>JACAXG010000028.1:2514624-2944213 GCA_018881555.1 Amblyornis subalaris
GAGCGGCACCGGTTTGGGTTGGGTTTGGGGATGGTTCGGGGGGGGTTTTTTTTGGATTTTTTTTGTATTTTGGAGTGGGCTCGCCGTGCCCGTGTGAGCCGTGCTGGGGCTGCGTGTGTGTGTGTGTGTGCGCGTGTGTGTGTGTTTGTGCCAGGAATAGCAATCAGCAGAGGCAGCACACAGAGCGCAAAAATGCCATCATGCAGGGTCAACAGAAAGCTGCAGACATTTTTTTTTTCTCTCTCTCCTTTTTTTTTTTTTTTTTTTTTTGTAGGCTTAATCCTCTGGAGCGGGGGAGAGGGAAAAGGAGGAGGCTGCTGCCTTCTTTATAGTTTTGATTTTTTTCCTCTTCCAACCTCGTAGGATCAGATTAACCCCCCCTCTCCTCCCCTCCACGCACACACACACACACACACACATACAGACACACACACACACACACACACACACACACGCTCCAGCCCCAGCGATCCCAACCCTCCGCCAGCACTGCACCGGGGAGATGCCGGAGTCGGCGCAGGGTGGGATGCGGGTCTGGCCGCCGCGATGAGCTGGGTGGGATGAGCTAGGTGGGCTCGGCAGGGAAGGAGAGCAGGAGGGAGGCAGCGCGGGGGGGTGGAGGCAAATGAACAAATCACACCTGCAGCTTTCTGCGTGCCGGAGCCAGCTGCAGCCCAGGCAGCGACCGGCAGGAAAAATCCAGGCGCGCGGGCTCCCAGCACCATCATCTGCGGGGATTTAGGTGCACAGCGAGCTGGTGGTAGCTGGGAGCGATTGATTTTGGGGAGCTTTATTATTAGCAGGAGGGGGAAAGGAGGTGGTAACAAAGAGCAACCCTTCCACACACACTGATTTTTTCCAAGGGATAAATAAAACCCGTCGCAGAGGCGAGGAGGGGGAGCTGGTCCCCTCGCCAAGGGGCGCAGAGCTTTGGTGGCCCCGGCACACCGGGCCACCCCGTRTCCTGCCGCCGGCGGTGCCGGGATCGCTGCCGTGCAGCTCCGTGTGCCCCGGCTCCTGCCCGAAGGGTGCAAACACCCAGCCCTGCCTCCTCCCACGACTCCGCTCTGAGCCTCTCGTTAATTGAACTAAAGCTGTTCACCTTGATAACGCAGCACGGCAGCAAGTTTCCGAGCCGTACGCGGGGGGCTGGAGAGCTATTTGATCCACTTCCAAGGCGCTGCCTTTCAATTCAACCCCTYGCTCTTGAAGGATGGATAACCAGGCCCTCTCTTTTCCCTGTTAATTACTCGAGATAGGAGGCATCAAGCTGCAAACCAGACCAAACCTCATAAGGGGACACAGCACCTGCCAAAGCAGACTGCTTGTTCTCATCTCCCCTGTCCTTTTTCTCCCCATCCTTATCCTCATCCCCATCCCCATTGCAGACCCAGCCTGGYTGTTTGCAGCTAATACACCACAGTACGCTCCCTCTCTGCAGGATGGTAAATCAAGCTGGGACCTCATGGCTCTCCAGGGACTTGGTGTTATCCCCTCTAATAACCAATCTGCCCTGCCCTTCACAGGCAAGAGCTTGGCACTGTTTGGCACAACAGGCCGTGACTTCTGCCCTGTTAAAGCCAAGGTGGGATAGACCCAATGGACATCACCCCCACCTTCTCCTCTGGGATTGAGAGAAGACTAAGGGATTTGTTATTTTTACACTACAATCCAATAAATTCAACAATCTGGTCTGTCCATGTCATTTCCCAGCTCTGGTATGTTTGAAATCCCCAGCTCCAGGAATCCTGTGATTACAGGAGGACCTCAGCCCTGCTCTCCTCAAACCCTGACCTCACCGTGGTGAGGAGAAAGGTTGAAACCACAAGCCCCAGAGAGCCCCACATGCAAATTAAACACCACCGAACGCTTTGGTTATTAAACACTGCGATTATTCCGGCACCTTTATAGTTCTGCGCCTACGATTTACGGGTTCAAAAAGGCTGATTTCATGACTTCTCAGCATTTCCAAGGTGTCAACACCCACATCACCTCTGTTTGTGTGACACAGCCATGTCTGTCTACACCCAACCAATGGCTGGGTGGGAGACCACCACCTATCACACCAATTAACTTTACTCATTAAAACCTCCAAGCTCATAAAGGATGCTGCTGCACAGTTGTGCAGATGGAAAAGTTTCCATCCTCTTGATAAAATTTGGATCCAGAGCATCCTGGAGCACATCTCACCCTGAGCTACCATGAAACAGCACAACCAGCATCAAAAAGCCTCTTCTCATCTTCCCTGCCATGAGAGCAGGGCTCACCTTGCTGATCAAAGTTGGAGGCTTCCCTGGATGTAACCCCGCACCTCCTGCCCCGGAGAGGCTAAAAAATAATGACTCATTGCAATGTTATTTCTGGAGCTGCTAAAACAAAGGCACTCTGGCTCCCTTGGCTCCCTCAGTGTCTCACCGCTTTGACCTAAATGATAAGGCATCCTGAGAAAACTGAGCTTTTTCCCACCAGCCTCCCCTTTTATCCAGCTCTGCCATGTTCTGCCAACCTGGGATCCAAGGACCTTCCCGGTACCTACATGGGATGCTCTAAGCTGGCTCTTTCTCATTCATCTTCCTTTCATCCCTCTTCCCRGCTGATTTTCCCCCAGCCCCGCTCCCAACCATCCCAACAGATTGCTCTCTTCCCCTGGCCCGGGTGACCCCTCGCGCCGGGTGCCACACGCCCCACACGTGCGGTGGCTCCTGGCAGGCAGCGAGCAGCAGCCCTGCCCCAGCTCTCATCAAGCTCCGTGCATCGGCTCCGAGCGGATCCGATGGATTTTCATTTCCTAACTTCGCCCTTCGGGCTATTTCTAACGAGCTTCCTCACGCTTAAAAAAAAAAAAATAAAATCCTTCATCTTGCAGCGCGGTGTCAGAACAGCAACACTCGGGATGACTGTGCCTGCGAGGAGGCTGGAAATTAATTATATCGCAGTGGCTTTAGGTAGGGATCCATCCACTGACCTCCTCGCCGGGCTCCCGTCTGGGACCCAGGGAACAGCCAGAAATCCCCTCCTAGAGCAAACAGGCTTTTTTTGGCCTTGAAAAATGTATTTTCGTGGTGTGATGTTTGGTCCGTGCAGCACAGCCCTGGGCGCGGAGCCACCGGCGTCCTCCCGTGACCCCGTCCCCTCCCCGCACCCCACGGCCCCAGCCCCAAGTTCCCCCTGTAGCCTCTGCCTGCAGCACTGGGTCCATCCACCCTCGTGGACTCATCTCTCCCATTGGGAGGGAGGAATCAGTCCTGGGTGCCTTAATTTCCACTAATCAGATGTTTTAATGAGTTTCTCAGCGCCCAGCACATTCCCACTTCCCACCACCACCCCCTCCGGGGCCGGCCCCGCTCCCGCGCCGTGCCGAGGCCCCTGACATCTCGAAGGCTTTCCTTGGTGGGAGAGCAGCGATTATTTCTCTCAAAAGGTCTCTTATAATGGAAACCATCTCCGCATCCCTCCTTGGTCTCCTCCTGCCGTGACCCAGGCTCCGTCGAGAGGAGCTCTGCTCCGAGGCAGCGCCGTGTTTCCATGGAAAGAGTGAATAGCAGAGTCTTCCCAGTGGTTTATTAGAATTCCTTTTACTTCGATGGAGAGTTTTAGAGCAAAGTAGAAAGGCTTTAATGTGGGGCTAATGGAGCCCCTGGGAAGTCCAGGAAGGAAATCTCCCCTGGAGAAGAGGAGGCGTGAGGAGAGGGAGGGCAACTTTCAAGACAAATTCCTGGACAGGTTGAAATTTTTTTGCAGGAGCCATCTCAGGCAGCGAGAAATGGAAATGAATGTTTGTTTTATTTTTAACAGATGTTACAAAAGACCTGCCAGTAATTCAGCGAACGATGCAAAACCTAGATCCCACTCACTTTTCCCGGCATGTCTTCCATCCCCTCCCTCTCCTGCTYGGTACAAACGCTTATTTGCATTTAGCATATCATATTTAAAAAAAAAATAAAAATATTAAGCAATAAAATAACAATCATACGCCACTTCATTTCCTCCCTCCCTAAGGCTTTGGTTTCAGTTTAAATCCTTGGTTGGAGCAGCTATTAATTGTTTTTAATGAATTTTTCTGTCTCTTCACATTYCCCAAACCTATCTTCCACTCACCCACTTTGGGGCGTGCCCTCTTGCCTGGGCCCCCATCCCTCTTTCTCCCTGCTGTTCCCTCAAGGAACAGCTCTTSACTCTGCAAAGTGTTTGGAGCCCCAGTGTGAAACACAGACTGCAGCCTCTTCTTTGAGGAAAAATACAGGAATTTGGTTGCAGTTAAGAGATGGGGAAATGGAAAGGGGAGGAGATACAGTGGGGGGGGTCCTAAAACYGTCCAGTCAGGGGCTGGAAAAGGAATAAGAGCGCAGCTCTCAAAAAACAAGGTGCAGAAGGTGATCCATGAACACACACCACAGCACTTGGCTGGCCTGCAGGCAACTTCGAAGTTGATCTAAAACCCACCATGATGCCTGAGGGGTATTTGGGATGAGATACAGCATTTGTGAGTGTCACACATGAAACCAAGACCGGGGAGACCAGTGACAGTCATGGAATCCCAGAACAGTTTGAGCTGGAAGGGACTTAAAAGCCCATCTCATTCCAACCCCCTGCTATGGGCAGGGACACCTTCCACCAGACCAGGTTGCTTCAAGTCCCGTCCAACCTGGCCTTAYGCTTCCAGGGATGGGGCAGCCACAGCTTCTCTGTGCCAGTGCCTCACCACCCTCCCAGGGAAGAATTTCTTCCTAATATCCAATCCATCCCTGCCCTCTGTCGATGTGAAGCCATTCCCCCTTGTCCTGTCACTCCATGCCCTTGGAAAGAGTCCCTCTCYAGCTCTTTTGTAGTCCTGGCCAGAGGAGCCCTGGATCCCACGGATACCAGATTTCCTGAAAATGAGCAACTTTGGCAGCTCCTGGTTTAACTCTTGACTGCAAAACACAAGCTGCAATGGTTCCCCTTTTCATGCCTAACCGTGGAATACCACTTCCCCTCCCAATACCCAGCTTTCCAAAGAGCAAGGTCCCAGGCAAACCTGGACCGGGCAAATCCACGGTGATTTTCTGCCCCATTTTCCATTAGCACAGCCCTGAGAGGGGCACAGCCCACAGTCCATGATCCCTCACACCAGCATGCCTTGTGCTGGATTCACACTGCGTCAACGCCTTGTTTGTGGAATTCCAAGTGGGAAAGGAGGAGACAGACTCCAGAGAGCAGCTACAGGTCAGTACTGATACAACCGGGCTGTCCTCGCACCCATTATAAATCCTACAATCTGCCTGATTTCCAGGCAGAAAATGGCATCCGTGTGCATTTCCAGGTGACGGAGGAAAACTGGCTGCTTTCACTGAGCTTTCTCCTCTTCCCGTTACAATCCTGCACCTGGTTAGCAACTSTCGGAAAGAGGTTAATCACAGTCCTTAAATCAGGAACCTTGTTGTGGTATGCTCGGGATGCACATCTGTGCTCTCCATGGCTCATCCCCGGCGGCATTTGGGAGAAGGCAATATGCCAAAAAAACCCCACCGCCAAACAAGCCACCCAAACCCCCCCCCCCCCCCAAAAAATGAGCGACAAGCATCCCAGGGTGCAGGATCCTGCTGATTCCTTGAGCTGGTTCTGCAGCACACGTGAAAGACCCATGATTCCCCCAGCCTCAACATGGCTGTGGGTTAAAGACATCTCGGATAACACGGTGTTGGCACAGACATTACGGGGCAGAAAAGGCTTTTTAGGGATTGGGTTTTTGGTGGCTGGCCAGACTTGTGACGGAGGGGAGGAGGCATCACCTGGAAATGCCTCGGGAGCAGGAACAAACTGTGGGGACCAGGRGTGGTCTCATGTCCCAACCCGGAGCTCAGCCCTTGGCAGAGGAAAGGCTGGAGCTCCAGCAACCGCCAATTGGCTCCTGATTTCCAAGCACTGCAAAGCCTGGCCTGGCCTTGCTATTTCTAGGCCTGTCCCAGGGGATTACCCCGCTCTCCCTGTTTTGGGAAAAAGAAGCATTTCGGAGCGTCGGAGCCCTGGTGCTCAGCCGGGCCCCGGGCTGCTGGTGCGGCAGAGCCGGCGGCGCTCAGCACCGAAGACCGAGGCTGCTCCACGCACGCACACGCGCACAGCCCGGAAAACGGAGAGGAATTGATCCCGGAGGCAAATCTCTTTTGTTCTAACCCCGGTGCTGTAACTGGATCTCCCCAGGTTCTCGGCTCAGGAGCCGCGGCGGATCACATCGCTTTCATGCCTTCTCCCAGTGCCAGCTTGTCACATTCCCCCGTCGCCGGCGGCGGGGAGGGGACGAGCGGGAAGGGGAGGCATCGCTCCCAGCGCTTGTTTACCTCACCACGGTGCACGAGGGGTGTACGGCGGTAATGAGCAGAAACCCGGAGGGAGCAGATTGCAGAGCCGCGGCATGAGACCACCCCCGACTCACAGGCTGCCCCTTTTTAACGAGGTCCCCCCCATCCTCCTCCCCGCCAGGCTCCCCGCGCCCTGACATCCTCCTGCCTTTCCCCGCTGTCTCGTTCCGACTGCAGAAATGCTGATTCACAGAGCCCGGCGCAGGAGGCGTTGGGGAGGCAGAGAGAGCAGCACAACACCGCCCGAACGCACCCGACCTCGCCGGGCGCCTTCACACCGGTGACCGGCGACCGCGGAGTCGCTGCACATTAATCCGCCCTGCGCTTATTCCAGCACCTCTTTCCCAGCGACTCCCTCGCCTCTCAGCAAGGTGAATCCATCCCCTCCGGTTCCCGGGAGAGCTCGCATGCGAATTTTTCTCCCCTTTCTGCACAGGGGAAAGCAAGGTGAAAGATTTCACGCGCCACGCAGCGAGATGCCAGGATAGCGGGATGGGGTGGATGGCACTTCCCCAGGGAAGTACTTTGCTTTCCAAGCGGTAGGGCAAAGCGAACAGCACCCTGACCTGCTGCCAGCCATGTGTCASAGCTCACTCGTGGATGCTTTGATGCATCACCAGCAATCCAGACCCCGTCTCCCTCTTCCAGGGCAGSCAGTGCCCGGCGGCGGGGTCCGCGCCCCGGCTGGCTCCTGGCATCCACAGCCACGGCAAGGGCGCTGCGCCGTGACAGCAGCCGGCATGAGCCGAGCCTGCCTGCCCCGCTTCACCTCCCTTCTCCTCTCCTCTCCTGCCAGCACGGTGCAGCTGGTGCAGCAGCAGGGCTGAAATCCGACACAGCGAAAGGATGTTTTTTTGGGGCAGGCTGTAGGAACGGCGTCCCCAGCAGCCCAGGGCAGGCAAATGGCTGCAAAAGCAGGGAATGGCTGTACAAGCATCTCGCTTCTCCCAAGRCCAGATTCCTTCCCTCTGGGACAAGCACAACACAGTGTAGGAGAGCTCAGGTGAACAGATCCAACCTRTTTTACTCCATCCTGCATTCAGGGACTCCCTTCACTTCTCCCCACTGAGGCCACACTTCATCCCAAAGTCACCTGTGKTGTCACGTGTCACGATGGATGTGAAAACTTTGGGACCTCATGCATTGAACAGCACAATGTGACACAGACCTTCCTGTCACCCTCACGCTCCTCCCCATGCCGTGTCCCTCCGGATCAGCTCAGCACTGCTCGGATCAGCTCGGATCCATCCCAGAGCAGGGGATGCAGGAGATAAACCCAGGAGCCAGGCAGGGAAGCTGATATTGCATCCAGCTCCACAAGCTCATGGGCACGTTCTGGATGTGTCTGGGGACACCAGGACATCAGGAAATCCCTTGCCACCACCACATTGCTGCATCTGCAGCCCCAAGGCTCAAAAGACCAAACCCACCTTTACTTTACTACTTCCATGGTTTTTTGCAGGGTCCATTGAAGCCATGCTGGTCCCCTGGTCCCCTCTGCAGGGGTGACCACCTGCCCACAGCCAGTGGTCAAGCTGGGCTGCTCATCTGGCTCCCTGAAAAGCCATGGTGCATCTGAATAGATTTCCACCAGGCAACTGTAAAGGCCCCARTGGGTTTGAATAGGAGCCCTTGAGGTATTATCTCAGCAGTGCCTCGAGGCAACCACCTGAATCCTTCCGTGACTGCTGCACAAACCTGGAATATCTCCAGCAACTGGGGATTATGGACAGGCCTTGCAGAGGAGCTCCCAGACCACCACAGCCAACACCATCAGCTCTCAGATGCTCCCACATGCACCCAATCCTCAAAAAACAAGGCATGGTGATGCTAAGAAGACCAAAGCCCAGATGCCAAGGCAGGAAACCAAGCTGAAGTTTTCACATTAATCATATCAAGCTCTATTCTTTTTCATCTATTTCAAGGCAAGTCAAAAAGAGGTTCACACTCTCCCCTGGCAAACCACAGAGGATGACGTGAGCCTGTCTCTTGCATTGCAAGTAGAGTGTGTCAAGCAATTAGCAAGTCATCAGGAATTCAGATAGGGTGGGCAGGATACGATCCCTCAAAGCTCTGGCAGGAGCATTACCCACCCCGGAGTTTCCCATCAGGCATGGAAGGCAGCAGAGGGAGCAGGAGCTGTTGGTGAGCTCTCAGGAGCAGAGCAGACACCGTGTGCCAGCAGACCCTGATGCCATAAACCACCTCACGTTTAGCCTGTGCTGTAGCTCAGAGGCCCTGGGCATTCAASACAGATTTTTCCTCACTCATTCCCAATCTCAGCAAGGTGGCCAGGGCAATTCCAACAGCTCAGGTGTCCTCAGGCACTCTGAAGACCTGCTGGGTCACTGGAGCACCCTACACATGAGCCATCCCTGGGCGTTTTGGTATTGCATCAACTCTTGCTGCTGCCACCAGTTTTACTCCCTGCAGCTCTGACCGTGCTGGTTTCCACTCAGCATCCTCCCAGCAGCCCAAATCCTGCTCTCCTGGAAGCTAGTGGCAAAACCCATGCAAGACCAGGRGCAAGCCTTCCACGCTCACGTTAGGAAGAAATTTGGTCTTTGGTCCCCGAGTGCTGCTAACCCCTCATCACACAAAGCCCTGGCACAGCACACAAGTGGAGCGGTACCATCTCACCAAGTGCACCTTGGAGGGGGATGTAGTGGCTCAAAGCCTCCTCAGACACCTTGCTGGTGCCCATGAACACCCAACCAGCCCCAAGAGAAAAGAGGGAGGATTATCCCAAGGTGCGAGCTGCCAACACGAGGGCACACCTCCCTCGGCACAAGGATCCGGCGCGACGGGCGGGTGGCACAGGGGACGCCTAATCTGCCACCCGCCCTTTCTCCTCTCCATTGCCAAGGTAGCAGCAGACAATGCTATCTGCTGGGTTGTCAGCCAGCCCTCCTCCCGCCGTCTCTTTAGCCAGAAAACTCTCCATCTGTCTCCAGATGGGGTGTTTCTACCACTCCAGTCAAACCGATTCAGAGTGGAACAATGATGCTTTGTTAACAAAACAATTTTTGTGTGTCAAGCGCTCCTTCTTGCGGGTTTTTTTCCCCCCCCAGTCCCCAGTGGGTCAGCTTTGTGTGGCGTCCTACATTTTGTTGTTTCTTTCACGTTTTAAAGGCTCCGTATTTTAGTACAAAAGGTGCCTGCGGAGCAGCTTTTATCTGCGAGGCAAGATTTGACACATACGCAGATCACAATTGCGACAGGAGGTTCGTGATGTGGTGGTTAAGGGTGGTGTCAGGACCTCCAGAGTGATGAAGCATTATTTCCAGTGATTTTTGCCTCCAGGATAAAAATTAGAGCTGGTCCRACGCTCCATGTAAGGCTTCTGTGAGCTGGAATCCCCCAAGGGCTCATGGAGGGGGCAGAGAGAGAAAGTTTGAGCTTGCTTTGATGCAGGGTAGGCATCACTTGTGTCCTCCTGTGCAGGACAGGTCACCTCTGTCACTTGTGAGGGGAAGGGAYGGGTACACAGAGCAAATCTACATGCCTGTGAGTGAACTACAACCCTCCTCTGAGCACAAACCCTGTGGTGGTCAGGAAGACCAAACCTCAGCCCTCCCGTGACCAGAGTCTCCGACTGAAGATCCTGGGGAGTGTTTGACTTCTTCCCAGCTACCCGTGGCTGGATCATCCCTCTTGACCTGCTCCCTCACCCAGCAACAGGAAGGAGAGCTCTCTTTTCTCTTCCAAAGACACCTCCACCACACAGGCATCCAAGAAAACAAGCACTTCCTTTATTTTTCTCTCATTTTTTTTTTGCCCTGAAGCAACAAGCACACAAACCACCTTCTGCTCTGCACAAAACCAGCAATTCCCAGCAAACAACCGACCCGCTGGCTCCAGAGCAAACAGCTCCGTGCTCCTAAGCAGGCTGGAAATTTCTACACAAGGGGGACTTTTTCTTCCAGCTCCCTCCACATTCGCAGGGAAGGTCCCTCCTCCTTCCTGTCCTCAGGTAACAGCATCTTCATGGAAACACCAATATTTTTATGAGTCATCCCCCTTCTTCCCCGCTCCTGCTCTGTGGCCAACACCCCTCTGCTTTCAAGATCAAAGCCGAAGGGGACCAGCTGTGTCGAGTCCTTTCCTTTCCAGCCCTTTCCATCTCCATTTGCAGCCGTCGCCAGCGCGAGTCCCTGCTGTTCTGACAGCGCTTTGTGCCGCCCATCCAGCACCGCAGCTCTGTGCCCGCCGTCTGCTCCCCCTCCATCCCTCTCCTGCCATCCCTGCTCCTGCTCCAGCCACACTAGGAACACAGGGAATCCTCCCAGGCTCTGGGCTCAGTCCCCCCTGGCATGCATGRGAGCTGCCCCGCTGGCTGCCCCGGCTGCCCTGACTGTCGTGTGCTGATTCAGAGGGAGAAATGTGCTCAGAGAGAAACGGGATAATCTGCTTCCACTGAAATCCCATCCTAATTCCCTGTGTTTGGTAACTCCTCCGCAGACCAGAGCATGAGACTGCATCTCCCTTCGAAACAAGCAACTCCACGGGGACCTTCGCTCCAGGCTCCTTTCAGCAGGGGTACAACCTCGGCTGGGAAAGTCCAGCTCCTGCTGCGAAAGCAGCTGAGGGAACAGGAATCTCCCTTCCTATGCAAAAGGCTGAACATCTCACACAGCCCCCGGTGCTGCAGCAGGGATTTGCAACGAGATGGGATAATTAGAGTCAGGGATGTGCTTCTTGTGCTTCTTAACTGACAGAGGGCAGGGTTAGATTAGATACCAGGAAGAAATTCTTCCCTGGGAGGGTGGCGAGGCACTGGCACAGAGAAGCTGTGGCTGCCCCATCCCTGGAAGTGTTCAAGGCCAGGTTGGACAGGGCTTGGAGCAGCCTGGTCTAGTGGAAGGTGTCCCTGCCCACAGCAGGGGGGTGGAATGAAATGATCTTTAAGGTCCYTTCCAACCCAAACCATTCTGTGATTCCAGGATTCTTGATGCATCCAGGAAAACCTGTCCATTTTTGGTCTCCCGGTGAGTGTCATTTGTGCACGTTTGATGGAAGCTACTTCCATGTGCAGCGACTCACAGGTCTGACAGGTCCCTCTCTGGGTCATACACCCCATCCTTCATGACATCTCATCTTGCACCACGTGCACCTCCTGGGTGCTGCCATCACACGCTGTGCAGCGACACAATCCCTGCTTCCCAACACCTCACTGTAACTCCGCCAAAATCCAGCTTGGAGTTGTCTCTCCTACAAAGACTTTGAAGAAAGCATTGCACAGAATTAAGCCTCAGTGCTTTTTATATGTAAAACACTGAATTTAGCTGCTAATGGCAATTCCCAGCAGAAAATGATGGTTAGTAGTGGTGGGTATATTTATGAATACTTTCTAAGCAAATGCCGTGAGGCGGGAAATGTATGGGTCCTCGTGGAAAGCTCCCCGGGTTGCTGCTGCAGGCATCTAAATGCAAAGTTTCACCATGGCTTTTTGAGTTTTGTGCTCTGCTACACATATCCCTCTCAAATCTCTTCTCTCAGGAACAGTTTCCCAGCCTCTCTCCCGYGGTCACGCGTGTGTCACCGTGACCTGCCCGGCTTAGCGAGGGCAGCAGCATCTCCATCCTTCTCCAGCCACTCCACTGACTTGCCAGTAAATAAAAGTCAGGAGATCTACTTCACTGGTCTCCTTAGCTGCTCTCTCCAAAGTGGCAAAGGGCTGWCATATAAAATACCCACGTCCTGGATTTCTGGGAGGTTTTCACTGAGAGCACATTGTTTTTCCGCAGCAAAGCCAGAAAAGAATTTACAGTCGGTCCACACAGCAAGACTGCTCTGCTTTCACTTTCCTGGGACAGGAACCCAGTTTGAAACAGATTGCTAGCAGCTAAATGCAAGTTCCTTAGCAGCTTCCAGGGTGAAAATATTCCCTCTCCAGATCTCCTTTTATGTCCACAACACATTATTCCGGTGGAGGGCTCTCTTGCTAAGAAAAGCTCTGGTAACTCCCAGCCTCGTCTCCAAAGTGGTTCAGGTGTGGGAGCCAGCTCCCCTGCAAGCATCCCTTGGTCCTGCTGCCCAGCTGAGATGTCCTTAATTCCTCCATCTGTCCCCTCCAGGCTCTGGCTGGCTCGGCTCTCAGACAGCGAATACATACAGCAGGCTGCAAGGCTGCTTGTCCTAAATATACACTTTTCCCACAGCTTCAGGAGAAAYGATGTCTTCTAAGTCCCCCAACCCACTCCTTGGGGTGCTTCTGGGGCTTTCCGTGCTAAGCTGCCTTTGTCCCACACACTGCATGCAGACAGACAGGAGGTTCACACCAAAACCCACCTCTCCTCTCTGCCTTTAACTGAACCAAAACAAAAAACAGATGGAAAATCAAATGCTGGCAGTGTGAAGCATGTGGGCTGCACTTGCATCAGCCCTCCTGGAGCTGCAGAGTGTATTCCCTCCTGCTCTGAGGTCCCAGGGCAAAGCCAGACCTCTCCAAAAGGGTTATTGCTGGGGGGGTGTCCTGCTATTCCCTCTTGGCAACCACTAAGCAGCATGGAGGTGGGACAGAGGGAAGGATRGGAAAGCCAGAGGCAAGAGCAGGCTTAGCATTTTAGGATAGTCCAGGAGGAACAATTTCAACCTCCAAGCAGGATTTGCATGATGCACAGCAAATGACGCACTGGGGCTGCRGACACAATAGCGGGGGACAATCACAAACTGGACACTGAGCTGCTTTCAACCAAGCTCCATCCGTCCCACACACTCCCTGAGGCAGAGACACTGCAGAGGAAACACCTCGAGACCACAGAGTTAAGACTGTTCCCCTAATGAATGCACGGTGTTCTGCGGCCGTAAGCCGCTCAGGTGTCCTTAATTCCAGGATTTCTTACATGCTCCGTGCCTGACTTTGTAACCTTAATCATGTATTTTTTAGTGTTGCTCTTGTGCGCACGTGAGCTTATCTCCTTTTACCAYGGGCTCTTCCCTTGTCTGTCTTTTTAGGATAAACAATACCCGTGACTCTTCCATGTCCTTCCTTGTGAGCATCAGCGTCCCCAAACTTCCCTGAACGCTCCCCAGTTTTGCAGCCGAACKGGGGTGAGCCGTGCAACGAGCACTGGGGCTGTTCAGGCTCAACTCCAGCGTCCTGCTGGAGCCTTTGTCACCCTCGGATGCTCAGAGGTCGCTCCCACGTGTGGATGAGCATCCGGATAACCCCTGCGCCACACCAACGCTCCCGGCACGGCGCAGGAAGAGCAGGAGCAGAGGGAGCCTGCGGTGGGGGCAGGGACCAGCGGCGTGTTTGTGGAGTAACGCTCAAACTGCCGTAACGGATTGCCTTGTTTACGCTGGGCCCAGGGAAAATCACTCCAGGGATGGAGACACAGAAGCGTCCAGAAGCCTCCGAGAGCAAGAGAGGCTCTTCATCCTCCTGCCTCTTACTTTTGCTTACAAAAATATCCACCCACCCCCAAGCCCCCCCCCTCCTCGCACGGCTGTCAAGGGGCGGAAGCTTTAAAATCACTATAGTAAGCACGGGAGGGATGGGGAACGGAAAGGAAAAGTGTTATCGGATGGGAATGTGGCTCTCTTGCTCCCCCTCACCAAGAGGAGCCCTCGGTACCCAAGGACGCACCAAAAAGGGGTTGCTGGGCCACGGGGTGCAGCGAGAGTTGCCACAAATTGCTGGGAGAGGGAAAAGAATAAATAGGAACCACCTTAAGGGAGGGGAGCCGCCAGCAGAACAGTTAAAATGACTAAATACTTTCCCAATATCACTCCTCCACGTAAGCATTGCTGTAATTGCCCTTGGGATGTTGCACAACGGCGAAAGGGAGGGGCAGGTGCTGGCAGGGAGGGAGAGAAGGCGTGCAAACCTCCAAATCTCCATCCCAGGCGCTGCTGTCATCGAGGAGAGACGCTCACGGACGTCTCTGCCACCTCGGGCCCCGCTGCTGGATTTATCCCCCAAGGGGCCATTCCTCACACGAGCTGGAGGACTCCCGGGAGGACTCAGTCCTCATGCCTCTGAGACACAGCAGGCTGCCCCAGGGAGCAAGAGCAAAAGGCGAGGAGGAACAGAGCCCACGCTGCACTGTGTGGCAAAAAAAAAAAAAAAAAAAAAAAGAAAAAGAGAGAGATATAAGGGCTTCATTCAAGCGCTCTCGCTCTCTGGAAGTCTCA
The DNA here is from genome assembly GCA_018881555.1 of Amblyornis subalaris. Taxonomy (NCBI): domain Eukaryota; kingdom Metazoa; phylum Chordata; class Aves; order Passeriformes; family Ptilonorhynchidae; genus Amblyornis; species Amblyornis subalaris. Next base: position 2,529,102 of record JACAXG010000028.1, read on the forward strand.
CGCAGAGCAGCTGGTCTTTAAGACTGTTGCAAGCACGCCATGCAAGCACAGAGCCCTTCCATTCCTGGGTGCTTTTATTAGTGACACTCAGACAGGGGCAGCCACTCGACCCCCATGCGAAGGAAAACGGCTGACTCATTCTTCCAGCAGCGCTTGAGAGCAGGACACGGTGCTGGTGCTCTGTAGCAGCAGCGTGGGTCCTCTCCTGCTTCCTAAGCCAGATCACCGGATCCGGGCTCGGATGCCACACGCGTACGCACACACCAGCTAATCCGCAGATGTGCCGGGTCCCTGGGTAGAGCATCCGCAGCCTTTCCTTCCAAAAGCTGCCCGCTGATGCTTGAGTGGAAAGGGAAACCTCCAAGAGATGCAGTCTCGAGGTTTAAAACATCTGTGGGCCATCAGCCATTAAATGGGATGCTATGCTGGTTTGCTGCTCTCGGGTCTCACGCCAGGTTCATCGCTGTGCCGGCTGGGTACCGTCCAGCAATGCATTAAGTGATGTGACTATTTCTGTTCTCATCACATGTTTGCTCTCATCCTCTCCAGGGTGTGTGTGGGGGGAAAAAAACACACATTCATTATGGAGTGTCATATTTTGGTAAGGCTTTTCGTTTCTCTGCGTAACGCCRGGCTCTTGGCAGAGAAGAAGGGGGATTTTGTTTTCCTAATATCCATGTACCCAGGTATTTCTGTTAGAGGAGGCAAAGTCAAAGAAATGCTAATCAAATATCCAGGAGTGCACAGTGCTGACATCYGCACCTCGCTACTATATGGCCTTTCATTAGCATTACCTAAATGTACAACCGTACAAAGAGCAGATTTCCTTAGCAACAGGGCTGCCTTCATATTTCCTCCCCACTACCCCCTGCCCTTAGAAGAAAAATGACTTCAGCTCTTTCTCTGAGCCGTGCTCTGCGCTGCAGCAGTGCTCCACAACGCTGCCAGGCTTTGCTATATGCTGCATCTGGGACGCCTGCCTCTCCACGCCGGGATCCGTGAGCTATAAAGCAACCTCTTGACTTAGCTCTTCTGTACAGCCACAATAAAACTCCTCTTTTCCTCAYGGAGCATATGCAAAACAGCCCTGTAACGGCAGAGGGGGGATCCTCTCCTCCAGATGACTTACAGCTCCCATCGCCGAGGGATGATGTCCAGCATGCTCGGCAGTGCCRGCATCACTGGCTGGCGACTCCTTTGCTCCCTGCCACCTGGTTGAGGCGTGACAACTGCCCTCATCCCCAAACGGCACTTTAAGCCACCTTTGCCTTGGGCAGGGAGCTGCCAACCCCTCCTCTCCCCGGATCTGGGCCAGGAAGACGGAACACTTCATCCTCCGCGCTCTCCCCCGGTGCCACAGCCTGGTGCGCTGGGCTATTTTAAGAGCTCGTCTGGGAGACTGGCACACGCACCGCGCTGCCGGGAACTCCCTGCTTCTGTTTCAAAAAAGCTGGAGGCTGGGAGCCTGCTGGGACTCACCCCTGTGATTCCCAAGGTCTGACCCTCCTCTCGCTGGGACTGGCGCAACGCTGCTGAGTCAAACGGAATTAGTCCCAATTAGCACCGGTGAAACGAGAGGAGAATCGTGCCCTCCCCAGYATTTCACCCCCCCCAGCTGGAGGCTGGGACCACTGAGCCTCCCCCTCCAGCCATGCCCCTGCTTTTCATCTCCCTGCTCTCCAACCTGCTCATTCTGTGTCGCCATTCCCTGCCTTTTCCACACGGATACGCTCTCCCTTTCCCATTATGATAGGGTCTTTGATTGCACGATCGCATAACTATAATGAGACAAATATTTATTTTGCAGATATGGGTTAATCAGACCGAAGGTATAGAAATATTTCATGCGCTAATCAGAGTACCTTCAGCAATCAGTATAGTAAATAACTCAGGTAAATTAACATAGGAGAGTTCCCTTATCAGGTTTTAGTCTAAGATATATGTGCATTAAGGACTAATTTGCTCTCCCCCCTCAGATTTGGGCTGGAGCCCAAGACGAGGTTGAGACCAAGGTTTCCTCCCATCAGCTTTCACGGGAGATGTGCAGGCTTTGCTCCTGGCAGGATCAGAYGCCAGGATGAATATTCAGCAGCGCGAATGCCTTTGTTTTCTGTGCTCTGCACCTTTAAATTTCCAAGGGCTCCGCTGTTTTCAGCTCAGACAGCCTTTTTGCATTCAGTTCGCTGCAAGCTGACACAGAAGACACGATGGAGCAGGTTGTGTCTYCTGCTCTGAGCCCTTCACGCCACTCTGGCAGCGTTCAGGGGCCATATTAAGAGCTGCGAGTAATTAGTGAATTCCTCCTGCCCCAGCGCGGCGCAGAGCAGCCGTAAGGGGCATCTCGTGGCAGGCTGGCAGTGGCCAGTGGGCGTAGGTGGTGCTAAGAGCAGAGGTGGCTGTGGGGACACTGGGCTGCCTGCGGGTCCAGAGGGGCTGAGAGCAGGATGAGCCAAGCGAGAGCCCAAGAAGGGCTCTTGGGTTAAACAGCCCTTCCCAGGGTGCTCACCCAAGCTCCTGCAAATTAGCAGTCCCAGGAGACACCTTATAGAATCATTAAGGTTGGAAAAGGCCATCAAGAGCCGCCCAGACTCCTCAGGCTCAGTGTCCCCAAACCAGGAGTGGCTGCGCTCCCGCTCCAAAGCAGCTCCTACAACTGCATTTTCCCCGTTTTGCTCTGAAAAAGCTCCCGCAGAGGAAACACAGAGGATCTGCCCTTGCCTCTGTCATGTTTTGGGATCCCTGAGAACAAAAAGCACCGGAGGAATGGCAGGCATTATAGTAACGATGGTGACAAATTTAATTAGAGCAGGAAGCTCTGGAGTGGATTTCAAATGGCAACACGGCATTTTGTGTGAAAGCATTGCCTCGCTCCCCCCCCCCCCCCCCCCCCCCCCCCCCCCCCCCCCCGCTCCCTCCCCGCCTCCACCACGCGGCTCCATCCAAACCCACCCCACCCCGCGGGATGCATCCCTCTAATTTTCCCACATGTTGTCCCCTTCATCCTCCCCCCCCCCCCATTCCTGAACCAACACATTCCCGTGGTCTGGAAAATGCAACCGTAGAGCAATTCAATAATACAGCGGCCAGATGTGCAACAGTATATCCAACATGTCATTCAAAGGAGCCCTTCAGTGGAGCCGAGACATGCTATCCCGCAATCTTAACTAATACATCCTGAGGCCCTGGAGGAGTTGATGGATGTATACAATTCCCTTTCCTACAGCTGTGGTCCCTTTTAGAGGGGGCATCCAGACTCAACAATAGCCCTGCTGTTGCTTTCAAGACAGAACCTCTTCAGACAAACCGGGCTTAATCCTGACCCCGCTTACGCCCGCCCGGGCTCTGCCGAGGTCGGTGGGGTTTGGGAGCCGAGGGCTGGGAGCAGGATCCAGCCTCATGGAGACGCTGCCTGCCGTTTCACCTTGTGCTACAGGCTCTGAGAAACCTTGGTAACTGGTTGGAATATAACCACCTTGGGGAAAAGGCAAGCGGAGAGGAGCAGGTAATAAGATTTCTAACTGGTGCTGGTAGAAAGAAGGAAGTAATATAACAGTTTAATTAATCTATGCCTATTAGCGTTATTAAAGAAAACAGGGAGCTATTGGAGATTTACCTCGGAGAATATCATCAAACGGGGACCTTCTGCAGGGAATTTTATGTCTCTGTGCCCAATTTATAACCAGCACGGAGGTGTGGTGTTAGTGACAGCCAGTGCTGAAATGTCACAGTGCTTAGAAGTCATTAGCTGGGGACACAGGGAGAGAGAAAGAGAGGATGGAGGAGGGGACAAGGGAGAAATGGGGAAGGAAGGAAAAGGAATTAATTTAATTAAAAATATCTTTAGAGCCTGTCTCTTGATTTGTGTGGTTTTGGGGCTTGGCAGAGCTGCTGAGAACGGTGTGGAAGGAAAATCAAGGTTGCTGGGGCTTTTTGAAGCTGATAAAAAAAAATAAGCACACTTTTCATGTTCAGGAAGATAAATCCCCATTTTCTCAGTCTCAAGACAATCCAGTTATTTACTGACAGTTTTACTGTGAAATAAAAAGGGCTTTAAGCTTCTTTCTACTTGATGTCTCCATAGCCTGAATATTATTAGATCCCAGCCTGGTGCAGCTGGAGTTTTGGTTAATAAATTTAACGTCATTAGACAGAAAAGCCTTCGACTGAATGTTGCAATTCTTTCTYCCCCCCCYYYTTTTTTTTTTTGCYGTTGCAGTCAGACTGTATGTAGGTGGTAAGAATCAAAAGAAAGGAAGTACGCTTGGCAAATAGGGGAGTGCTAAAAAAAGGTTTTGCTCAGGCTGGGGGTTCAGCGCGAGGGTGTTCCACCCGCAGACGAGGCAGGGCTGAGCCCCCCCCCAGGGGATACATCCCGATGTGGCACCAGTTCTGCAGCATCTGTCAGGAGAGCAAAACACTCCTGATCTCACAGTGATGGGGTGTCTCAGGGTGCTTGCCCCACTCAAAGGGGTGGCACTCTAGGTGGCCATGCCACTGCCACCGCGGCGAGGTCTCGGGTGATCCCTGAGAGCAGCAAGGCCATGATGCTCGGTGGCTGCCTTGGTGCCATCACCATGGAGCTGTGCTCAGRGTGGCTTTTCTGAGAGGAAAAGTCTGTTTTTTCACCCAAAGTCTGCCTCAAGGCCATTGCAAGGCCAAGCGTTGGTGCAGCAAAACACATCTTGGTGGGACAGTGGGGTGGGCGAGGGGAAGGCAGATGGCAGTGGGGCTGTTATCCTTCCCGTGGGGAGCCAGGCAGCTGTGGCCCCTCTGAACAGGGCGAGCTCGCATGGAGGAAGAGCTCCCACCCAAAACACGGCACGTCCGTGTTCTCCTCATCAGCGTTGCTTCCATCTTGTGCCTTCCTCTGCCACCCCCTCTCCTCAGCTGCTGCCCCCACCATGGCTGTGCCTTCTCCCACCAGGAAACATGCCAGCTGGGAGGAAGACACCGGGGAAGACACCACAGCACTCTCATCACACACCTTACCTGCCTCTTCCCCAGCTCMTTCCCTGACGCCTTCCCACCACACGCAGGCGGCTGCCATGGCCGGGCCTTCCCTCCCTGCTGAGCCTGAAACATGGCGGGCTTGGGGGGATGCTTCATTCTGGGGCGCTGGTGCTGGTGGGTTGGCTAAAAACATGTCACATGTGGAGGGTTTCTAACCTCAAAACCCCACAGGAGTGGTGGACACTGAGAGCAAGCTTTAATGGTGGACGTGGGACGCTGAACGACCCCCCACCAGGCAGCCCTGCGGCCGTCGGCTTCACTCCAGGAGAAACAGCCTCTAAGTCCTTTTACAAAATAAACAGCRGTGGCTGGAAGTGGAGGGGCAGGAGAGGGGTCTCAGGGAGATAGCGAGGGGCCGGGGCTGGGCAGGGACGGTTGCGGAGCTGGGGGCTGCCGGGACGGGAAGGAAGTGGTTGTTGTGGGAGTAACGTCAGGAAGAGCCTCGGCTGGGGCCCGGGCGGGCAGGGAGAAGGGAGAGCAGAGAGTTCACAGGACGGTGACGGGGGGGAAGCRCCCGAGGGAGACGAGCCAAGGGGAAGAGCGTGGGGATGGGGAAGGGTCCCGTGTGGGGATGGGGAAGAGTCCAGTGTGGGGATGGGGAACCGTCCGGTGAGGGGCTGGGGAAAAGTCTGCTGGGAGGACAGGGAATGGTCTGGTGTGGGGATGGGCAACGATCCAGCCTGAGGACAGGGAAGGGGCCAGTGTAGGGATAGGGAACAGTCTGGTGTGGGGACAGGAAAGGGTCCAGTGTGAGGATGGGGAAGGATCCAGTTTGAGGACAGGTAACGGGCTCGTGTGGGGATAGAGAAGAGTCTAGTGTGAGGATAGGGAAGCTGTGAGCATACACCCAGGCAGTGGCATGCTGAGAGACACCTATCCTGGGAGCACAACTGACCCCAAAATCCTGCTGGATTCGGTTTACTTCCCTGCCAAAGCAGTTTCTAAAAAAAGGTTGATTTTTTTTTTTTWAAAAAAAAAATCCCTCCTCTGGTGAATAAAAGCAAAACAAATAACCCAAAGCAGTGAGGCCGGGTAATGAGCAGCAGATGGCTGGTGATAACAGGTATCTTCATACCTGCGCACCCCTAATCTRCAGCCTTCCCACTTGGAGGTGCTCCCAGCTCCGTGACTCTCGCCAGCCCAACAATCCCAGCCCAGCTAGAGGATACAGGAGTGCAGACAGCAGCGAGCTGCTTTAGGGAAATCCAGTTTGGAGCCAAGTCAATGCATGCAGAGTCATTAATCTAGGTCTGGTGCCAATAGGGATGGCTTTGCATTAGCCGGGCCCCTTTGTAGTTCAGACAATCAGTCGTATTCAACCAGCGCGAGATAACGCTGCAGAAAGCTGAGACCATCGCAGCTCATTCCTCCTGTAAGGGGCGGGGGGAGAGGATTTACAGGCAAAATAGCATTGCATTAATGGGACTGCTCAGTATTCTGCACAGACGCTGGCGGATAATGTCTTTGCAAACTAACTGCAATAAATTAATTAAATTAATCTACTATGCCGTGCTTGTCCCCACCCAACATCAAATTCAAGGATGATCAGGGCTTGCCTTATCCTCCATAGCCTACGAAAGAATCTGATCTCACTTGCTCTAGAGTTTCTGAGGCACTGAATTGCAAAGTACCACCTGCCTCACTAAACTAATCACCAGCCTGGTGGTTTAGATCACATCAGTTTTACATGTAATTAAGACTGTCCAGGAGGGCATGCAGCTGCTTACATGGTCGTTCCCTCTTATACAGCAACGTGCCTCCTGCTCAGATAGGTGCAATTAAACAAGCCTGTTCACAGTCATTAAGCATTAATGCACCTCATTAGCATAAGAACTGGAAGAAGCTTTGATGCAGGGAACCCCGCAGGAGAAGGAGATAGAGAGAGATGTACATACAGACAGGAAGGCGAAGGGCTGGGCCACCACCTTCTCGTGGCCCCGACCAACCATTCCAGCTCCATTTCTCCAAAGCAATGAGCCATGCCATGCCCTCCTCCCCAGAAATGGGTCTGGGTTATCTTTCTCTCCCCCTCCCCCTCTTTCTAAATTATGCTGGTGGAAAGGAAAAAAAAAACCACCACACCAAACTGTTGGGATATTAACCTAGCGAATCCATTAATAAGCTGAACTCTCTGTTGGCTTTGACACAGCACACTAAAGCTTTAAAGAGACAGGGCCCCAGACACTGGAGATAGGGGCAGAGACAACAGCGCTAACAAAGAGCCACTGTTGCCACGGCCGTGGCCATCTCGGGTAGGTCCAGCTGTCTTTGGTGTTCTGTTTTCCAGACACAAAGAGCAGACTGAACCRTTTTGGTCTGAATGGCTTTCATTTGATGGTAGAGAAAATGAGAGAGAAGAAAGAACCTAAGTAAAGTGTCCAGGAGAGAGGAAAAAAAAAAAGGACAGGAGAGGAAAAAAAGAGCATGGTGTGCTGCAGGTCTCCAGTGAGAAAGGCTGCATCTCCCCTGAGCACAAAATAGGGCTGTCTCAGGGCACAAAGGGAAGGGGACGTGGTGATTTTGGAGCAGGATGGAAGTGGGCAAGCAGGATGTATGCTCCAGGGAAGCCGGGATGGATGCTGCCTGTGTCTCACCTGCTTGCCCAACGCTCTGCACAGCAGTGTACTCAGCACTGCCAGACCACAGACTACAAACAGCTTGTCTAGCTTAGTTTTAATCTCAAGGGAACGACCTGTGTTTGTACAGTCCCTGGCCCCTCTGGGCTCAGAGCCCGTTAGGAGCCTCCAGCCTGGACCGGGTGTGTTATCACGGAGAGCCTCAGCCAGCTTCACTGTCGCCATGGCAAGAAGTGGGCTCGCACCAGGACGTGAATCAGCTGGAAAAAGTGAATCTCCAAGTGAAATGTCTTCAAGGAACCACAACATGCTACCATGGAGCTGTTCCAAATCCACACCTCAAGCCCAAACTGTATSCCAAGGAGACGGGATAGGATGTGCCTATCCTGAATAACCCTTCCATTCCAGCCTCAAGATGCCCAAGTCATGCCCTTGCATCTCTACCAGAGGCCAAACCTGCATCCCATAAGCTTGAAAAACAGGCCTGAAATGCCAGTGCAGGTTCCTTTATTATAAAGCACAGCTCTGAAAGCCAGAAATGGAAGCTGAGACCAGATAAATCTGTACCTACCCACTGGAGAGCCACGCGGGCTCGTCCCTACCATATGCTCTCTGGCTTCCATCTAGTCCAGCTCGTAAGTGATAAAAGCGTCCACGACTGCAGCTCTCATCTGGGAAGAAGAACAAACAACCCAAGTAGATCTTACCACTGGGAAATGGTTTCTAAGGGTCTCCAGAGATATCCTCTTTCCTACGCTCATTCCATTAGTGCTGTGCATGCTCCATTGTCCCAGTCTCTCCCTCCTTAGTGGTTACATCCTACAAACACAAACAGATTTCGAATCCCCCGTAGCTCTTTGGCCCATGATGATAATAATTTTCCCTCCTTGAGCACCTTTTATCTAGAGATCTGGAAGCATCTCCCTGGCATTAATAGCTATTAGCTTCTCCACCATCACGCAACATAGGGTGAGCACCGTTACATCTCACAGCTGAGGGGAACTCAGGCACAGCACAATGAGGGATTCAATCCTGCCAAGTGGTGCATCCTCTTGTGCCCTATCAGTGGCACAGGGATGGTGGCGTTCGGTCCSTGGATGAATCGGGCTAAATCCTAAAAGATTTGCCAACAGCGTCAGCAAGAGGAAGAGATCCCAGGCTTGTGCCTGAGTCACCAAACCCTCTGTTTTCCCTTCTGCGCCTAGAGAAGTCAACGGAAAGTCTCCCATGGATGGTAATGGGAAATTCAGGCTTTTTGAGTCAGTAAGCAGCTTTTTTTTTTTTTGAGGGGTGGGGAGGTTTGAGTGAAGAGGCTTTTACTGCACAGTCATTTTGATAAACCAAGGAGCCGAGCTTTTACCCAGCAACAGGCTGGGAGAATGACTGATGGAGACCATGACCCCAGTGAACCACAGCCTTGCTCCCCCAGTCCCTTCCCATTTGCCTTTTGTGATTACAATTAGTAGTGGGGGCTGGCAGGTGGGGGAAAAATGAAATAAAATAAACTAGAAGCCCCCCCTGCCCCGCTGCCAGCCCCTCATTGTCTGCAGAGGCTGGCTGGGGCTCTGCACACTGCAGTCCTCTGCCCATTGTACTGCTGAGAACATGCGAACAGACGCTCTCGGGCGATGGGTTTTATTGAACGCAACTTCAATGGCAAATGGAGAGAGAAGGGGGGGGGGAGAGGGGAAAAAAAAAAAAAAAAGCCTTGAAAATCCATGCCAAAAAAAAGAGGTGGGGAGGGTGTTTTTTAATGCAATCAATGGCTCCTTCCTATAACTCTGCCTGTTGTGAGGAAATTTCTTTCCAGTAGCAGCCAGCAGCAGTCCCAAGGCTGTGACATTGCTGTAACGCTTGGAGCTCAGCTCTCTATCTCTGGCAGCAGCCCCGTCTTTTTGTCATTATTGGCTGTGATTGCAGGGGGTGCACGCCAGCTCGCCGAGTGCTGAGATATTGCTGCCTTCCCCTCCCTCTGGACAACCTGCCCTCAGAGAGGAGTTTGGGGAGGGGATGGGGGTGAAATAGGGAGCTGRATTCTCTCTGCCTCCCCAGAGTACGCTCTGATCCAAGCCCACATGGATAGGTAGAGGTCCCCAAGGCCCTTTTCGGAAAGCTCATTAGGAAAGTAGTGACAGATGCATTAGCTATTAAAAAAAGGCGGGGGGAGAAGCTATCATAGAACTTTAAAAAAAAGCAGCAGCAGCCGCCCGACAGTTTTATTGCTGTCAGATCCTTTTTTTTGTGGGCACGTTGCAAAGCAGGAGAGGTTTGGGTAAATATCTGACGCATGCACGCACTTCCCATGCTCTGGGCTGTCTGTCAATAATCCAGCCGGGGTATTTCTCACACCCTCAGGAGGGAGCTGCCAGCTCTGCCCATTGCCACTGCTGCTACTCACCCTTCCTATCCACCCCCAGCACCTCCTGGAGAGGAGGTTTTGGAACAGGCATGTCTGGCTGCATGCAAAGCTGCGGGAAGAACCTGCCAGGATGCCACAGGGGGTGAAAAAAAATGGGCRTCAGCTGCTGCCATCTCTGATTCTGAGCTGCAGCCCGGGGAGGACAGGTCTTGGCATGAGATGTTCCCTCCTGATCTAAGCAGAGGCTGCTGAGATGGAGATCGAGTCCTGCGTGCCGGGACCTGCTGTCCCTGCAAGCTCCGGCAACGCGCTCCATGGAAGGACGGGAACAGGTCACATTGTGCAACTGCATCAGACACTCAGGCCCCATCCCTGTCTCACACCCCACACCACAACCCAGAGCCCTCAGAGCTCAGGGAACAGGCGTACACACATCAGTGGGGTGCACCCTGGCAGCAGGAACTGCTTCCCTGCACTCAGGGTGAGTGACACATCTGGCAGCAGCTGGAAGCCATGGAGCCCCACGCAGGGACTGGGGACCAGGCATGAAGAAGAGGGATACAGGATGAAGATGCTCTGGATGGAGGTCTGGGCTGGTGAGCTGCGATGGGCAGAGGGACAGATGATGGGGAGGATGAGGCAGGATGATGGTGTGGGTTTCGTCCCTCCCCATCCTATGAACCAAAAAGGCCACCACTGCTCCTACACCTGTGTGAAGAGCAGAGCCCAGGTAACAACAGAAGAACAACAGATGTTGCACCTGCATGACAGCTCCCGAACAGCGCCAGACGAGCTGGAATTCACATCTGAGCCGCAACAGCAAAGCTCTTCCCACAGACAGCGGTGGGAAGCAGGAATCAAAACACCACTTCCACAAACACGCTCCCAGTACTGGGTCCTGCCTCTACACACCGCATTTTCCATGGACMATCCTCATCACCTCCAGACAGTCAAGCCAAACACGTCCCCTCCAAGACCTCAGCATCCCTCAAGCTATTTCAAAAGGAACYGTGGGGGTACCAGAGGCAGCCATCAGCCCATGCCCCCCAGCCTCACCTCCTGCCACCTCCCAACCGCAGTCAGGAGGCAGAAAAGGCAGAAATCTCACTGGAGGAAAACAGCAGCAGCAGCAACCGTCCCYCTCGGTCGAGTTTTAAATGGCTCTCAGATCCCTTCAAACAAATCTAAATGCACCGATCCTATTGTGTGCATAAATCTTTGCACCGGGGCCTGCACGCCTCCACACTATTGATAAAGAGAAACGAGTCTTAAATATTTAATGAGCGAATAAACCCGTTAAGAGGATATGATTAACTGCACGCCACGGCTCTGCATTTAAGGTGTCCCTGCTGTACCTTTAGAGGGGTTTTATTTTTAAGGGAAATCGGCAGCAGCAGCTGGTGGAAGCGAGCAGCCGGGCTGCGCGGGTGCCGCACGAACGGGAACGCCGGCACAACGCTCCACTTCGGAGGCATAAATATGCCACGGGAGCCCGGGCTGTTCARGGGGGCTGGGAGGGCTGTATTGACTCACCCTGATGGCGGGGGGGGGGGGACAGAAAATAGAGCCAAGGAGGTTTGAGGTTTTAGGTGAGGTGGCAGGAGCCAGGCTGTCGGTTAGAGAAGACACGTGAACTTTGCACCTTTCCGTCTTGCCTGGCAGCGAGGGGGCTGCTGGGGGGATCAGGAGACCTTGGAGCTATTTCCAGCTGAACCAGGGAGCTGGAGTGTGACCTTGGGCAAGTCACTTATGGTCAYCCTCTGCCTGGAGCYGAGCTCTGTGTGAGGCAACCGGAGYCTTGCCTGSTGAGGGTGCGGATCAAGGCGGTGTGGGGTGCCAGGCTGGTTGAACCTTCCTTTTCTCCACCTCCACCGAGCTGGCAGCAGCCTCAGCACGGGGCTAGAGCACCGAGGGCCAGGGTACAGCACASCAGCCAGCCCACAGGATGTTTCTCAGGCACACAGAGAGCCATTGATGGAAGATTTTATGAAACCAAGTGCTATAAATGTCCCCTTGCTATGTGACTTTTTATGTTTCTAAATTATTTTGATCATTATTTTTACCAGAGCGAGGTGAATAATACACAACAAACCACCGTGAATCATCACTCCAGTTTTTAGATATGTTAAATTTAGCTGTTTTCGTGCCACCTTTTTGTTTATATTCTCCAAGTGTTTCTTGCCAACAAGTTACCGGCAGGGATTTTTGGCCAGGAAGGGGAAGGAAAAAAAAAAGTGAGACTGACTGTTAATTTCTGTTAATTTTAAGCRTCAACTAAAGATACTGGAAGAAAGTGAATTTCAAATTCTTAATTGCAACAGTTTCCCTCCCCAAACCTCAAGTCTAAAAATTAAGCCTGCCCAATCGGGAAGCCAAACCCCATCATGTGATGTGAGATCCCAATTAAAACGACTCTCATTCTTGAGACTGAGTATTCACAAAAGAGCCAAGACCGCGAATTATTTGCAGAAATTATCTGGAGAACAATTTTGAATAATGAATACGATGGGGGAAATCGCAGTCACTTGGAATACTTAATGCAACTACAAAAAAATCACCAACAATTTGTGAATAGAAAAGAGGTGAAACGCGTGGAATAGATCACTTAGCACAGTCCTGCCACCACCAGCGACTATTCCATACGACCAGGGCCCCTGCGTGGCTGTGAATGCTGCAGGAATCAGCGACAGCGACTGACGGACAGATGGAAGTCATGCTTGGAGATACACCTAATCAAAGAGGCTGTGCCACCACAGCCAAGTAGGGGAACCACAGGGCCATGACCTAGTAAAATCAGGGCGAAATAACTCAGGAAACAGGATGTCCAAAGCAACCCCGGGCAGGAGGAAGGGATGCTCCGGGTGACGCAGCTGAGCGGAGAGCAGCTGGAGAGGAAGAGGCGCGTAGCCCTGACACACGCTGGCCAAATCCCAAGAGGCACAAGCACAGAGTAGCATCAAGGACGAGCTTCCGCGYGATTGCGGCGGGTGGAAGGGGTGGGAGATGCCCAGGGAAAGGAGAGGTTCCAGGTAGGTCTGGATAAAACACGGGTGGATGCTGCMTCGCCAAATGCTGGCTCTGCCATGGGAAATACCGTCCCAACAGCCAGGGACAGCAAGCATCCAGGAATCTCCAACGTCTGAAGCTGAGAGATGGGGCTCCAAACAGAACCCACTGTGCCCCCACCGCCTCTTCTCAAGCRCCGGGCTGAGCCAAACTCTGGCTTCACCCTGAGAGCTGCTCCCATGGCCATGCTCAGAGCATGCGGGACCTGAGAAGAAGGAACCTGCTAAAATTGGAATGGTCTTTCTTGCCCAGGAGCCAAACTCCCCGTCTGTGTTAGAYGATTTATGTTATCACAGCACAAGCYTTGCAYTGCACCTACCAGCACTGAGCATGGGGGCCAAAACCTCACCACTGCCTGTGCGGTCCAGCTGGGAGGAAGGAGCTGAAGGGACAAGACAGGGAGAATTTGGGGGCAGGAGTAGGTCGAGGAGAAAGSGTGCTGGAGGACCTTGGGGGGCCACAGCAGGGCATGGAAGAGATGGSGACATTGTGGGGCCAGGCAAAGTCTGCAAGCACCGCTCAGGTGGGGAGATGCTGGGCCCTTCCCTGCCCCAATACTGTGTGAGGCAGAGCAGCAATGGTCTGGTAGAGATGGAGCTTTTTCACATCCCAGCCTGGTCAGCTGACATTTATCAGGGTAACAAAAGGATACAGCCCGATCACAAGACAGGCTGACAGTGCATCTTCCCCTTCTGGGGAGGAAAGTCAAGTGCCAAAGTTGTAAAAGTAGTCCAGTCATCTTTCGTATCTTCTCTTGCCTGCAGTTTGACGCGTGCAGGGACAGTTCCTCTCATCCTCCTTTGAAATGAAAGAGGAAAGAAAAACGCAGAAAATTCTGCATTTTAGGTGCAGGAATTAAAAATAAATCAAATTCTTCCAATGCTTCAGGTCAAATATTCCCCAAAGCTTCTCTTACGGCAATCTAAGAAAGTAGAGGCTGGATCTCTTAAATTCCCTTGAATTCAGGATGTTGCTATCAATCTGTACTAGCATTTCAACAAGCCTGCCTGAGGATGCTCAGGAAAGCCTGGTTGTTATATGCCTGGACTGCGGCAACAAGAGAACCACTCAGGAACTGAGAGACTCATTATTTGTTATTAACTCACCTGGAATCTCTGATTTCTTACATGTTATTTTGCTACTTGGCTGCAGAGCGAAACAGCTCCTCAAAAAATAGAAAAGGGAAAAAGTGAACCACCCACCAGTGCAGGATCATCTTTCCAGTGGATTCTAGTAGGTCACCAGCAACTGCATCAAAAGAGTGTCCTGGGGGCTTCAGTGTTTGCTTCTTGTGCCCCTTTATTTACTGTAGATTCCCTCTGTGGCAGCACTACCAGCCCCTGCAGAGAYTGCCCTGTTCCAGCCTCTGCTTTTCCAGGTTCAGGCACTGGGTATTTATTGCATTTGGCTGTTTTCAGAGCGTGGGTGTTTGCTTCACGTGTCCCCACAGAGCAGAGTCCCCTCGGAAAACTGTTCCAGGCAGGAAACTGCTGCTGCTCCTGGTCAGGGAATCACATGGGGAAAATCAGTTTCTTTTTCAAAAAATCCTCCTCCAAGTGAGGAGTTTGTTCTGGAGAGATGAAGAACTGAGATCCCACGGGCTCTGCTCCTGCCTATCTGATGGATTCCCCCCAGCACCAATTTGGCTGGTACGGTGGTTGCTGTAATGAATTTTTAGGGATAACGATTTGTGGGGATAACATCATCAGGTGCACAGGGCACTTTTATGCCCCAGCTCTCTTAGAGCATCTGTATGTTATCTTGCTAACCTTGCAGACAGGGAAACTGAGGCACAGGGCTCCGGAGAGGGACAAGGCTCCAGCAGCATCTCCAGYTGCAGCACTCGGGTGCTCCACGGATGCTGCGATATCGGCATCACCCACAACCTGGTTGAACTTCCCACGGTTCCCTGACAAGGGATCTCCCATGTCCCCTCTGTCCCCAGCTCAGCTGCCATGAGCTGCTGGCCCTGGTCCCTCTCTTGAGCATCACCTTCTGTCTCTGGCACCCAACGAGCCCCTCTGCCAACAGCCGGGCTCTGCCCCAGGGATGCTCARTGTACCACCTCTGCCTGCCCCATCCCCAGGAGGGTATCACGGCAGGGCTGGTGCATCTCCACCRTGGCTGGGGACAGCAGGGAGGACAATGACATTTGCTGCAGGAGCCTGACATTGAACCCAGCCAGTCAGAACGGCGGGTGTTTTGCTGGCAAGGGTAGAGGCTCCGCTCTGACACCGTCAGCAAGGGGACAGGAGAGGGAGGGGAAAGGAAAAAAGCCGAAGCAGCAGCCAGACAGCTGCCTCTTCCTCCTCCTCCTTTTGTGCAGAAATGTGGTTTTGTTTGTCAGTCAAACAGATTGTTTTCTCCTTCTTTGCAGGCCAATTGTTTCTGCTCCTGCAAGATAAGGGATTGAAAAGGGCTATATTTTTATGGCACTGAATCTAGGCCCTCCGAATTGGAGGGGAGACATCAAGTGGGAGAGGGATGCCTGTTCAAACCAACACTCCTCTCCCCAGCTCCACTCTCCAATCCCATTTCCACCCCCATTTTCCTTTTTTCTCCTTCCTTCTCCTGCCTGGAGCTGCCTCTCGGCCCTCTCACTATTTAATCTCCGTCTCTCTGGAGGACTCAGGAGGTTTACACAGCTTCATCCTCTTTGCACCATCTGCTGAAAAGAATCCGCCTTTCCCCTGCTGCTCTGTCCAGTAGCTGCTCCTGCCATCCTTCCCCCAAAAATGGGGACAGCAGAGCTGGTGCCACTGCATGTGATGTCGACAAGAACAAAACCCAGGAGAGCAGTTTCCTTTTCTGCAAAGGATTTGCCCAGAAAGCACCTTGGAGAGGCAGACCCCAGAGTGTGGCAGGAGCAGGATGCAGAGACAAGGGAGGAAAATGGTCAAGAAGAGCATGCCCAGGCCAGGGTAAGACAGCAGGATCCTCTCCTGGCTTCTACAGTGGGTTCAAGRAGCCTCTGTCCAGTCTTTCTCTGCTTTCTTGTTGAACTCGCCCAAATCCGCACTCCAGATGGGATGCCATGACTCAGAGTGATGGAAACGCTGGAGCAATGACCACTGCATGATTGTCAGCATCCCCAAGCCAAAGGACCCGGAGAAGGTCCTTGCTCCAGGGATCATCAGCGCTGGAGGCATCCTCAGCCAAGCACAAGTCCTTTRCTCCCATGCACTGATCACATCGCAYACCGAGGACCAGAGGGAGGATTTTCCTCCCCTCCTTGGGGGATGAGAGCCTGGAAGGGGGCAGCGTGGTTCATATCCAACTCATAAGCCTCTCAGAGCTCAGGCTTGAGGACTGAGATTCACTCAATTAATTTTGCTTTGGCAAAAAGTCCATTTTTATTGCTATTTCATGCCTTCAGTATAGATTTTCCCTGCTCGTCTCAAAGGGATAATAAAACCCGACTCGTTCTTTTTATAAAAGTCTCACACTCCCTCTCTCACCAGGCTCTGTGTTCCCCAGCTAGAGATGTAAATTTAAAGGGGAAATGCTGTCATTTAAAACAAAACAAAACCAAAAAAAGCAACTCAGAAAGCCCAGCTTTGAGCATATTCCAGCTCTCAAAACTAGGCCGTGCAACCGAAGCAAAAACCAAGCTGCCACCTTCCCGCGGTGAAGCGGCATTCCCACAGCGATCCCAACCTCCCACAAGGGAATCAGGGGTGACTGCCAGCCCCAGGAAGCCACTCTCCATCTTGCAGGGCTGGTGGTGGCCCTCAGCTTGCTGGGACGTGTAGTTTTTGCCAGCTGGGTGCTGGTGGGTGCAGGTGGTGATCGCTGCTTGGAGCCGGCTCCTTGTGCTTGGATGTGATGCTGGATCTCTAGCACCTGCACCTGCCTCCCGCCTCCTCCTCCTCCTCCACACCGGGTGAAAGCTTCGCTGCTGCTGGCCTCAAGCAGCTGGACCAGTCCTCCTGGGGGAAATCCCAAATCCGTGCGATGCCGAGCAGGTGGATTTTGAGCGTGTTTTCGAGCAGGCAATGGGACAGGATGGTGGCAGGACAATACACGGGTCTGCCTGCTCCACCCCAGCTGGGACGCATCCTGCCTGCTCTTCRGAAGGGCTGTAGCTGTGGAGTATCCCTCTGAGAGGTGAAGAAGGGAAAGGGAAACTGCCTTTCCTCTGCCTCGTACCCTGCTGCAGGGGATAGGATGAGAGCAGCGGAAGCCAAGGGGAAGTCTTGTCATCAGTGAGTGGCAGCAATCGCCTGGGGACAGGGTGGGGTCCCCAGCACTGGCAGGACTTAAGAGCARGTTAGACCCAGGTGTGTGCCTGGTACGGCTGATCCAGCCTGCTAGGACAGACTGAAGACAGTTCCTCCTGCCCTGGCCGTGTGTCTGATTTGGCGACGTGCATAAATCCACCATCACTGGGACTCTCYTGCCCCAGCGGGAACCAGGAGCGAATCCAAAGCAGAGCGAAGCCACGTGAGGTAAGAGAAGACACAGAGGTGCCTGCACGGTGCCAACCCGGCACGGGACTGCACCAGGCTGAGAGGGGACAGCCAAACCCTTCATATCCAAATGTTTCTCCTCCCCTCCATCCTGTACCCTTTTCCTGCCACGCTGCCTGCACGCCCTGGCTGCCGGGAACTCAGAGCCCTGCCTGCATCTGGCAGGGCAGGCAGYGCCCACGGCGAGAGGAAACGCACAGCTCGCTCTGCTCCTGCAGGTGTGCCTCCAACAGACAAAAGTTGTAGGGCAGCTAACAAGGACGGRCAGGAGAGGAAAGGCAAGGAAACCCTCAGTGATACCACACTCCGTGGCTGACTGACGGTGCAGCACCTCCAGGCTCAGCTCCGGTGCCCCCAGCGAGGCTGTGGCACAGCTCCATCAGTTAAACCAAAGTTGTGCCATTTCCTCTGATGGCAGAACAAACCGTCCTTCCCCGCCGTGAGCTGCCAAGCCTGAGGGATGCTACAGAAAAGAATTTTGCAGCTCCCCCATTTAGGAGGGGAAATGAGTTGGAGTCCCTAGATTTTCCTGCAGAGTCCTCACAGGACTCGACCCTCCAGGCTGGAAAATCCTTAGTGTGCTCTGACAACCTCTGCAGCTCAGGCAGAGGCGAGAGATGATTAAGACTGGCTGAAATCTCCCAGGACTCCGACATCTGAGAGGCCCCATGCAAGGCAGAGAACCACCCCGGGCTGCTCCTTGCAACCTGCRACTCCCCTCACCTTAGCACAGAACTGAAGGGAGACCGGGAGCCCAGTGGGGCCGGGAACCAGGTCACTGCTGCTGGTTTCCAGGCAGCAAAGGTTTGGAAGAGCAGAGGATCATTTAGCAGAGCGACAGTGAAGGTTCAGAGCAGAGCCTTCAAATTACACGCTACAGAGCACTTTTCCTGCCTAAAAGGTCTCTGAAATGACTGTGGYGGCTCTGAAACGAAGCACTCTGTATGCAATTGTTCCCTGGGGCTTGCAGCGGAGACAGAGCCGGGAGAGGAGAGGTGGGTCTGCGGTCCCTGGCACGGGCAGCTCCTCATCAGAAGAGGATACACTCTTCTTCTGGGCTCCACAGCACAGCACTGCCGCTTCCCTAAATCTCCCCAGTGGTTTCTACCAGTCGTGGCATTTTTTTTTTTTTATTTTTTTTATTTTTTATTTCTCACTTCCTGCCTTGAACTTCACAGAACTCCCGGCCCCAGGCTGCAGAGCTGCAGCTCAGGGTGCGGGTGCCCCCAACCCCGTGCACACACCCACACCGAACCCCCCACCATCATCGCTCTCTCCACGCCTCGAGGCACACCTCGATTCCATGGGGAACAGGGAGGGAAAGGCACTCAGGGGGAACACGTCCTTTTCTCCATCTCACTTGGCTTCTTCCCATCTTTCTCCACTCCATCCCCCGGCAGCTCAAGGTCCATTTTCATCAGGCAGTGACAGACACCAGGAGACGCAGCCTCAGCACCGGCGGGCACCACGCACGGCCAACCTGCGCCTCGCCCGCCGCGGGTCCCCCCACCCTCTGTCACCGACACACAGGTGACAGCACCCACATCCGCACAGCCACCACGGCGCTGCTCACCCACCTGGGGCACACACGCTGCCACCCTGCAAAAGGCAGCTGTGGGCTAGGAGCGCTCCGAAGAGTCCCRGCACTCAGCAGGGAACCATTTCTGCACCATCAAGGAGGCTCTGGTGATGCCCAGGAGCTGGGGCAGCTGAAGCTGAGCTGGGAGAGCCCTTGGAAAGTGCTGGCACCACCAGCGATGCCCTCTCTCGGCTGGCACAGGGCCCTAGGAGCACTCTCCCATGCAAAACCCCAACTGCTGGGTTTGTTCCTCCACACCATCACTTTGGGAGGTCACCTGAGGGCAGCCAACACGGGCATCGCTCGCAGCCAAGGGGAAAGTGGGCAGGGACCAGTGGCCACAGGAGCTTTCAGAAAGCCAAAATCTGCTCACATCTAAGGGATGGCATTGCTCTCCACCAAAGGCAGTGGGGAACAAACAGGCACCCCGACAGCATCCCGCTCTGACGTCAGCAAGAACCTCCGGCAGGTCTGCGACGTCAGCCGCGGCGCTTCCACCGGCCGGACAGCCCTCGGGATGCCGACCCCTGGGCAGCTCAGCATCTCCGTTGGGATCCCACCACCATGCTGAAGGTGCTGCTCCAGCTGCGCATTTCCAGGGAGAGTGGGAATGGGGACACACACGCGCGCGCGCACACACACACACACACACACACACACACACACACACAGGAATTTAAATGGAATTTCACAGCTGCAGCAAAAGGGCACAGGAAGGGCTCGGGGCTATCCAAGATGCACCATGTCCCCCTCGGCATTTCGGCACCACCAGCCGGGAACACCGCGGCCACCCGCACCCGCGGGACCGGGGGGGCCGGGGAGCCCCTCCGTGACGTCACCGAGCCAGGGCCAGGCTCGCGTTTTGGGGGGATCGAGGCGGTTTTGCGGGGCGCTGGGGGGGCCAGAACGGGCTAGGGTTGGAAATGCGAGTGCGGTGCGGTGGGAGCGCGGGCGGAAGGGAAGGGAAAAGGCAAAGGCAAAGAGGAAGGGAAGGGAAGGGAAGGGAAGGGAAGGGAAGGGAAGGGAAGGGAAGGGAAGGGAAGGGAAGGGAAGGGAAGGGAAGGGGAAAAGAAGGGGATGTGGCGGCGGGTTCGCGGTGGCACCGCCGCTCCAGCGGCAGCAGGAGCGCAGCGGGCCCGGCGGGAGCCGCGGTTCCAGCCGCAGCTGCGACGCGAAGCCCCGGGGGGGTAACGGGGCGGCGGGCAGGGCCCCCCCCGCCGCCGGCAGCGCCCCGCTCGCCCGGCCCCTCCGCTCCCCCCGCTCCCCCCCGCCCCGGCCCCTTTCACCCCCCGCCTTCCCTGGGCCCTCCCCGAGCTCGGCGGCCCAGCCCGGTCCCCCCGGAGCCGCGTCCGGAGCCCTGCTTACCTGGCGGGCCGAGCCCCGCTGCCTCTCAGCGGCGGCGCTGGGCGGGGGCGGCCCCGGCGGCCATGCCCGGGCGGCCGCGCCGCTCTCCCGCGCCGTGCGAGCCGCCTCGGCGGTGTCAGCGGGCGGGAGCCCCGCGCGGCGCCGGGAGCGAGGGGAGGGACGGCGGGGGCATGACCGAGCGCCGTCGGAAGTGCACGCGCGCCCGCCGCCTGCCCGCGACCGCGGCGACACCTGCCGGCAGCGCCGCCGGTGGCACCGGGAACGGCGGCGGGGGCGGCGGCGGCGGCGGCGGGCGCTGCGCACGCCGCGCACCGCGGGCAACGGGGCGGGCGCTGGGCACGGCGCTCCGGGAACCGGGGCGCACCGGGAACCGGGGGCGACGGGGCTGGCGCTGGGCGAGGCACACCGGAAGCCGGAGCGCGGCACGCGGGCACCGGGGACCGTTCACGAGAGAGTGGGTGCAGGGAACCCCCCGGGCAGCACCTGCCGGGTGGTGGTAGCGGGCACTGGAGGGTGACACCGGTGCTGGGTGCGGGGCATCCCACTGGGCGGCATCCAACGGGTGCTGGCACTGGGCAGGATGAGATCCCTGTGGACAGACACTGAACCCTGGGTCAGGACTCAGATCCGGGTTTGGAGCTGGGGCTGTCTCTGGGCTTGGATCCACGTTTGGATCAGGGCTGGACCACGTGTGGGTTTGCACTTGGGTCTGTGTCTGGATTTAGATCAGGATTTGGAACTGGATTCTGGTCCACATCTGGATTTGCATTTGGAGCTGAATTTGGATCCACATCTGGACTTGCATTTGGAGCTGGATTCAGATCCTCATCTGGATCTGAGTCTGGAACAGGCATCTTTCACAAAGGATGGAGGTAGACTTTCCGCCCGCTGCTCTCCGAGCATCCCACGGGTGCACAGAGCACCATCACCCCACGAGGTGTTCGGCACTGCCCACTCACCATGCCCTGGGCAGAGTGGGGAGCTCCAGGGGGAAGCTGGGGTCTGCAGCAGTGCCACGGGAGCTCTGGCCTGGGAGCAGAGGGGAGGGACGAATTGGCAGCGGTCCCGCTGGCCTTGGCTGTGCTCAGCGGTGTGTCTGGGGCTGAACGTGCTCCAAGGAGGAGCCGAGGTCAGGGAGGGGGATGAGTGCAGGAAACATATTAAGTGAGGAAAATTGGCTGCAGCCAGCAGCGCTGCCTGATGTTTGCCTGGGATTTTCCTCTCCATCAGGTATGTGGTGTAAGCCCTCGCTGTTGGGCGGTGGCAGCTGGTTACTCGTGTGCATCTTGGGTGTGCCACCGGCCACCAGCACCTGCTCTGCACCGAGAGAGGTGGCATAAAGGACCCCCCCCGCTTGTGTCCCCAGTGCTGACACCCGGCTTTGGCCAAGGCAACGTGTGCAGATATTTTAAGAGGAAGATTCTGTGCTCTCACAGCTTGACTGCTAATTTATAATCCTGTTTTCCTATTAAAATAAAAGCCTCTCTCTTATTCCCGAACGTGAGAGCCAAAGCGGAGCTCTGAGGAAGTGCCCTGTTTGCAGAACACACTGAAACGCACAAAGGAAACGAGGCAAAACCAGCGTTTTGCACGTTTTTGAGCCTCATTTTAGCTGGGACTTGGAACAGCAGAAGGGAAATCTTTTCCAGCAGGATGTGCACAGCGGGGGTGTGCGTGGAGCTGCTGGTGTCCCTTTGGAGCGGGGCCACCTGCCTGCCGAGGGACAGCAACCGCTGCGGGTCCCTGTTTGTTCCCGAGGGGTGGCAGGTCCCTTGGGGGGTCCCAGGGATGAGAGATGGAGCAGCACGTCCCCCGTGGGGCCGGCCAGGCGGGGATGGCAGCCGATGGCAGGAAATACCTGCTGCTCCGCCGCTTCCCGGCCAAAGCGAACAAGAGGGAGAGTGTTTGGAGGGCGGCTGCGGCCGCTTGTGGCGGGAGGGGCCTCCGAGGGACACACGGGCCATTGTTCCTTGAGGATGCGGGGCGGAAATTTGGATGGACCCGTTGCCTGCCACGCTCCCAGCGTTGCCGGGGACTGATCCCAGACTGTGAGTGGGAACCAGGATTTGCTGAAGTGGATCAGGGTGGGAATTCATTATACCCTGTGTCTGGTGATGAGGTCACAGATAATGGTGGTGGGGCAGCCCCGGGGGAGCAACCCACTCGAGAGGGCTCTCCTGCTCCTTGCAGCTGGAGCATGGCATGTGCCCAGGGACTTATAGCCTTCCCAGAGCTCTCACTGGTATTTGTCGTGGCCCTGCAGTAGCACTGCTGTCTGCCTGTTCCACCCTCACCCCACCAGCCTTGCAGTAACCTGGAAAGACATTTAATACAGGCTGGGTTTGATCTGCACTTTGACATTCCTTCAAGTGTTCCCTGGTGTTTTCCTGTCGCTTGCACAGCGCCTTTTCCCACCAACGCTCCCTCATTTCTGTGAAAAGGAAGAAAAAGACTTGCAGAGTGTGCCCAGCCTTGCAAATCCCTAATTACTCACTGCACATCCTGGCAAACGGGTTTCCCTTTGAGCAGCATTGCTGTCAGCAGGGATGGGGTGCAGGCTCTCCCCAGTGTGGCTGATGATGCTGGTCCTCCCATTGCCCTTGCAGGGAGAGCAGAGGGGTTTGTCTGGCTGCTCCCAGCCAGCTCTGCTCTCCTTCCCCCAGCATCCATTTCCTCACCAACTTCCAGATTTGAAGAGGTTTTTAAGGAGGGAGGATGGAAAAAGGGGGAGAGAAGAGAATGTGCTGCTCTCCTTCCGTGCTTCACCCTTTCTCAGGAACTGGCCAGATTGTTTCCATTACGAAAAGCTGAGGATCCAAGTATTTGTCAATGACCAGGAAAAGATTTGCTGATGGTAGCTGCTGCTCCCTAGAATAATGTTGAGCGAGGTGCTTGGCGTGGACCCATCCTTTTATGGTAAAATTAGGGCTAAACGCTGTGGGGATTTGCATTTGAAGTTGATTGATACGTGGCATTAGTGCACGCGTAGATA
Source organism: Amblyornis subalaris (assembly GCA_018881555.1). NCBI lineage: Eukaryota > Metazoa > Chordata > Aves > Passeriformes > Ptilonorhynchidae > Amblyornis > Amblyornis subalaris. The sequence goes on from JACAXG010000028.1 coordinate 2,552,518, forward strand.
ATTTTGTATTTTGAGATCGCTGAGCAAGGAATAATTTTTATTTTGGGTCAAAGATAAGGGCATTGCGTTGAGATGAAATATGAAGGGGTGCTGATCTGTGTCACGGACACTGCGTTTCTCTTGGCTGGGTAAGGGGATGGCAGACCTGCATTACCCATTCCTGCCCTTGCTTTTAAGTGCTTTGGGTCTGTGCCCGGTGCAAGGAGCGATCCCCCGCTGTCGCTTAACGCCAGGACACGGTTCCAACTTTACGAGCTTTGGAGTTTCCCATTATTAAAAAAAAAAAAAGAAACCTCTGTTTTATTTTATTTACTTATTTTAGTAGCTGAAGGCTGTGCCACTGAGAAACATTAATTAAATAGAGCAGTGTGCCTTGATCATTACAGGAAAGGTGTGGGCAGAGCATTGCCAAGCTGGCAGTGCCTTCCAAACTCCCCTCTGGCAACCTGGACTGATGCTGTCAGCAGCACCTCGGCCATCCCAGCTGCTCATATTCGTCCCTGCCCTTGTACTTGCTCTTACAGCACATCCCAGGCCAGGTGGCACAGCTGGTGTCACACCAGGATGTGCACAGGGCTGTTGGCTTCCTTGCATTGCTCAGCCTCTTTGGGTTGCTGCATATTGACGGAAATCAGGATTTCAGGAAGCTGGAGCCTGGCGTCCACCTCATCTGGGTGGCTGTTCCCCTGGCAGTAAGGACAAGAAGGTTCAGCTTTCTTGGGGACTCAGGAGTGGAGGAGAGGGGCTCCCCTTTGGGTCCTCAAACCGCAAGGGCCAAAGAGCTGGTGGCTGTTTTGCTAAATGCATCAATACAGGGCAACTCCGGACACGAGAGGTCATCCCTCCCTCCATCCCTCTACCCATCCATTGAATCATTGAATCCTAGAATGGTTTAGGTTGGAAGGCACCTGAAAGACCCACTACCATGGGCAGGGACACCTTCCACTAGACCGGGTTACTCTAAGTCCTATCTCAACCTGGCCTTGAACACCTTCAGGGACAGGGCAGCCACAGCTTCTCTGGGCAACCAGTGCTAGGGCCTCATCACCCTCACAGGGAAGAATTCCTTCCCTATATCCCATCTAACCCTGCCCTCTGTCAGTGTGAAGCCATTCTGCCTTATCCTGTCACTCAATGCCCTTGTCCAAAGTCCCTCTCCAGTGTATCCATCCGTCCATCCATCCATCCATCCATCCATCCATCCATCCATCCATCCATCCATCCAGCTCCCAGCTGGAGCACATGGACTGTTTTGGCAGGGGCAGGTGGAGGAGTGCTGTGGTTCATGGGGTAAAGGGAGCTCTAACGAGAGGGAACTGTGCAGACATTAATTAGGCCGTCAGTGAGATCCTCAGGCGCTGATAACTCAGCAGAAGCACGGGGCCATTTGCATGCAGGAGATGACAAGTGATCGTGTCCCAGAGATATGAAATGATCCCCCCAGTGTCCCTCCTTGCCCTTTTGGTCAGGTCCCAGGGCCACCACAGCAGGGTGGGGGCTGTGTGACAAATCCCGTCCTCCTCCACCTAAGCAGGTGGAGGGAGATTAAAAGGAAGGGGAAGGAGGAGGGAGCAGAGCTGAGGAGCAAAATCAGCTGCACTACAAAACGCCCCGAGCAGTCACTTGTGCTTGAGGCCATCCCTGCTGTGTGGCCGAGTGGCTTTTTCCAGGCCTGGCAGGAGAAGCCCGGAGGGGTGGGAAGGGGGACGGGGCTGAGGGAAGGAGGGAGACGGCCCCAGTTCGAGCCTCAATAGGTTTCAGAGGCATTTTGGGGATGAAAGCTGCCCTGGGGCCCCTCCCAGCGAGCAGCAGTGCTGTGGGTACGCTGCGGGCATCGCGTTTGGCTGGCTGGCGGCTTCCTTGGTTTGCTGAAAATGGTATTAAAAAAAGAAAAAAAAAAAATAAAAAAAGCAAAACCTACAACAACAAAAAAATATAGCACCAGCCCCGCTCCACCCCCCCTCTCCACCACCCAACAACAACCAAGAAAGGCAAAATCTTTCACAAGCCCGGAAGATGTCACCATAGAAACAGAAATCAGACCCACTCCACGGATCCTGCCGCCTGGGAAGGTGATAAAATGTTTTCTATCGATTGCTGTCGGGAAAGTCACTGCTGATAAGCCATCCGAGGAGAAATGGAGCGGGGACGCGGGGACGTGGGAGCTCTTCAAATGAGGCTCCAGATGGTCCCTCGGCTGCCCCTGTGCAGCGGTCGGGGGCCGAGGGACCGGGGGCTGGCCGGGGGCGGCTGCTCTGCCCCGGGCTGGTGCCGGCGTGTGCCCAGAGAGGTGTGGGTGTGCCCTGCCCTTGGCGTGGCGATGTGTGCGTGCCCTGGCTGCTGCAGGCACCAAGTGGAAAGCTCGCTGTCTGCTTTCCCGCTCGCTTCTGCAGCACAGCAGCTGTTCCTGGCTTTGAGCTGAAAGAGAGGAGGTTTAGATTGGATATTAACAAGGAGTTCTTCCCTGTGAGGGTGGTGAGGCACTGGCACAGATGCTCAGAGAAGCCGCGGATGCCACATCCCTGGAAGTGGTCAAGGCCGGGTTGGACGGGGCTTGGAGCAACCTGGGAGAGTGGAAGGTGTCCCTGCCCATGGCAAGGGGTGGAATAAGATGGTTTTTAGGGTCCCTTCCAAACCAAAGCATTCCATGATTCTATTAAAAACACACCATGCTGGGACAGATGAACCTTCCCCTGACTCCTGGTGTGGCATCATCACAGTTTCACCTCCTCTTGCATCTCCTGGGTAGGGGATCACTGTGATAATCCCCGTGGTGCTTTCCAGCCTTCTGCCCTCCCAGAATCCACATTCCCAGTCCCCATTTGCACGCTGGCGGCTGCTCTGCAGCTGGGAGCATCCCTGTGGCTGCGGCGCCGGCTGGGAGGTGTGGGATCTTCCCGGCGGCTCTTCCCAGGGCTCCGCGCAGCGCCGGGGCCTGGCTCGAGCGCCCTTTGAAGAGATGGAAAATCCTATTATCTGCTCATTCTTCTCGCAGTGTGAAGCCTCGGAGCATTCAGCAGCAGTCGAGTGTGGTCTGCTGCCTGCAGCCCGGCRCTGCCTCCGCTCCCACCCACGCGGGAAGCTCTCTGGGTCACCAGGGATGGGCATCACATTCCCGTCCCCTGACCCATGCACCTTCCCATCCCCTAATCCATGCCAGAGGTCGGGGATACGGCTGTCCCCACAACACCCCGTGCAGCATCCAGCAGTGGGGTGCGGAGGACACACAGGGAAGCAGAGCGGGGGGCTGGGGGCTGGGGGCTGATCCCCCGCTCTGTGGGGAGCCGAGGTTGCTGCTGCAGCCTGCAAATCCTCACGTCATTAAGGCCGGGAAGGTGTAACCCATCTCACATTCTCCATCCCCGAGGCAGCTTTGCTGCCAGTAATTGGCAGCAATAAAAGAGGCGGTTAATCCAGGGCAGCGTGGGATGCAGGCAGAGGGATGTCTGCGGTAAAAGGCACCCTGGCAAGGAGGAGCTGAGGAAGAATACGCTCCTGGGCACAATTTGCAGCCCTGGAGAGCTGGTTGGATGCCACGGGGAGCATTTGCTGGGGATTTTGTTAATGATGTAGGCGCAGCCTTCCCAGCTTGGCCTGTGCTAAAGCCCTGGCTCGCGCAAGCTGAGGCTCTTTGGCTTGAACTTAGACCAGCTGCTTTCCACTGGCTGGTGGATTTTTGTCTTGTTACTGGGTGGTTCTGTGCGGGAGCTGAACAAAGGAGCAGTTAGTGGGTGATTTCACCTTGGGGTTTTTTTTAGAGGAGGAAGGAAGGGTTAAACCATGCCTTGTTACTGAGTTATTTTAGGATGGTAGCGCTGAAGGGACTGCAAGAGGATTTGTCTGCACATGGGAAAATGGAATTTAATCAATATTGACAAGAGCCATTCACCAAAACAGGCTCATTCGCTAATGAAAGCCAGACCTGGTGTATCCCTGGGGAAGGACAGCTTTGGGAAAGAGGGGAAGGAGGCACTGGGAAAGACACAGCTCCCACTCCCATGCTCCTGGTTCTTATGAAACCAGGCTGCATTTGGGATTGATTTTCCCAGCACGGAAAGACTTTGGCTCGTTCACATTGTAGCTGCAGGATGCCCAGAACGGGTCCCCGTGGCTGCAAAGCAACATTCCCATCCCTGCCCAAGGATTTGGGTCCATGTCACCCYTCCAGGCACCAGTGTCCCCGAGCCAGGCAGAGGCTGGGATGTGTGACAGCAGAGCCAGTCCCACACAGATGGCTCGGGATGCAGGGGGCAGGATGGGGGTRCAGGGCTTTGCCCTCCAGCTCAGATCGCAGCCAGGAAGCGAAGTCTCCTTCCATGAGTGGAGATGTTTCCACCCAAGCCGTGAAATCTGTTGGGTTTTCTGGCACCTGTTTAGCTCAAACACCCACCAGGGCTGTGGGAGAAGTCTGGATTTGTCAGAGTCTTGTGTTTTCCCCTCTATCCTTGCACTTAAAAGCAGGAAATAGCCAAGACACCTCTGCGACCAGCCCCTCCCAGCAATGTACCACATGGAGAAGAAACCTAATTTCTGTGGTTGGCAGCTCATACTTCCCGTCACTGCCAGCTCTGTATCCTGGAGCCGGGCTGAGCTCACTATCCCACAGTGGACAAAAAGTCCTGCCATTTACCCCCTGTGCATCCCCAGATTCCTGGAAAGCCACGGAAGACAGCGATCCAGGCGTCATCCTGCTCCATCACAGCATCTGTGTGGAGCAGCGACCGGTCTCTGCTGCGTGGAGGATTCGACTTAATTTGTTGGGCACTTTTTTTTCCTTCTAAAAGGCAGCACCRTATCCCCCAGCCTTCTGGCGCGGCCGCGGGGCTGTTCCCGGAGCGCGGGGGCTGAGCGGGATGCGATTGGAAAAAAGGAAGATTTTGATCCCCCGCCAAGCCCGCACAATCCCATCCAAGTTCACACTGGCAGATAATGAGCTTTAATGAGCAGGCCACACTAATTGGTAAGTGATCCCAGAACCGTCTGTGGCAGAGGTGAGGGAAGAGCAGCGGCAGCTCCGGGTGAGGAGGGGGCCAGGGCCGAGCAGCCCCCGGCGCTCCGGAGGGCAGGGGCTGCCAGGGATGGGGCTGCTGGCACTGAGGGTCTGCTTGCCCCCACGAGGGGCTTCCTGCTGGGCTGCCAGGGGGGCTGCAAGCAGGACTGTGAGAGGGATTGCAGATCTGTTCCTGGGTGCCCAGCTGTGTCCTGAGATGCTGCAGCAGCAGTGTGGGCAGCAGGTCAAGGGGAGGGATGCTCCCCCTCTACTCTGCTCTGGTGAGACCCCACCTGCAGTTCTGCCTCCAGCTCTGGGGCCTCCAATGTCAGAAAGACATGGAGCTGCTGGAGCGAGTCTGGAGGAGGCCATGGAGATGGCTCCAAGGGCTGGAGCAGATCTGCTATGGAAACAAGAGTGAGAGAGCTGGGATGCCCAGCCTGGAGAAGAGAAGGCTCCAGGGAGACCTTAGAATCCCTTCCAGTGCCTAAAGGGGCTCCAAGAGAACTGGAGAGAGACTTTCGACAAGGGCCTGGAGGGACAGGACAAAGGGGAATGGCTTCCCACTGACAGAGGGCAGGGTTAGATGGGATATTGGGAAGGAATTCCTCCCTGTGAGGGTGGGGAGACCCTGGCACAGGTTGCCCAGAGAAGCTGTGGCTGCCCCATCTCTGAAAGTGTCCAAGGCCAGGTTGGAYGGGGCTTGGAGCAACCTGGTTTAGTGAAAGGTGTCCCTGTCCATGGCAGAAGGGTGGAACTGGATGATCTTTAAGGTGCCTTCCARCCTAAACCRCTCTAGGACTCTATGATTTTATTAGATGCCTGGGCAAAAGGAGCCGTGGGAATTCCTCCATCTCCAAGGTCTTTAGTGGGTGAGAGATGGGGCACAGGGAGCTGGGAGGTTTTGCGCTGGGGGGTGATGAGTGGCCAGAGGTCAGATGGCACCTGCAGCCTTCGGACCCGGAGTAGGGCAGGGTGAGCCCGGGTGGCCGGGCAGACGGATGGTGCTGATCAGAGACATTCCTAAGGCAGTCCTAATCGGAGATCATTGTGAATTCCCCTCTCAAATGGAGTGGAAAAATGCTATTAAGCTAATATAACATCACCGGGAAGGACGTTCTGCCGCCGCCGTCTCCAGGGAATCGGGCTGTAATGAGGGGAAGGAGCAGGAGATGACAGCAGCCGGAATGCTTGGGGTGGTGGGAGCCGCTCAGGACCACCCAGCCCTGCTTTGCTGTGCCCTGCCTCAGTTTCCCCAGATGGCCAAGGGGCCTTGAGCTCTGCTCCAGCAGTTAGGAGACCTTGGGGGCTGGTTGAAGGGCTTGTTTCCCATTGAACCACTGTACAGTCAGGGGAAACTGAGGCAGGGGAGAGCTTGCCGGAGTCACCCAAAAGATCAGGGTCGGGAGCAGGATCCTGCACCCCCCGGGTGCCTCAGTGCCACATTCTCTAGGAAAAAGGTGTCTAAAGCACATTGTTTAAACAGGAAGATATCCAGGAGGGCAGCTGGAGCAGAAGGCTCCAGGGAGACCTTATAACACAGGTTGCCCAGAACAGCTGTGGCTGCCCCATCTTTGGAAGTGTTCCAGGCCAGGCTGGATGGGGCTTGGAGCAACCTGGTCTAGTGGAAGGTGTCCCTGCACATGGTAGGGGGAGGGAACTGGATGGACTTGAAGGTCCCTTCCAACCCAAACCCTTCTGGGATTCTACGTTGGCCAATGTGATGCAGCTGATTTGGGCAGTGCCTGGGCAGGGGTGAGGATCTTCATCAGGGAGAGCAGGCAGGTGGGGGTGACCTCTGCCAGCACCCCAAGAGAAAGGGCAGGGGATGGATGAGCACGAGCCCCATCAGCCCCATTAGCAGTTATTATCGTGAGATGGGACCAGCCACACGCAGGGATGCTCAGGCACCCCAGGGTGTGAGCAGGAGCCTGGGGACTCTCCAGGGAGCAGAGGAGTGGCTTGTCCCCAACCGCAGCGCTCTGCCAGCTCCCTGCAGCAGCCGTGCTCCCTTCCAACACTAAGTGGCAGCCTCTGCCCGGCTTTGGGGCAACCCCTGGCAGCGCCCGGGCAGCGGAGTCTGGGCAGCAGCATTCTCGGGGGGGGCAGGGGAGGGGCTCCAGCATCCTCAGAGTGGCTTCAGCATCCTCGGGGAGGGGCTTCAGCATCCTCAGAGTGGGCTTCTTCATCCTCGGGGAGGGCTTCAGCATCCTCAGGGAGGGGCTTCAGCATCCTCTGGCTCTCAGGACTCCCAACCTGGCTGAGACCTGCCTGGTGCAGACCACACTGAAGGTCCTGCCAGGGGACATCCTCACCCCCACAGCCCTGGGTGCCAGGCTGAGCCCYGCACAGGGTCAGGTCGGGTCAGTGCCGCCTGCTAGGAGGGAGATAAGGCGCGGGGTTGGCAGCTGTTGGTACCATCTGCCGAATTAGAATCACAATCCACTAAACAAACACTGTCTTGGGATAAAAACGTGCTGCTTAAGGCAAGGAGGTATTTCTGCTGCAGGTATTGCTATGACCCGAGAACCCACCGTGGGGATTTGCAGTGCTATCAAGAAGCACAGGGATAGAAATGAGTCCTGGGAGCTGTACCTTGCTTGTGTGCATGTTGGTGTGTCCGTGATTATGGAAGCAGGTTGGGGCTTGTGCTGGATAAAGTGCTGACACTTCAGGGAAAGGCTGCTCTGGATTTTCTGCAGCACAGAAATGGGGGGAAAATAAAATAAAAATAGGTCAAATGACCATCATGGGTGTTTTGGTGGAAGGCAGCAGTTCAGCCCAGCGTGGGAGATCAAAGAGACAGGCAGCATGACACAGGGCAGCCCCTGCTCCCTCCCAGGCATTGTCCTTGGCATGATGACAAATTTTAACCTTGGGAATTGCACTCAGCTCGCCAAGATATCCCTGTGCAGAGCAGAAACCCTCGCTCCCACACTGAGCTGCTGCTGGTCCCACAGCCTGTCCTGCACCACCAGGGCATGAAATGCTGTGTGGGAGGTCAGGATCTCCCCAGCCCTGATCCACCTCAGCACGTGCAGGTAACACAGTCCTCCATGGACCTTATAAAATAGAATTATGTACTGGTTTGGGTTGGAAGGRACCTTTAAAAGGTCACATAGTCCAACCCCCTGCAACGAGCAGGGACATCTCCAACTAGATCAGAYTGCTCAGAGCCCCATCCAACCTGACCATGAATGTTTCCACGGATGGGGCATCCACAGATTCTCTGGGCAAACTGTGTTCTACCACTCTCACTGTAAAAATACCTCCCTTATTTTTAACCTAATACCTCCCTCATTCTTAACCCCGGGCCTCTTTCAGTGAGACACAGCAGGCTGTATTTTGTATGCACCTCAACTGGGGTGCGTCCAACCTGAAGGGCCGCAGGTGCTTTTTTCCCCTGGGCTGGGGACAGGTASAGGATGGTCAGCCAAGGCCGCTCTCGGCAGCGCGCAGGTCCCACCCAGCCCCGCTCCCCGGAGCTGGCGCGGCCGCTCCGCAGCTGCGGATCCCGATAAAGCCCGTCCCGGCTCGCCGGGCGCCAGCTCACGTGTGAGCCCCTCGGTGCGGCTGCTTTGTCACAGCCCAGCGCTCACGCCGGCTTTATCACAGCTGAGTCGGCTGGCACGCGTTCCGCTCCGCATTTATCCCTTCCCGTTTTGGAGCGAGCAGCCGCTCGGAACCACCCGCCCGATGCAAACAGCCCCGGGCTCAGCTCGCTGCCTGCCCACCCCGTCCTGCACCGCCCACCTTCCGGAAGGCTCCTTCTGGTGTAACATAAACAGGATATGTGCTAAAACACCCCAAAATCCTGGAGAAACCCAGGAGGTCTCCAGGGAGTTCTCTTCTCTCTGGGATCTAGTKATGGGATGCGTGGGAATGAATCATAGAATCATTAAGGTTGGAAAAGACCTCCAAGATCATCAAGTCCAACCTTTGAACGGTGCAAAGTTGTGCTGGGGGGATGTTAGACTGGATATTTGAAATTCTTTCTTTCTGGGGAGAGTGGTCAAACCCTGGAACAGGCTTCCTTCCTTCAATGCCCCAAGCCCGTCAGTGATCAAGAAGCATTTGGAAAATGCCCTTAATAACATGCTTTGGCTTTTGGTCAGCCCTGAAGTGGTCAGGCAGTGGGACCAGATAATCATTGTAGGTCCTTTCCAGCTGRACTAGTTCTTTTCTATTATATATTTTGAAACTCATTCCCACATCCACCTTGAAACCCCTTGGGGCTTACATGCCTCACCCCCACGCCCGATCTCAGGCTGCTGAGTTATTTCCATCACCACTGGATGATTTGTGGCSTCCTGCCAATGCTCAGAGGACAGGGACACTCAGATGAACCCTCCAGCATCTCCCCCCACACCTCCCTGGTGTAAATCAGCACAGCGCCGGCGATTCCAGCCAGGCTGATTTACGCCRGCAGAAGGACGCTCCGAAGCGCGCCCGTGATTTAGAAATCCCATTAGGACCTGGCCACTTCCGCAGGAGAGGTGCAGGAGGTTGGTTTGTCTTCTCCTCCTGGAGAGWGGGATGCAGCAATGAGCAGTGATGAGCAGTGATGGCACTGGCAGCCAGCTTTGCTGTCGTTCCATGGCTGACTCCGGCAGGATCAGTGCTCCGGGAGCATGGCTTCATCCCGGGAAGGTAAAACCTCCTCTGTGATTTACAGCAGGCAGGAGAAGCCAGTCCCATCTGCTACCCCAGGCACCCACGCTCTTTTTTTATTAAAGCTAATGTGAGAAACAACGGGGCTGCAGGAAAAGTGACTTCCACGGGCATGGTTCTTGGGGAGGGAGGAGCTGCGAGGCAATGGGAGCCGAATTTACCTCCTTGGGAGCCCCGGAGAAGATGAGCATTATTTTGTAAAAGGGAGAGTGAAGCAGACAAGCCAAAAATGTCACCCAGAAAAAAAACATCTCAGTATTCTCTTTCATCCTCTCTCATCCTCCTTTCCTGATCCTTGCTCTGGTCTCCACACACACAGGGAATTTTGCCCTACATGATGTTGTGCAGCTGGTGCTCAGCCACACAAATCACCCCTTGGCCAGGCTAACAAATGACTAAACAACTGCAAAGGCACTTTGCAGCATCATTTTTTTCACCAGCTTTAGCAGCAGACTGGCTTTTACAGCACAGCTCTCCCTTCCATCACTTTATCCAGCCTCCATAATGTACCACCCCCTCAAGAAAAAAGAGGAAAGCAGTTTAAAACCAGGCCATTGCAGAGAAACAGCTCCCACGTGGAAAATGGCTCCTCGAGGGGTGCTGCAGCCTCCCCTGCTGCCATGGAAAGGCCAATTAGAGCCGGGAAAGCTCTCGGGGGAGTGCTCAGGTAGGAGGTTTGCTGCTCTTTTGGGCTGGGGCTCAGAGCAGCCAATGCTCAGCTTGGTGTGAGGGTCTGCAGCTACCACCAGCGGGAAGGGGTTGCTGAAGATAAGGAAAACCTCTCTGGARGATGCCTTTCCCATCTTTCCTGGGCACCCCAAAGGCTGGTTGCTGCCAGGAGCATTGCATCTTCCACATCTTCCCTTGTTTCTTGGCAGAACCATCACCAGGATGCTCCATCCTTGTCCCTGGAGGTGGGGGACCCACAGGACCACCCTGTCCCCACCACCACTCACCTCACAGGGCCCTCCCAGAGCCCTCTTCCTGGGGCAATTGATGATATTTCAGTTCCTTTTTGCAGCTTGTTGTAACRAATGTACTCAGGTTGGTTTTTTAATGCTTAAACACATTATGGGTGTGCTGATGCCTGTGTGGCAGCCCATGGTGGGGTTGTGTGGGTTATCCATCATCCCTTTTCCCTCCCCTCTGCTGATGGCAGGATCAGGCCAAGCCACCAGCTCCTTTCCCCAAGCTCAGCACTGTCATTGTCCCCATTTGAGGGGCGAGAGGGGAGCTTGAGGGGAGAGGAACTGCAAACACTGGGGGGGACACAGGGCATCCCGGGGACATCCGCAGCCCCACAGCAGGGTGTGACCTTCACMGGTGAAATCTTCCCCCTTTTTCCACCTCCCTCATCCTTCCCTTCCTCCTCCAGGAAAACAAAACTTCAGTGGCTCATCTCACACAGAGCTGGGGCCAGGGCAATGCTGCGCCAGCAGCCACAGCCTTGGAGAGCTCGGGACACGCTGTCCCTCCAAGGGAACTCCCTGAAAAGTCAAGGCCAGGCTGGCACTGTGTCTAGCACACTCAGTGGAGGCTGGATTTACTTCTGACCATAATAATCATGTAATGCCACAGCCTTGCCGCGTGCCCTTGGTCACATCCCTTGTTCCCGGCGTTCCCCAGTGCTGAGGATGCTGTTGGAGACCGTGGGTGAAAATATGAGCGTGATGGAGGGACGGAGCAGGAGGCTGCTGGCCACACACTGTGCTCCTGGCAAGGCTGGGAGCTGCAGACGTGTCACACGGCTTCTCCCTCACGGTCTCCAGGATTAGCTTAATAGCACGGGGAAATAACAGGATGAAAAATTCGCTCCCCTCCAAGCACTAAAAGCCAAGTTTCAAGGTTAATTGTCTGCCCTGTAGGAATAGCTTTTACACACTGCAAGGGGCTTAATTAGTGTCATTTTAGCCAAGCGGAGAGAGCGTGCCCTGGACCCATACCRCATGCCCCCAAGCCTATTTTCCTCTCCACGAGAGGTGATGGATTGCAGGCAGCTTCCCTGCACCAGTACTCAGCAGGGACAGATTCGGGGCTGATCATGGAACCCCAAGATGYTCCCTGACAGCTGCTGCAGGCCTGAGCCCCATCCCTGCACCCACTGCACTCTTAGGTCCTGTACTGATGTACTGCAAAGTGGCTGGATCCTGCCTCTGTSCCCACATGCATCCCTGTCCCCCCTGTCCAGGGGAGCACCCATCCCCACTGGGAGAACATGCTGCTGGGCTTGGTTTTAAGGGCAGCACAAGGAGAAGGAGGCAATTTCTCTCTTCATTTAGGGTTGTCCTGCATGTCCCTACCGGCTTTGGGATGTGACCGCTCTCCACGCAGCCCAGATTTGTTTTCAGCCAAACACCAATCCCGGCAGCCAGAGCAAGGCCAGACACGGTCCAGCAGCGAGGTTTGAAGAGAGGCAACTGGACACCAGGGTCGGTGCCAGCAGCAGGGCGTCTGGTGGCACAGGGGCAGCACATCCACACGGTGACCCAGAGCTTTCCCAGTCCAGGGCAGCTGCTTCCCCTTGGAGCTGCTCCCCTTGGAGCTGCTCCCCCATGGAGGGTCCTCATGCCCTGGTGTGGAGCCACCAGCAGCCCCCGAGTGTGGTTTCCCATCACCCAGCGTCCATCCTCGCTGGGCTCCAGCTCACAGATCCCGCGGGGACGGCCATGACCTCCTGTGCAATCCAGGCCAGGAGGCTGCCCTGGACGCCTGCCCGTCCRGGCTGGAGCATGCCTCGGAGAGCAGCAGCCTGTTGGGATTTAAAGTTTTCCCCATATTGTAGAATTCATGGCAGCCCTCGCTAAACCCATCTGCTGGTGAAGCTTCCTCGTTCCTGCTCCAGCCACACTTCCAGCTGGGCTGTCCTCCTCCCACATCCTACACCCTGCCATGGAGCTGTGGCCAGTGGGTGCGGGGTCCACCCCATGCTCCCAGCTTCACTCCAGCCTCTCCTCCTTCTCTCTCTGACCTTTGGATTCAATTTCTCCCTGTCAGCCGATGTCCAAACAGGGTCCCAGGGGCTCCCCACCAGCAGAAAAACCACAGCAGAAAACATCTATCCCAACAGACAGGGCTGGCAGGGAGCCCTCTCATCCCTGCCTGGGCGGTGACCCACATCCCAGCCACTTCCCCTTTTTATGGGAGTCTGCAAAAATACCCCAGTTCTTGGCAAGTGGGCGATGCTGCAGGCAGGCACCCTGGCAAAGGGAATATCTGGAGTCTGGTGCTTCCAGGCAGGTGTGGGAAGGAGAGATGCATGGGGGAGGGGGTGGGGACAGCATCTTTCTTTAGCACTGAAGGGATTAAACCTCTTAAACCTGAAACAAGGTAAACAGTCTGCTTTGGCTTAGGTGGGGAAACCCCTTCACGCCATTTGCTACAATCAAAGATCAGTTTGGGCTAAAAAGGTGAAGGAAGAGAAGCAAGAAGTTGGGTCCAGCTGTTTCTTTTTGTTGAAACAAGTTGAATCATCACCCAGCAATGGCACCCAACAATGGCACCCAGCAATGGCACCCAGCTCCCAGTCTGCCTATGTGAGGATCATGGCAGAAATCCTGGTTATTCAATTTGGGGGGGTTCCAAAGGCCAAGAGAGGAGCCCCCCTTGCCCCTTGGCCAGGTGGGTTCGCTGGCACTCACGGCTCAGCCTCCCCTCCTGCCGCTGCGGCTCCAGGCTCACGGTGGTGAGGAGAGATGTATTTTTAATTTGTTTAAGGGAATTAAGCTCATCTGTGTCTGACTACTCACATGGCCTCTACTTTCATTAATTTCTGAGCTGCTTGCCTGGATTCCTCTGGCTCTGGCAGGGGTTTGACATCGCAGGGAGACCAATTTCCTGCAAATTCCACAGATGTGGKTTGCTGGAGAGCAGCAGGAGACCGCATTTGCCCCATCCCCACAGTGAGGGGTGCTTTGGGTCACCACATCAGTGCCGTGGGGACATTCTGCCTCACGACCAGGCACTGGTTCAGGGATGGTGTGGGCAGCTCACTGTGCCAGGAGCTGGCAGCACTCGGTCCCAGGATGCAGCCGAGCGGGACCAGTTCATCCCAACAGAGGAAAGTGTCTGGCCAAAGGCGGGAAGAAAGCCCCTTGGATTTATGGGGTAGAAGGTGGGAAAGGCTCTGCTGGGCTTCTACACCCCTTCTGCTTTTGATATCAGTCCAACCTGGGGCAAACACTGTGCCAGAGCGGAGGAGCTCCCTGCTCCAGAGGCTGCCGTTCCCCTTGACAGTGGGATGGATGCAAGGGCAGAGCTCCTGCCTATCATGTGCTGCTGGGAGAGCAGCGTGCTGGCATCTGGAAAGACTCTGCCCTCCTGAGGTCCCCAACCTTCTCTACAGGGTCCCCAGCCTTCTTCCTGGGGTCCCTGACCTTCTTCCCAGAGTCCCTGACCATCTTTCCGTTTTCCTTTTGAAACGCTTCTGCGATGCAGCTCGTAAACAGGCACTGAAGCAGGGGGGAAAGAAGAGATAAGATAAAAATAACAGCAGCAGGAGTGGGTTTGAAGTAAATAACAGGAAAACATCAAAGAGGAGGGGGAGTGATGCTCTGAGGAGGTATTTATAGCTGGCTCTGTGGTTCCTCAGGATAGACCTGCGTGTCCCCATGGAAGTCTGTTCCCTGGCTCCCACAAGCATATGTTTGTGTCCCAGACTTGCAGTCAGTCCTTCCCCAGGAGTCTTCCATGTGGCATCAGCCTGGAGGCAGAGCACATCCCCACAGCTTTTAGAGACCACTCGGGGAAGGGCTGATGCTCCAAACAGGCCCTCCGTGGCACTGAGCACTGGGATCAGGTGCCTGCTGTAGGGGCTGTCATGCCTGGCACAACGCAGCTTCCACTTCCACACTTTTTTTCCCTGCCAAGTCCTCAATGAGAGCTTTTTCTCCCTGCAGCCCTCATGGATGTCAGCTTTGAGAGCAAGGCTGATTGCCTGGGAACAGCCAGCCACCAGTGGAGCGAGGGATGAGAGATGGCCATGAAGGGAATGCTTGGTGCTGTGACCCAGCTCCCTCCACACGATGGATCCGTCCCATCCCTCCTTGATGCTGTGGTGAGCATTAGGCACCTGGATGGCTCGGCTAATGGGGACACCCTAATTAGATGTGTCTGGAGCAATGCACCTTATCCCTGGGCTGATGATGTGCAGGAATTTTTTTTTGGAGGCTGGTTCAGCCCTTTGCACTGTATGGGCAAAGGCACTGGGAGTGCCCAGGGTGGTTTGTAGGTGCAGAGAGGACCTGGTGGTGCAGGRAGCATTAGGGAAAGCTGCTCAGCCTCTTGAGAGCAATGAAGGGGATTTTTCCCACCTCTGGCGTGGGACATGCCTGTGGCCAGGGACACGGCAGCACTGACCTTTTCAGCTGCCTCCTGCTTTGGGAAGCCTCAGCTTCTCTTGAAGCATCTGTCTCCATGAAAAGCAGTTTGGGATTTAGGGCTTTAGGGGAGAGCAGATTGGCAGCAAACCCTCCAGCCAGCTGTGCAGAGTCAGGACCTTTTGGAAAAGGGAAATCTGGAGGATTTCCACGCTCCTAGAGCCCCAAAATGTCCTCCTGCTTTGCAGCCATCTCCCAGGCTGGGGAAGCAGCCACTGCTCCGCGGTAGCTCTGCACACCCTCGCTGCTGCTCTCTAATCAGACACGGGGTTTGCAATTAAGCGACACAGAGTAACCCTGGGGACAGAACCTGCTGTTTGAGCCCAGCTCAGMCGAGTTCGGGGAGGGAGAGACCTGATTTCCCACTTAGCAGACAGGTCACGATCGGTGGATTCATTGATCCCAGAAAGCAAAGCCTCCGCTTCATTAGAGACATGCTGGTGATGAACGCGGCCTCGGGGAGCAGGGAAGCTGTGTGAATCCTTCCCTAAATGTTATCTCCACAAGGCTCAGAGCGCAGATGCCGGGAAGCTCCTCCAACAGGATGGCTTCCTTCGGAGGGAGCCTGCTCCTTCCCGCTGCGCCCAGCACACGTGTGGCTCTGAGGGGCAGTGGAGCTCCCTGGAAATGCTGAGGCTGGAAAAAAGTGCCTTTATGCCTCTGTGTCTGTCTCTTCCCTCCGTGCTTCTCCCTACCGGTGTGTGACGAGGGCACAATGCCCTGGCCTAAAGCTATGCAAGCTGTGGCTGTGCCAGGGCAGAGCACCCGGGCGAGACCCAGCTTTGACATAACGTGTACCTGGAGTCAGCATGGAATTCCCAGAGCCCGGGGGGTTTGTGAGGGATGTTCACCCAGAAGCATTGACATGACAAGGCCTTGGAGAGCTGGTTCACGTGGAGGCAGTGCAGGCAGGGCAGAGGCAGCCCCATCAATCGGGCACACTGAAGCTGGGCAAGACCCTTGTGAAAAGTCCTGCTCGCTCTGCTCCTGAACCACGACCGTGTGTATACAAAATGTTCTGACTGTAACAGCCAGATCCTGCTCTGTCCTGCSCTGCATTCCTGATTTTCCCTCCCCAGGTCAGCTCTCCCAGAGGGAGATTTCCACACTGGCTCCTGCCAACAGTTACTGGCAATAACTTCTCGGTGCCCTTCAATGCAGCTGCTCGAGGCAGCAGATGGGGATGGGGGTTGAAGCTGAGCCAGACTGGCTGCTTTGCAAGCCTAGTTCAGGATAAGCTGGGCTTATGCAAGTAGCTTCATTTACTCCCAAAGTTCCCATTCCCTCCTGTAAATGCCTGTTGCGGTACTGGTGTAGTTACTGGGAGCAGCTGCACCGAGGTGAGCATTGCCCACGGGCTGGAGCAGGGCCCTGCACCATCCCCTTCCCCGAAATCACGACTCTGCGTGATAACAACACCCACAGGCRAAAAGCAAGGGAAGGACTGTAAGCCTTCCACATGGAAATTCTGAAGGTTTTCCTGGTTCTCTGCATGAGGGGAACCACGCAGGGGATGTGGCTTTTAAGAAGGTTTCTGCTCCAGAGAATCACGCTGTGCTGCTGGTTCGGGGCAGGGATGTGTCATCCTGCTCCTGCAGGTGTTAGAACTTCTTTTTGCCAGTTCTTCCAAGMAAGCATCTCCCGTGGGCAAACCTGGCTGGCAGGACGCCCTGACGCCAACACAGGCATCCTCAGCTTTCACCAGTGACAAGCCTCCCACRCCGTGACACGTCCCCTTCGCAGGGGCACATCCTGAGCTCCCAAGAATTTGGCTCCAGTTTCTGGCTCATGCTGATACATGGACGAGCTGGAAGCAAAGCMCCCTCTACCCGGCTTGGCTTCCAGTTTGGGAGCATCTCAGGCTTTTGGAGAATTTAGGTACGTGGAGGTGGTGTTGGTTGTTCTCTGCAACGGTGGGTATTTAAGGGAACTCGAGGAACAGTGAGGGCATGGAAAGGAGGAAAGGAGCAGCTGTCTCTCTGGATTTGCAGGGATCAGCAGCTGAGCAAGTCCTCAGCATAACCAGGCTGTAACGGGGAGCAGAGTCTGCCTCACATACCATATGCTCCCAATCCACCGCGCTCAATCAAGCCTAATAAAATTGATAGGGGAGCATTGAAAATCTCGTGATTAATTCTTCATGATCTGTAATAGGGGAGCTGTGTGCCAATTACTCGAGTAAATCATTCATCAGAAAATAAATAGAGCTAACCTCCAGCACAAACACTAGAGGATTTCCACCAGGATTGCAGGTCTGGATTGCAGAATCACACCGCTGGTGACAGCGCGTTATCTGATGGAGGACACAGGAGTAGCTGCAATTTTGCTCCTTCTCCCCAAGGTTTCAGCTCTGTGCTCCAGCATTATTTGTTGTTCTTCACCACATGTGTCAGTGCTCTGCCCTTGATCTCCACGACCCATCAGTCCAGGCCCTTGCAGGTTTGCAACGGCTAAACCCACAGGGATCAGTTGTATTTCAGAGCAGGTTTGAACATGGRGACCATGACAGGGATGGGAACAAAAAGGAATGGGGAAAAGGTTGTTGTTGTTTTTTTTTCCCCAGCAAGGAAACCAATCATTTGGCCTGGAAACTTTCTCCTGATCTTGTAAGGAGAGATGTCCCTCTGTGCTGCAGTTACCGGCCTCAGTTTCCCAACCAATRTCCCATTTCTAAGGGAAATCCACCCAACAGCACTCCCTGCCCTAGATTTCCACATGTTGGGAATTCCCTGGGTGGTGTTTGAAATGCTCCTGAGCAAACTGCATCTCGCCAAGCCACATTGTCCTTCTAACCCACATGCAGCATCTTTCACCAGACTGATGCAACTCCATACCCATCAGGGGCCTCTTGGGACCATGGTGGGATTTCAAAGGGCWCTGAGGGAGTTCGTGCTGAGAAGGGACTTGGAAAAGCTGAGGGTGATGTCCTCTTCCTCAGCTYGGTGCTTGGAAAGATAGAGCTGGATAAAAGCAATGCCATACAATGAAGGGGRGGGATGGGGACACAAAATAAAATCCAGCCTTTGCAGAAAGCCCTCTTTGTCTCCTTCACAGCTGCAGGGATGTGTCCCAGGCCAGCACGGAGAAGCCCTGCTGCCACAAACATCTCCTTTTCCTCTTACATGGAAAAAATKCCCTGGACAGGGATTTTGGCAGTGGGAATTGCATGGAGGCTCAAGTGTGATTCCCTACCCTAAACACAACTGAGCTGGTGGTAGGACACTGGGTCCTGCATCATGTCSCTTCGCTGGGGTGACAAGACAGACGTGTCCAGGACAGCACAGCTCTGCTGACCTCGAATGAGGAGCCAGCAAAACAGATCATCCCTCTTCACCTCCTCACTTCCATCCCTCAGCCAGATCCATTCCTCCTCCCACTGCCACAACATCCTTGTCCTTTCCCAGCTGGCAGCRCTGGCACCACCAGGACACCCTCCCCTTGCAGCCGGGAGGACACTTCGGAGGTTTCTCCCTGCTAATTCCCTCCTGGGAGGGACATCACCACCTCACACATCCCAACCACCATCGCAKCCCCGTCGCCCTTCCCGCTGCTCCCAGCACCCAGCTGGTGGGACTCAGAACAAACATCCTCCCACCTGCTCCCGTGGCCCAGCCCGGGAGATGGCAGAGGCAATAATTACACGCTTGGCACAGCAAAATTATCCAGCGCGGGGGAGAAGAGGCCGGAAGCAGCTGGAGATCATCCATGGGGAATGCTGCTCCCACCCACGGTGCCTTGGTGTGCRTCTCACCCCAAACCAGCTCAGTTTATACCATGAATGTGCTCACCAGGCCCTGTGTGAGCACCCCGAGTGCTGGAGCTGAGGGTGCAGGTGGCGATGTGCTGGTGCACCGAGGTGTTTGGAGCAGCAGAACTAAGGAAAGCTGGTTTCCCATGGAGCCGAACTGGGATCCCTGGGGTCTGCTGAAGCATATTCTCCAAGGATGCCATTTTCCTGGGGAGGGCTTCACATGAGCCATCACTCATGTACACTTTTGGGGCCTGCCAGGGCATGAGCACTCAGATATCCTGTCCCTTCCCTGCTCCCACAAGACCTCTGGGAGGGACACTTGCAGCTCGTTCACACCAAATTTCTTTTTGAAGAAAATTTATTTCCTTGCAAAGCAGACTGCAAAAGCAGAAACCCTTGGAGGTCTACAGGGATAATACTACCTGATTTCCCAGGCACAGGCAGGTTTGCGACTGYAGCCCATGAAGTGCCTCAACCAGAAACATCCTAGAGAGGAGTGAAGAAGAGAAGTAATATGAGTAGTAATAATAACAACAATAGAAAAAAAATACACCAGCTGAAGGGAGAAGGCTGCAATATATTGTCCTTAAAATATATTTAGACTTGGTGGCTTTACATTTTGCCCTTGAGTGAGTAATACTGGTCAAGCGACATTTAATTTCCAGTGCCAGGGAGCTACTGGAGCTGTTTCCCAGCACTGAACCGGGACAGGGCAGGGGTCACTGAATCCTGGAATCAACTGAATGGTTTCGGTTGGAAGGGACTTTAAAGATCATCTTGTTCCACCCCCAGCTATGGGCTGGGACACYTTYCACTATCCCAGGTTGCTCCAAATGCCATCCAGCCTAGCCTGGAACCCTTCCAGGGATGGGGCAGCCACAGCTTCTCTGGGGAAAAGAGAATAGGCAGGGATCGGGCAGGAGACAGACAGGCGAGCTGGCAGGGAATGGACAGGGGAGTTGGCAGGGACAGACAGGGGTTGGCAGTGTCTGTTTCTGGCCCTGCAGCAGCGGTCCCCCCGCGGTTCTCGCCCCCTCTCCCCCGGGGCCGTCCCATTCCCACTCCCAGCCCCACTCCAGCTCCCGGTACGGCCCCGGGGGGTTCGTCCCGCCCGCTCCCGTTACTCCAGCGGGCAGGGTCGAAGTCCAGTCCCGGCCGCGGGGCCTTTCTCCCCCCCGCCGCGGCCCGACACGATCTCGCACCCGCAGCGGAGGCGGCCGGGCGGGCGGCGAGGTCAGTGCTGTCCCCGGCCCGCAGGCCCCGGGCCCGGCGCGGCTCCAGGCCCGGCTCCTCCCGGGGAGGCGGGACCGCGGCTCCGGCAGCGCCACCGCGGGCTCCGCGCTCGGCCCGTGCCGGGGGCCGGGGGCGCGGGGGGGACCCGGCCATGGCGGGGCGGCTCGGGCCGGGCGCGGGGCGGCGGGAGGCGGCGGCGGGCGGGGCCCGGCGCTTCCCGCGGGAGTGCTGCGAGGGGCTGGGCGGCCTGGACTACGGCCAGGTACCGGCGGGCCGGGCGCGGAAGGGAGGGCGGCCCCGGGAAGGGCCGGGCCTGGGGCAGCGGGGGGAGCCCGGGGATGGATCCCCCGCCCCCCCGGGGCCACCGCGGGGCTCGGCGGAGCCGCTGGGAATCGCCCCCGGGTTGTGCCTGCAGGTGCTGCAGGCCTCGGGACGCTCCGTACGCGGTGCGCCAGGTGCACCCCCGCCAGGACGGCACGGTCCGACCGTGCGGCACAGGCTGCACCGGCACTGCGCGGGAGGCCCGGGGGTGCTGCCACCGGCTCACCCGGGTGCCCCCGCTGCTCATGTTCGTGTGCCCATGCAGCTCTCCCCCAGGTGCCTGTAGAGCTCTCGCCCAGGTACTGATACGCCTCTCACCCAGGTGCCCGCGCAGCCCTCACCGTCCCTGACTTTGGGGCTGTGGACAAGCGGGCAGGGCTTGCCACGGTCATTGATCCCCCACCGTGGAGGAGGGGGCAAAGTTGAATGTTCTGTGCCTGTTACGTGGCTGTCCCAGCAGCTCGCAGAGACAGCTCATCCCATTAGGGCTCCCCTTTTATCCCGAAAAGCACACGCCAGGCACAGACCAATCTGCCTCCCGCTGGCAGCCGCGAATTTGGTTGTTGAGCAGGAGAAAAGAAGGTGAGTGCAATGTTAACGATGTTGCCTGCCAGGAGTTAGTAGGTCAAGAAGCTTTTGTTCAGCCCGTGCTAGCAGTGTGCTCAGCACCGTACAAAACGAGAGGAAAGAAGCTGTCCTGGTCCCATGGGATTGCAATTGAAGTGGGATTAGACAGTTCGGCCCCGGTGCCAGCAGCTGCTGAGGTTATGGATTGACAGTTTGAGGGAACGAGGTCTGGTGGGGAAGGGCTGCTTGGGTGTGAAGGGAGGGGAGGAGAGGCTGGGGAGGGTGGGAATAGGGGGAGATGGGTCAGGATGAGGGCTTAGGGGCTGTTCCCATGACTCCCCACCAGCACCCGTGTCCCCGGGGTTCACTTGAAGGAGCCCTGAGGATCTGAGGCAGTGGTGGTTTGAAGGCAGCTACGGACCCCTGTGAGAATCCCCCCTTTTCCCTGGGGCTGTACRGTCTTTGCTCCTGCACTTTGCACCACAAGCAGTCATGGCTGGGCAGGAGGCACTTGGAGGGCCTGCCTGTGCCCTGGGCCAGCACGGGAGCTGTTCCCATGGCCTTTTCTCTGGGCTAGAAGGCGTGCTGGATTTACCAGCCCCTTTCCATGAATGACACTGTGGCTCTGGTTCTTTCCAAGAACCTGTGAGGAGCCAGTGGGAATTCCTCTCCTGCACAGGTGAGGTGGAGCTGATGCCTTTTTGAGCTGTTCCTGTCCCCTGGTATCCAAAGGACTTGCAAACACAGCTGTGTTGGGGAAGCAAAAACCTTCCACTTCTCAGTGTTGTCTTGAGTGAGGGAAGGACTTGGGCTGGGCTATTTTGTTTTTTGTTTTCAAAGGTTTCGGCCAAAAAAAAAAAGCACTGGCTGTTTTTCATCCAAATACCAGTGCAGGGAGAGGGGGTGAGAAGAGAAAAGCAGCATGGCTTACTGCACGTAAAAATGCTGACAATGTCAGGGAGCCATCCTGGGAAAAATTTCTCTTTCTTGAAAGGAGAACAGCGAGTTTTAAAGGGTTTTTGTTGTTGTCATTAAGACAGGAAATTCTTTTGCAGCTCCTTACAATGCAAATGCATCCCCCCTCACTGTGGAGGGGGCTTGCATCACTCTTACTTTACAGAAGACAAGTGTGAAGCTGACACGGTTCATTGCTAGGGGGTTCCATGCAGTCCAGCATCCTTGGGGCATCCTCCGTCCCCAGGGACACTGACATGCTGTGGAATGATGCTCCCTTTCCTAAAACACTCATGAGTTGGCAACTGAGGACTGGTGCTYGTCCTCGGAGCAGCAGTGTCACTTCAGTGGCTGTGTCCTTCTGGTGACTGCTGTGAGCGTGGGGCTTCCGGAGAGCCCAGTGCCCCTGAGGTTTTTGGGGACAGCTTGGAGGAGCCCCCATCCTTCTTCTGGGCTTCGCACCCTGACACAGCCCTTTGTAAGCTGTAACAACACGTTGCTTGGGGCCATTAAAAGATTCACCGGCCCTTGGGGCAGCTGATGGGTTTGGTTTGAGGTGAAGTGTCCCCATGGGATGCTGTGCTCCGGTAACCATCCCTCCCTCCACAGGTGGATGTGGCAGCCATGGCACGGCTCTTCGGCTACGTGGATGTGACTGACACTGGCTTCATTGTGGCTGTCATCTCCATCGCCTTCAACCCTCTCTTCTGGAATGTGGTAAGAGCTGCCTGTGCACCAGCTGCTCCTGTACTCTCAGCCTTCCTTTCCCAGCTTCCTTTGGGAGGAAAAATCTCTCTTGGGGAAGTCTGCTGGGCCGGGTGGGGGGAGTGGTGCTCAATTAGGCATCAGGAGTGGGCGAGCAGGGAGCTGTGCTGCAGCTCCTGGGGCTGGGAGTGACCATGAGGGCTGTCACAGAGGAGGTGAAGCTGAGAGCCAGTGCAGGATATGGAAGGAATTGGGATCTGAGCTTGGGAGAGGGAGTAGAGTGATCAAACCCATCCTTGAGCCACATGCCCCAGCCAGCAGCCAGGCACTGATCACCACTGGGACTGAGCATGAACAGCATTAATCCCCATCAGGGTGGCTGCACTGGATGTGTTGCCTGCTGCTTCCCCTTGAAATATGTTGGCAGCTGTTTGTGTGGATGGCAGGAGGCAAAAACAGTCAGCCAAAATTTGGCCTGAAAAAATTCTTCCTCCATCATGCTGCAAAGCCTGGCAAAGAGCTGCAGGGTTGGCAGCAAGCCAGCCCTAGGAGGATCAGGATACCTGTGCATGGGTGATGCTTGCTGTGTTTGTGGGTGCCACAGTGCTTTGGGAGCCAAGGCTGGAGAAATCTCCACTGCCTGTTACTGCTGTGGTTTGCTGCCTCCTTGCAAAACCAGCAGGAATCATTGCCGGCCCCGTTTTGGAGCGTTCCAGAGCCATGTGCCAAGCAGGAAGCCCAGGTTGGCTGCAGGACGAGGTGACTCCCACCCTGCAGCACCCTCGGCAGCACAGCTGAGGCGTGGGGTGAAACGTCCCTGCGAGCACTCCTGGGAATGGGATGTCATCTCAGCCACGATTCCCAAATCGGCCCGCCAAGCCTYCCTGCAGGGATTCTCTCTCTGGAGAATTCTCCTTAAAAAGGCCTTATTTTTCCAGAGGGGGAGGACTCCTCTCTCTCTGAGTGCGGAGGCTCTTGAGATTGTCTCACGCTGGGCTTTGGAAAAGTGAGGCTCTACTGGCTGTGAGTCACTTTGGAAACCTCTGTCGGAGCTCTTTGTTGCAGCCTCCCTAATTTTTCATGCAACTCGTTATTAAAAAGTCTCACGGTGTCTGAAATGCGAGCTGGAATATGCCACATTATTTCGACTGCGGAGTCATCATTTAGCATAAAGAATCAATGAACAAGAAGATTCAGGATGTGGTCTCTGGGGGGAGAGGCTGGCTCCAGCGAGAAACTGCATGAAAGGCAAAGAAGAAAGTACTTTATTAGCATCTGCTGCTATGCCTGCGACTCGTGGGACGCCTGCAGCTTGGGAAATAGCGCTGCTTTTTGGAACAGGAGTTTGGCTGCTGTTAAAGGACAGGGAATGCTGATGTAAGAGCAGGAAGTTTGTTGCTCTGCGCTGCTGTTGTCCCCTCGCAGGGACTGGCGAGCGGTGCCGTTGGCAGCAGGTGGCACTCCAAGCCAGACGTGCAGGGCTGCGCCTGGGAGCAGGAGGTTTGAGTGAGCAGCCTGAGCTGGGGAAAGCTCTGAGTGTGGCATTCCGTGTTTCCCCGGCTGGAATGGGACTGGTGGCTCTCACAGTCCGTGTGGCTCCGTCCATCCGTGCTCTGCCCAAGCCCCCGAACATTTCCGTGGTGTTTTCAGTCGCGGTGTGTGGCTCACGCTGGGCAGTGCTGGAAGGCTCTTGCAGGGGGGCTGTGGGTCCTGCAGCCCTAAACAAGCCCCCACTGTTGGGTGCATTTCAGCAAGAGTGGCCCCAGCTATGGATTTTCCCTGACCTGCTTCCTTTACCTCCTTCCCATCGTTTTTTCCATGTGATCAGTGTTCCTTGCCTGCACCCAGACAGCAGCTCTTCTTTCTTTCCCTACCTCCCTGCACAGACTCCCTCTGTCCTCGGCTATTTGAGTTCCTTCCCAGCAGCTGAGATTGCTTCTGCATCTGAATTACTCTGGGTTTCCAAGAGCTTCAGTGCAAAGACTGGATTTCTGCACAGTGCCAAGCACTCCCTGCTCTCTCTGCTCAATAAGTAGTGTGGGACGCTGGTCAAAATCCCTCCTGTGCGTGAAATTCCTGATTTGGATAGAAATTGGGTGGGGATGCATTGATTTAGTTCAGTGTCTTAATTCCCTGTTTCTGCTGAACTCCAGCCAGGTCTGCCTCTTCCAAAGTTTGGCGCCGGGTTGTCCTTGCCATGCAGCGCCTCTGAATAAATATGTGGTGGGGAAACCCCAGCCCCATGCGGTGCTTGGATCATGGAGAGGCACATCCCAAGGCCTTGATCATAGCAAGGTGACCTGGTAAGCACCAGGCATGTTTCTTCGAACAAAATCGGCAGAGTTTGGGGGTGAAGCACAAACTCTGGAGGCTGTGGAGGAATGTGACTCCAGAGGAAAACCTGATGCTTGTCAGGTCGATGGATGTACTTCGGGTAAGASCAATTTCGAGGACCAGAGCCTAAGTGGGGCAATTTGCAGACTCCAGCTGGGTCGTGCTGATGCTCCCTCCTGTTCTCCACAGGGGAGAAAAGCTCTTCCAGAAAAGCCTCCAGCCTCCCATTTCCCACCCTCCTCCTTGGAGGCATGTGCAGGAGGGTACCGTGAATGTGTTCCCAGGGCTCTCTACTGCATTTCCTCACCAAACCCTGGGCTTGCACCCTCTCTTCTGCTTCCACCCCCTCCGTGCCTGTTAAAATCGCACCCATCCCTGGACAGCCCCCACGTTATGATGTCCACGGCACAGCTTGAACGTGTTCCTGCACTATTCTCTGGTTTTTCCCATACTTTTTTCCTCTCTCCTCCTCTTGCTGTCTCTTGTTTTCCCACCCGCTGTGGCTGGTATAGAAGGAGCTGCTGGAAGCCGTGGTCCCACAGGCGGCAGGGTGTGAGTGAGGTCCCAAAAGGAAGCAGTGTTTTGGGAATAAAATCACTTATAACTCCCCAAGGACATTCAATGCAGCCAGGAGACCTGAGCCACCGTGGGGCTGTAGAGGGGCATCCAACAAGGAGCAGGCACATCTCTGGAGCTGTGCCATAAAACATTAATGAGGCCAGAGCAGCAGGAACTTCAATAAATCCCATCTGTGTTTGGAAAGCCRCGGAACGATGGGAGAAACTTCCCATCCCTTGGTAACTAAGGAAGGTATTAAATAACAACTCCTCAGGGACAAACATTTTCAAGCCAGGAGAGGCAGATAACCTGCATGCAGGAGGCTTTAAAGAGCTGGCTGAGCCTTGGCACACGCGGACTTTCTAGAAAGCTGGAAGGTTTCTGTCACTCTCAGTAGCAACCAGGCATAGCCATGTGGCTGGTAGTCTGACGTCCATCACCACGCAAGTGAGTTTTAAGTGGGGAGTGCATCCATCAGCAATCTTTTCTTGATTTGAGCCTCTTAAAAATTTAGGTCTGGCGTCAGGGACTGATTTAGAAATGGCTCATCTTCAGCTGGCGGCCCACAGCTCGCTCCTCCCGTCACCTCCGGTCACCCTCCGGAGACACCCGTGTGTCTCACAGGAATCTGCAGGGTGAAACCTCAAATGTCACAGCTAGGAACAGGCTTGGCGTAATTTAGCATGATTTTAAAGAAAATAGACCCCATCAGACAGTGATTTTATTCTTCAAGGTTGCAGCTTTTTCTGTTCAGGGTAACAAGATCTCTGTTCTAGACTTCTGTCAAGCGTTTAAGCTGCATGAGGTTTTGATTAAAGAAGTAGTTGCACAGGGACCTGCGCTGACAACGCCTGGCTCCTGATGGATGTGTATCTCTTGGTTCATTTATTTTTAATTTCCCATCCTTTTCTCCTTCTTTGGAGACTGGAGGAATCTGCCAACTGGGTAAGAAGTGCTTGCACTGGAAGGGAGGGGGGAGATTGCAGATGCTGGCAGCCTGATGTCACCTACCTCTGACCACTTCTTGCTAAACTYGGAGGAAGATGCCTGGCCCAAAACCTCCCCACGCTGCTGGGAAGCAGACGAAAGCTCAGGAGTTGTCGGKATTCAGACCTCAGTGAGCCAAAGTCCGAGAAACCTTTTGGGGACAGGAGAAAAAAAGTCTGATGCTGAGAGATTTCAGCAGCTCTCGCTGCCTGTCTTACAGAAGGAAAAGATTGAGCAGTGGCTTGATGGTGGCGTGTSAGAACCTCTCTGGGGAAAGGAAATTGCAGGGTATGAAATAGCTGTACGAGGGCTGGGATGGCAGCAGAGCCTTGYGGGGAGTGCACCTCAGTTACCTGAAGTTTACAGGATTTGGAGATGAACGAGTTGGGGTAATTCAGTATTTTTTTTTCCAGCCTTCCAATTCTGTCAACCTGCGAGATATTTGTGGGCTCCCCCACAAACCTCTGCAGCCACAGGGGAGAGCAGAAAACAGCCCTCAACCAGCTTCTAGAAAGTGCTTTTAGACCCCATCATAGAAGCCACGGCACAGTGGCGATGATTATCTGCTTATAACAGATGCTAGATCAATAGCGGGGCTTCAAGCTACGCTGCAAGGCAATTGACTGCAGAAAGTGTTTCTTTATTGGGGTAAAGCTGGGCTTGCAACGAGGCTCAGATCCGCTCTTACATCTCCGGTCTTAAAATGTCACCACCAGCTCTGATGCCTTTCATCCTTTGTGCAGGGAGAGAACGCACATTATTCATAATTGGACTCTCTACCAGGCAGCAATAGCCGTTTTCATTTCCCACAATAGCTGAGAAAGAGTGAGGATTTGCCTTTTTTTTTTTTTTTCCCCCATCTCCCAAATAGCATTTAGTGGCAATTTTATTCCAAGTGACTTGGTAACGCTTTCACTCCGGCAGCGAGGGCTTCTCAGCGATGCTGTAACGCGTGGAAGCGGAGGGCATCGATTCTCCAGCTCTCGTAACGGAGCCAGTCCTGCCCGGGTGTGTAACACCAGGCCTGTTTGTCTCCTAAATTTAGCTTTTCCAGCGTGTCGGCACCGCAGCGAGCCACATAACAAGCACCAAAACTGGGTCACACCCTCTGGCGTGCCAGCTGGAGTGGCACAATTAGGAACACTGTCACCTTGAGGGACAGCCACATCCTTCGTCCCAGCACCGCTTCCCGCAGCCTCACAGCTGGAGGTGGTGGTGTTTTCGTCTAAATCCTCTTGAAGGAGCTGTGCAATATATTTTTATGATGTCCCTGCAGGCTGAGCTGCCTGTGGTGGGGGGGGATTGTGGGTCCCAGCCTGGCTGGGCAGCTGTGAGCTGAGATGCTTCATCTGTGTGTCGAGCTGGGCATGGTCTCAGCTCTCAGGGCTCCAGGTGAGGTGGTGACAGTCATTCCAGCAGCTGCCCACCCACCATGCACAAGTACCTGCCAAGGCAGCGTGTGCTTGGGAAGCTGAGCMATTTCTGTGCCTGTTCCTAGTGTACATTTGGGATCCAGCTGGTGTGCGACGTGCATGCTCAGCATTTCTCAAAACCAAGGTCAGAATCTGCCTCTCACCTCACAGCTGACCCAAAAAGCAACCTCCTTTTTTTAGCTTCTGCAGAGTGCTGCTCTGAAAACCCAGGGTCTTTGTTGTATATACTGGACTTCTCTTGTTTAGTGTTTTAAAAATAAACTGCGGGCTGCTGGCAGCCCTGCTGGAGCAAGTCAGCACACACACAAAAGATGAAAAAGTTATATTTAAGCCAAGAGCCTTGTTTCCATATGGATCAGAGGATTATCTGTAGACCCCGGAAACTGGGTGAGGCCCTTTCTTCTCCATCCCACTCCATCCCTATCCTTCCATCCAGCTGCTAAACCCTCTCACGTGCTGATGAGGCGTGGCTCRTGAAGCGGCAGGCGTGTGACCACCTGTGTCCGACGGGACAAGGGAAAAAATGCAGCTGGAGGCAAAAAAGAAAGTGCTGTTATCTACCCAGACCGGGAGACAAGGAAGAGGCAGCTCCTCCCACGTGGCCCTGGGCTTTGGCTGTGTTTCTGCATAGCCTGGGGACAGGGAGCTGCTGGAGTCCTGAGGGGAGAAACCCACTGCCGTCCCTGGGATCTCAGTGATCCAGGGGCTGGAAAGGGCCTTCCCGTGTTGCATGCCTGCCGCAATCACAGACGTGAGCCGGGTGTTTTCCGGCTGTGCCGTGGCACAGACCGTTTAGCAGAAGCCTGCCCAGTTCCCAGAAGGATGGGATCTCCCAAAATAGGCTGTTTTGACGAAGAAGTGCAGAGACRCACAGTGTGCCGGGTGCTCTTGGGAGGTTATTTCCGTAAGCCGCGCTGCCGCGCTTCCGTCACGATGCAATTGCATCTCCTGCATGTCTGGAGACTCATGGTAGGGAGGGASGCCTTGGGGTTTCATGGTAGGGGTGCTGCATCTGGCATATGGCAGGCTGGTGGCACAGAGGGTTGGCACCCCAAAGAAAATGCCACGTTGTTTTCCCTATTTCCTCCCCCCCCCCGGATGAACTCTAAGGGGACACATATCCAGTTGCTCACATCGCAGCAGCAAATGGGTAGGGAAGCAGGTTAGTAAATCAGTAAAGCAAAACCTTCCTTCTCTCTTCCACCTATGCGATGACCACAATGACATGAGCAGCTGGAAGTGGTTCTTGGCAGGAGCATCCCACATCCCTGCTCTCCTGWGTGTGACACCAGGTAGTTCAGCAGCCTGATCCCAGCAGTGCTTGCCAGACGTTGGTTCCTTGTAAATATTAGGAACCTCATCTCAGTTAAAGTAACCAAGTATATGCAGCCTCYCAGGCTCCTTGTCTGCATCAGCTCCCTTACATTCCCCTTCCTAACAGATCCTGACAAAGCTTTAAAACCCCTCTGCCCAAACCCAGGGAGAAACAGTTGATTTTTGGAAGCTGGTGCTGATGTATTTTGTTGATGGAGGACATGAGCTGTGGACACAGAGTGTGCCTGGACCTTTGGTGGATATGTGGCAGAGGGATGGTAACAGCAGTGCACTGACTGTACAGAGCAAGAGGTTTTGATTTTGGAGGGTGGCCCCAACCCAGGGGAAGAGCTGTGGAGCTGCTGCCTGATTTTTCTTTTCCCTGCCAAGCCATCTGAACTTCTGTGCTTACTCCCATGCAGGGATGAGGGGCAACTTTCTTAGGAAATTAAAAATTTGGTTGCCAGAAAAGCTTGAAGYCCCAGGCTTTTACACCTGCATGTGGTTTCATCAAACTCCCCTGATCTCCCAGTGGATGCTGAGTTCAAGGAGAGGAAGACTGGTGGGAACTCTTGATTTTCGCATGTGTCATTGAAATCGTGAACCTCCATGGTGAAGTACCAACTTATCCGGATTGGACCATATCTTACTTGATTTTTTTCTTTTCAAAACCTTTTTTTGTTCCCTCTCTTTACTCCCCTAGGCCGGGGATCGTGCAGGTGTGGGCTCGTTCTGCAGGCATGTGCAAGGTGCTGCTTTGGCTGAAGGGTTTTCACTCGCTATCTGCGTAGGCACAATCATTTTTGGTGTGATCCATTTTGTGCTTTGGGGAAGAAAAAAGCTATGAACAGCTCACAACCCTGAAGAGGGTGAAATGGAGATGGGTTTTAGCAATTTTCTATGCTTTTGGCTGTTGCGGGGAAGCCTGGCCGTCAGGGCTCCCGGAACACCTTCGTCACCTCCTTTGTGTGGTGGGAGGTTTGCTCATTATCTGGCTTCTGCTTCGCTTATAAAAGAAGCTGTAATTGTAGCAGCTYCTTGCCATAAAAGCACAAAGACATTTTCTGGGGAGGAAAGTGTACATGCAGCTTTTATGATCCTTTACAGTACTTCTTCTGCCCACTTTTCTCGCCTCCTGCCCTTTGTCCAGCATCATCCCTGTGCCTGCCTGGTGCTCAGCGTGACCACCTCTGGCTCTAACCTCTTCTTTGCTATAGAAGTGCGCCTTTTAAATAGAAAAAGTTGAGCATCATCCTTCTCAGTCTTGTTGGGTGGAGAGAAGACAGAGACCTCAAATCCCCCACTTAGTCAGGTGTTCTGATTCCTGCCTGTTCCYTCAGAGCTGTGAGCCCAACAGCAGATGCTCAATCTGCAACATCCGGGGGGGGATTTTGAACTGGTGTGAAGAACCTTGTCCATCTGTCTGTGACTGAGGTGTACATCCATAATAGGACTGAAGTAATACCAAATCTGATCACTTTGAGGCACGCGTGCCTGTTCCTATAAAAAACAGAATGACCTCAGATGAGATACAGTATTTTTAACTATGAAGCATTCCTACTAAGTGCCCTTTCCTGTTTATTTTTACCAGAACATTGTTGTAATGACTGCAGACTTACTCATTTCATTCCCAAGGCTGGAGAGCAGCAGTGAATTTGTTTCATTTCGAGATTTTGTCATACAATCATTTTCCAGAGCTTGATGTACTCGGAAGCCAAAGCGAGAGCAYTGCCCGACTGAGAAGCATTACTTCTCTTCCTGTATCCATTAAGCTTTGGTCACTGGTGCGGACGTGAGTGGATCCATAGCTGGAAGGACTTKCTCAGCCTCCCTCATCCACCTCTGTGCAGGACTAGTAGAAATTTGTGGAGCAAGAGACTGAAAGGCTTTGAGCAGTGAATGCTGGGCTCGTATCTGCATCCTAGCGTTGAGCTTTGAGGCTGCAGGAGGGGGAAGGAGCTCCCCCGGCATGCAGATCACAGGATCTGAGGATGACTGACTGTTCACTCAGCTTTTGGGTTACGTTTCTTGCACTGAACAAATGAAMAAATACTGTGGGGCACGTGGTTACACCCACCCACACCCGGAGGAACCCCAGTGCTGACACCAGCAAGGCTGAGGGGTCCGATGGTTGTATTTAACCCTTCAGATTGTTATTACTTGTTGTGCCACACGGCTTGAACATCTCATCCCCAGGCAGAGGGGAACAGAGCCTGAGTTACATAAAGATCACATTGTCCCTCTCTATTGTTGGTGCCACGACGGCAGCATCACAAACATGAGTGTCCTCAGCGCCGTGGGAAATGTTCCCAGGGGAGGCTTAACACAGAGCATGGAACATGATCTGTCCAGCAGGGAGAGGACAGGAGGCTCTTCCAGACAAAATCAGAGCGTGCCCGGTGCAACCAGTACCTCTATTCCAACGACTTCTCACTCYCCTGCGAAGGAGTATTGGATTTCTCTTGCATTTTGTGCTCTCTGAGGCGTATTTATTTTTTTCTCCCCCCTTCCCCGTCCCCCTCCTGCCACAGCTCCTGGGGGAACGATGCGCGGGTACATGCTGTCCAGAGGACRGGTGTGTTGGGAGTCCTTATTAGAAGACTTATTCCAGAGAATTAAACCCTAATTTCACAAAAGGGCAGCAAGAGAGTGGCTGCAGCTCTGGRAGAAGCCGAGTCAGCTTTGTGTGTTGTTTGCAAATGGCACGAGAAGTCCTGGTCTGAGCCTGCTGGTCCTGGTCACTGGGGTATTGTGCCCAAAAGAGTAATTGCTGTGTGTCTTTACTATTTAAAACAAAAATTATGAAGTTGTGTACAAAGAAACCAGCCRTGGCTTCTCGGCCATGCTGTCGCTTGTGCCTCCTCTTGTTTTCGGTTTCAGGCAGGGCTTTAAAATGTTCCTATTCCTTTTCCACTTCATCTTTTTACAACCGCGCTGCAAAATGTACCTCTGTGACACTCGCCATTGTTTCTGCCTGAATTAATTGTTGTGTGTAATTGTGACCTGCTGCAGGACGCTGTCTTGCTCTATTAAAGAGAGGTGCTAATGAAGAACATTGGGTACCACATTACAGGAGAGCAAGGCTCGACTCTCCAGGACGTGTACTTGCCGTACTGTCACTGCCAGCCCGGGCAGAAATGGTGTTTCTGTCTCTCATCAGTCACTGGCTAATGATTGTAATTTTTACTTGCTGAGAATCTCTGGATATAATGGACTTCGCTAACAGATACATGAGATGCTACCAGACCTGCRTTAGGGGGAGAGAGGAAGAAAACAACCCCTGCGTGGAGGCAATTTTATTATTTATCTGTAGCAGTAGAAGTGATGCAGAATTAGTGTGGGATTCGGCGGTGTGGCTAATGAGCTGGGCTGAGCTGGAATCCAAGCAAACCTATTAACGAGAGCAAACTGCAAAGATGATGCCCAGGCCTGGAAACCTTCACATCAAACACGAGATCCAGGCAGTGCTGGGATGGCTCAGCTGCTTTATCTTCCTCCATGTGAGGCCGGGTGCCTGTGTGCTGATGTGTTTGTGTCTAGAGAGGCTGCTGCTTGCTGTCACCCACAGCCTTTCTCCATCCCCTTCTCTCCTGCCAGCTSCTTCTTACTCATACATTGGGTGAATTGGAGCTTCTGATTTAATCTTTAAGACAACAGAGCCAAAGTATTTCCACTCCCATGGGCCACAGCTCCTTGAATAATTGCCTGAGTTGAAATATTGCAGCATCCAGCCCCAGTTTTCGGTTGCAGGCAGTGTCACATCTGCAGACCGGGCTGGCTGGGGACACCGTGACAGCTGGGCGCTCACAGTGGTACCTGAACCTGTACCTGCAATTAAATACAGGTCACACAGGAGAGAAAAAAGCACCTGATTTAGCTGACATCTCCAGTATAGCTTCATATGGTCTCTTTGCAATGAATCAGAGGCTGCAAGTAATGTCAGTTGATAGGTGACCTCAATCTCCTTTTACCTGGAGCCCACGAAGGCTTGTTTCAGTTCAGGAACAGGGTATTTCTTACATAGCATGCCCTGGCTGAAGATTGACCGTTTTCCAGCTAGAATAACTGTTTTTTAATCAGGCTGACCTTATTTGCAACGGCGATAGCAATTGGAACGAGAGGTTTGCAGCAGYGTTGGAAAGCTTTGAAGAACAAAATAGATGCTTCATGACGCAGATGAAGCTTTATCCCCACGTTTAAAACCAGACTCAAGGCGCTGAAGTGAATTCAGAGGGACCTGACCTCGGCACTGTGATCCATCGGGATCCAGGGCCTCATTTGGAAATAACGCAACCAAAACGGAGGCGGGGAAGTAAAAGGGGAGTCTTAAAAAAAAAAAAAAAGGAGAGATGTTTATCTTGTAACGTGGCATTTGTGCTGAGTGCTTGCTGACAGTGTGGTGCAGCAGAGAGCTTGTCTTCCTAAATCCGTGCCAGTTCAAACATCGTCAGTGCTATTGTTGGATCGCTTTGTTTGAAAATGGGTCTGTTGGGTAGACGGCCTGTTTCGGGGAAAGCAGCTGTGTAGAGCACTTCAGGCACTTCCCCAGCTTTGCTTTTTTAAAGGCTGCATGAGTATGAGCAACGGGGCAAAAAAGCCAAGCAAATACAGGATGTGAGGTGGGCAGAATGTTCTCAGTCACTCAAGAGACTGACATACACCTTTGCTTCTGGTTTGTTTGTGAAAGTGCCTGCTATGGACTGCCTGAGCAAAACACGATTTGTTTCCTCCAAGGAAAACTCTCCAAGCTTCAGAGAAATGTGTGAAAATACGAGGCTTGTGGTTTTCTGGATGGGAACTGTGTGCAGTGGGAAGCTGACTCTGGGCCAAGTCATCTGGGCATGGAAGATGAAAAGAAATCCGGCAAAATGCTTCACTGTCCTGTGCACGAGATGCTCATCTGGTAGCACTTACCTTCCCTCTGAGCTCCAGCAGAGCCCTAAATATTTGTGTAGGGGCAGCCTCTGCCTTTCCCGAATCTTGAGAGATTATTTTATTTGGTTGTATTCATGGTTTAGAGGGGCTGGGTGTGTCCCAGCTGCTCCCCATTCCCYCATACAGCCATGTCCCTCCCACTGCTTGGCCATCCCCTCCACATCCCAGGCTGGGACTGGAAAGGTCCTTCCCTGTCCTGTGCTGCACTCTGGAGAAGTCGTTATTTCACAAATACTTTTTCCATGGGATTTGCTGGCTGGGAAAGTTGGTTTGGGCCGTACAGCTTGATTCACTGTGGCTGGAGCAGGACAGCCCTTCCCCTTCACTCTCAGGGAGCTGCTCAAAAGAACTCCCCATGCCTGCTCTCAAAATTAATTAACACAGCTCGTTCTCGGTTATTGAAATCACCTGCCTTCAGCTTCCAGCTCTTTGGACATAAATCATGAGCTCTTTGCTTTGAGGAGAAATTGTTTGGATTTTGTGTTGGAAATTGCTAGCAAATACAGCCCATATTCCATGTCATTTTTGTTTTTATTGAAGAGGAGAGGATGTGGCTCATGGAACATCGATGGACCCAGGCTGCCTTGGTGTACACTAAGCAGGGACTTGTTTTCATTGCAGCCAGCTAATGAGATTCTACTTTGACAGATCACATAAACACTATTAGAGAAATGAAATTTTTTATCTCACTGTTTATCATGAGTGGATTCAAGGTAAAGGCTCGTATGGAGGTAATCTCGYGGGATAACTTTGAGGTAAAGTGTACCTAGTCCTTATGAAACCCTTATCTGTTTACCTGCAGGCGCGTTTTGTTTCTCCAACTCAAGGCTGTTAGCTTAGGTGACCTGTGCTGTTTCAGTCCAATTGCTTTCACTGGGCATGGATTCAGGGAGTTTTGTTTCTTAGGCTAAGCCTGGTGGAGGCAGCCTGGGTTTCTTTAATATCTTTCCACTTCCAAACAAGTGGAGTCACTTTACTCTTCTCCCTGTGTCAAAGTGCTCAGACTGGACCCTRTTGACCTCCTCAATGGCAGCATTCATGAGGAAAGAGTCACTAGAAGAGGCACTCCAGCTTGTGTTTCATCCTCTTAACTTGCTGGTTTGGGTGATGGGCATTGTAGGCAGTGAGAGTTCGTCACGCTGCCTCGTCTCACTGCAGCTCCTTGGTTTTGGAGGGGAGCCCGCCCTGCTCTCTGCTTGTAGGTAGTTCTCTTCTTCAGCCTCTTGGATGTTCTCCTTTTTTYGAATCCTTTTATGTGTTCCAAACCTCCTGTTCCACAGTGAGAGCCTGCAAACATGTGGTTTTTCCCTCTGTGCAACTCCTTGTCACCTGGGTGTGCAGCCCCGGYGTTCCAGCTGGCTGTTCCACACCTCGGTGTCCCTGCACAGCCAGTCCACACATCGCCTTGTCTCTCCAAACCCCCCTCCTGTTTCTTTTGGCTGGAATAAACAACAAACCCCCCATCCAGAGCCGGTGAAAGGCAATGGAAAAATCTTCCTTGCGTCAAATCGAYGCCTTCCTTTCCAAACTGAAAGCCTTTGGCAGACACAGATGAGCTAAGCTGTGCTGCTCGGCTGTGGCTTGCTGACAACTGTTATTGCCATCACACCGGTGAGGGAATGGGAAGGGGGAAAAACTTAACTGGTGTAGATTGCTGGGGAGACCTGGGTGAGCCAGCCCATCCCCATCTCTTGGAACGCTTGCCAGCCCTGAAACCAGGGTGCCCAGAGCCTCCAGGCTCTGCCAGGAGTCCCTGCCGTGCTCTGGCTCCATGTGCATGGGCACAGGTTGTCCCCAGCGCCTGTTGCTTGTCATCAAACCATCTCTGGGTGCATCTTTTCTTGGGGCATTAGCGTGAAAAAGCCTTTACAAGCTCGGTGGACACAGTCCCCAGCCTGCTTTGCCTCACAGCTCACATGAAACCATTAAGACGGTGCTTGTCTCTTTTCATACTGCTTCAGTGTTTTAATTGCATGAACTGGAAGCTGCTGCTCCAGTACTTGGTGGGGAAACTTCACAGGGCTTTAATCATTTGCTAAAAGGCTTTCAGGCTGCATTACCATCTCATGGCTCTCTGTAATGGAGAGCCTGTGAGCTGAGCAACCTTCAGAGAAGTAACTCAGTCTGGATTAGGTAGTCCAAGAGCTGCCACAGTTTTTCCCAGTGCAGGTAGGAAGCAGCTAAGCAAAGTGGAGCCCTCTGGCATGCTGGCAGGAGCTTGGCAGCCTGTGACCAGCTCCCCCAGGGCACTGTGCTGGCGGGAGAGGCTCAGAGTCTCRTGGTGGTCTCATGGTAGCCCCAAGTGCCAGCTTCTCCTCCTGGAAAGCATTAAGTGGGGATGGCTCAGCCTCCAGCTCTGCAAAGTCAGTTTTCCATGGTTTAGTGCTTGCCCTGTGGCACCTGCTCCCAGCCAGGCCTGGAGSTGGTGCCTACCTCACTTGTGCCCTATGGATGGGTCCTGCACCATGGCTGTGCCAGGGAGGACAGGGCTGAGCAGCAGGGGACTCCAAGCAGTGCTGTGGCAGGATGGAGAGGTGGGTGGGATGAGGGCTTTTGGGAGGCTGCAGGACAGCTCGGATGGGCAGAAGTGAGGGCTCGTGCTCCCACCCGGCAAAGGGACAGCAAGCAATGGCACATGGGGTAAAGGCTCTTGGAGGATCTGCTGGCCCCGGTGGAGGAGCAGAGCTGAGATCTGTTGGTTCGTAGCACAGAAGAGGTGGTGGATGGGGGATGCATGAGGGACTGGCCTGCTAAATGCTGGAGGAGGGAAGACATCCRTTGTCTGCCTCGTGTTCCTCGTGTTGGGAATCACCAACTGGTGATGGGCATCAGAGTGAGCACACGGGAGTCCCCACAGCCCAGCTCACCCCTGCCTGTCTGCCAGGCCCTGCCCACGGGGTGGCTTTAGAGTCTTTGTGGGTTTAGGACTGCTGCCCAGGGCCATGTGCCCACCCAGGGCTGGCCTGGTGCTCACAGCAGCACATGGGGAAGGAGTCCTGTGCTTCCTATCGGCGGCACCGCTGCGCCAGGAACGTGACTGCGGGGAGGTGACGGCTAATTGCTGCAGCGAGTCAAGGACTGTTTAAGCAGCTAATTAATTCCTCCTAATCAGCCCTTGATCTGTTGAAAACTGCATGGCATTATCTCCTCTGCTGCAACACCTTGATAATTCCTGTCTGAATGGCCTTCACGGAGAACATATTTAAATAAACTCAATAGAGATTTCAGACAGATAGCAACTATAATTACCAGCTTGTACAAATTAAAACCGTGGTTTGTTCTGTTCTTTTTCTCCTGCCTTCACTGCCCAGAGCTCCTGCTAATCATGTTCCTGCTGCCAGTGGCACGCTGGTCCCCAGGGTGTTTCCTGCACATGCCTTCGGAAAGCCTGTGCCTGRTGTTGGGGTGCACTGATGTGGCTGCACATGGGCACATGCCAGCCTCGGGTGGTGTTATTCCTGTGCCAGGGGCTCAGTGCTGTGCTAGTGAGCTGCAGGAACAGCCCCCACACACCCCTGCCATGCACGATCCTCCCCAGGACCAGCCCTGCAACTGCCCCTCCTGTCTCTCCTAAGGTTTGCAAGCTCCTGGAAATTGAGAATTTTTCTCACCTAGGAGGAACACACTCAGACAAAGTGATGTAGGCTTTCAGCCTGGCCACAGTATTCACTGGGTGCCATTGGTGCCTCCCTACATCACTTTGGCACTGGACTGTCTGCACAGAGCGCTGCGGGCTGCAGCGGGACTCCAGTGCTGAGTTGGGAGGGATAAGGTCAGGCCACATTYATTTCCTCCACAGCCACTTGGGACAGCCAGAAAGGCTGGCTCCTCTGGCATTTGGTAAAGGTCAGCCAGCCCCAGTGCTTGCATTTCCATTCCAGCCAKCTCTGCTTCCCTGCCTGCTCCTGGGAGCACCACAATGAGGGTCTGGGTGCTCGGGTCTCTCTGTTTCCTCCYTGTCTTTAGATAAATGTAATAGCTGTGAGCAGGGTCGTTTTCCAGCATCCAGGCAGTGACAGAGAGCAGAGAATGTCTTTAGGCT
Source organism: Amblyornis subalaris (assembly GCA_018881555.1). Taxonomy (NCBI): domain Eukaryota; kingdom Metazoa; phylum Chordata; class Aves; order Passeriformes; family Ptilonorhynchidae; genus Amblyornis; species Amblyornis subalaris. The sequence continues at coordinate 2,590,688 of JACAXG010000028.1, forward strand.
TTAATGAGGGATTACAGGGAATCAGAAAGGAAAAATGGATTTTTCGTAACGGGAACAGGTCGATGCCTCTGGTCTCTGTGGGTGAAATAAGGGTAATATCAGGTTTTCTGCTCTGCCAGCAGGTCACGAGCCAGCTGGGGCACGCCTTTCCCAGTGGGAGATGCTCACATGGAGCCACCTAAGCCCAGAGTTAGGGATTCTCCTGCTCCAGCACTCTGCGGGAGGATTTAGCCCACAGCTGGCCTAGGAGAGGTCAGACTAAGGGAAGAAATTTCTTATTTTAGGAAGAAWTTCCTTACTATAAGGGTGGTGRGGCACTGGCACAGGCTGCCAGAGAAGCTGTGGCTGCTTGTCTCATCCCTGGGAGYGTTCAGGGCCAGGTTGGATGGGGCTTGGAGCAACCTGGTCTAGTAGAAGGTGTCCCTGCCCATGGCAAGGGGGTTGGAACTGGATGGTCTTGAAGGTCCCTTTCGACCCAAACCATTCCATGATTCTATGAAAATAAATTTGCTCAGGTCAGTTTTGTCTGAAGGTTTTTATTGAGTTAGGGCTGGGTCATCCATATATCCAGAGCTCACCCTATGCATCTACATCATCTTGGGGTTGTGGCTCAGATGTACCCTGGAGAGCTGATTGCTCCTGCTCTGGACTTTTCATGGAATTTCTGACTTTTGGATCCCTCATCAGGTTGTTTCCTGGGGTAGGGCAAAATCCTTCATGCTGTCAAATACTGTGAGATGGGTACGTGAAAGGAGCACATCCTGTTCACTATCATCTTTCTCCAACCCAGACTTGGACACTGAATATTTTTATGCCAATAGTTTGGCCAGGGCAAGGGCATCYCAAGAAATGTGCAGAGCATCTTCCCAGGTGGATGATGGGTCCAGGATTTTGCAGGATGTGGACRCAGCCCCTCTACCTGGCTCCCTGGAGAGCTGGGAAACAGCCACTCATTTCAGCCCTCCAGTGCCTCAGTTTCCCTTRGTTTGCAGGGAACTACTAATCCATCCCAGCCTCCCAGAAGTGCCACAAGGCTGAATTCACTAGTTCCTGCACGTTTTTCTTCGGATACCATGGTGATGGGGCAATGTGAGGACGTAGTGACTGATTTGCATCGAGATGCAAGGTGTCCCTTTGTCCTGAGCCTTTGGGCTATCTGGTTTCGTTGCCCATCTCTGGGGCGAGCCAGATATAGCAATGGAGTCACATGAAACAGCACAAAGGCTCTAATTTAGAGCTGGGACCGAGCAATTAAAATGTAGCGTGTTCAGAAGGCAGCTTCCCTGGATGGCAGACARAAAGAATCAATTTCCTTCAAACAAATACTAAATATTAATGAGAGGCCATGGTCTGCCATGCACGCAGAGCTGGAAAGAGCATTTCCCGTTGATCGCTGCGGAGGCAGGTTTGTGAGATGAAATTGCTTTTTGAATGGTTATTTGTGGCCTTTCTCGAGGTGGCTCGTGGTTTGCCTGCCCAAAAAAAGAACAGGAAACTCAGAGCATTTCCATTTTCCATCAGGGCAGGCACTGGGGGATGTGTGCYGGTGCTTTCATTTTTGTTTACGCGCTTGCCCGAGTGGTTGGGGAAATGGCTTGGATCAGTTACGTAGAAATCGGCCCCAAATTTACGTCTAGAAGGAAGCAATTCCCTGGGAACATCAGCCAGCTGAGCCTGCCCCTGGAACGGCCTGCCAAAGGCAGAACATGGGACCCAAGAGCATCCCCAGCTTTGCAGCCACATCCGCTCGTTGATTTATTTCAATAACGAGCATTGGGGGAAACATTAAAAAAATTACTTGCAGCCCTCACCAAATATCCTAAAGTGAAAGCAGAGTGCTGGGAGCTGTGGAAAAGGATTTTTTTCTATTGCTTTGACCCTTGGGTAAGTCAGGAAACTTTGTATTAACTCCATTTCCAAACTTAGAGTTGGAAGAAAAATAAAAATGCTCCTCTCCCTCCCTTTCCACGACACACAGCCCTGACATGGGGCGTTTTTCCCCATGCTGCCCATGGGCAGCACAGTGCCAGCCTCAGCTGGGAGGGCAAATAGCACACCAGGAATGGGTGCAGCCTCTTGGGAAGCTGCTGGTCTCAGCCCTGCTCTGTCTCACACATGGCCATGRAGGATGCTGGAAGCATTTTGCATCTGTCACGCAGTAAATAATAGCTCGTCGGCTCATGATTTTATAAAACCATTAAGGCAGCTGCGTAGCCGTGGGTCGATCGAGTGCTAATATTAGCTGGAAATTACTAAAATTAGAAAATTAGAACCAAGCCAGAACTAATTAGTTGTTCAAGGAATAGAACCAGAACCGGAACTAATTAATTGTTACTGAAATATCGCCGCGGGGCCCGGTGGGTGCCGCTGCTTCCAGCCCCGCGCCAGCTCCCGCTCCGCTTTGCTTGGGATGGCTCCCGTGTGGGCTCGAAAAGGAGCCTGGGGTCCCATCTGAAGGCTGTGACAGCTAAATAAGAGCTGGCATCTCAGTCCCAGCTGTGGGATGCAGCACRAACTGGGCTGTGCTGGGAGTGATCCCATCGCAGCCGTGGCAGCTGCTGCCTGAAGGGCTCGGGAAGGCATCCCCTCATGCCGGTATCGCTGCCCAGATGTGCCTTTCTAAAGGTGAGGGTAATTATGGTGACCGCCTCCGTGGCTTCCAGAAGCACAGCAGCTCTTCCCTCTGATCCCAGTGGCTCTGCCTTCTCCTTCAGCTTCAGCTCTGCCACCGAGATGCTCTTCAAAGCTCCCTGAGCGAGCCAGGAGCTGCCGTCCGTGCAAACRCTGCCAGAATAATTTCCAGGGAATTAGGAAGCTGGTACAGATAACTGGCACGTGGCTGCATTTTTCCATCTGTGACTCTGTCACCTGTATGGTCACTTCTTTTTACTTTCCAAAGGTAATGCACCCTGYATTTCTGTTTCCACTCTCTCAGCACTCAAACAGCAGCTCCGATTTTAGCAGCAGCGTGACGCACGGTGTTTTAAATTCAATTTAGAATACAAACTATTTATACCAGCCAGAAAAAGGCAGTGAAGCAGCTCTCTCTGTCATGAGTGGATTTGTAATTTCAGAGCAATCATTGCATAACTAATTGAATCAGCTCTCAGCATGTGAAATCAGTGCCCCTGCTTATCAGAGGTTTTCATCGTTCCCCCCTCCTGAAGCCAGCAGTCCCCCTCYACCAGCAGCACTTTGTGCTTCTGCATCAGCCTGGGAAGAAAGCGAGACCTGCAAAGCTGCSTTTTCCTGCTCAAATTGAGCCAATAAATTACCAAATACATTGAGAGTAGATGAAGAGCTGGGTTGCAGGTGCCCCCAAAAGCTGCCCAGGCTCCATGCGAGGGAGTGAAGTGCATTTGAAGCTAATCAAGTGCCAGCCTTGTCTGAGAAGCAAATTGGTGCCGAGATGTTCTGCTGACTCCCACTTCCTGCTTCATCGCCCAGGTGTGCTCTCTCTCCTTGGCTGGAATTTCGGGTCTGATGTCTGATCCAAACCTCCAGCTTGGCGCCTGAAAATGGAGCCCAAGAGGGGCAATAAATATAGCGACAGCTTTCCAAGGGATACAGGAAAGGTAGAGAACRAAGTGGCTGTGAGGACTTTCATCAGCTGGGAGTGCAGGGCCTGGATTTGGTGACGGGGGTGGATCTGGTGCTGCAAATTTTGGGAGCAGCTCCAACCATCTGCGTGCAGCAGCCTCCCAGGGTGAGAGGGCACCTCCTCAGCTGTGGGGTGGCTTGGGCAGGGGCCCATCAGCATCTGCAGAACACAAAGCTGAACGTGGGAGCCAGGGAAGAGTKTGCTGTGAAGGATGCTAATGCCTCTCTAGGGATGCTGCATGTGGATGTGTGAGTCCTGGGCTGTCTCTGCTGGGCTGGGATGGGTGGGGAGGGCAGACTAAACCTTAATGGCTACAAATGCTGAGCACTAACGAGGGCTGATCCGGTTCAACTGGTGCAAATGGAAGCAGTTGTCCGGGCAAGGCTGGCAGACCTTGTACTCCTGGGGAGGCTTGAGGGAGGGCTTGCAAACTTTTCTGGATGTGCACAGGCAGGGGTTGTTCCTGCCGGGTATGATCCCTGAGACTGGATGTGGGAGATGACACAGCCCAGAAAATGAGAGCAGAGCATCCCTGTGGTGCATCCCCTACTCAGGGATCTGATTTCCTTCCAGRAGAGCAATATTAGGTGGCAGGGGTTGAGGGACAGCCTTAGCAGTGCTCTCAGCCTTATTGGACATATGTCCAAGCTTTGTATTCCCCAAAACTGGTGTGTGGGTGTTTTGGGTTTTTTTTTTCCATGAGCCTGTGCCTTGAATCTGCTGGCTGACCTGGTGTGCAAGGGCATATGCAATGCAAGCAGGGTCTGGCATGGGWGGGAGAAGGAGCTGCCATCCCCAGGCTTGGTTCAGCCATGTCCCATCAGTGGCCTCCGCTTGTTTCTTGCACAAAGCCACACAAAGTGTCCCCAACACATTTGGGCCAAGGCTGTGGGATTTGTGCTCCCGGGGCAGYGTGTTCCAGGCACCCCAACCACCCACTTTGTTTTCCTTTGTCTCTCCAGGTAGCCAGATGGGAGCACAAAACACGAGCGCTCAGCCGAGTCTTTGGCTCTCCACATGCTGCCTGTTACTGCCTGGGCGCCGTGATCCTGGTGCTGAACTGTGTGAGGAGCCACTGGTAAGGAACTCATCCTACTGCTACGTATCCACGGAAAGAAATGCCCCTGTAGAGCAGGGGGAAACAGGGATATTTGCTTGGCAGTGTTGAATCCAGCCGCAGCGTATTGCTTTTCCACGGTTGGATAACTTCAGCCAGCAGCAGATTTATTCCGGGGTTTGTAATAAAGATGAGGGATGCAGCAGCATGGCCAAACCCATCAGTTTCACCAGTCCTTAAGTGTCACAGGTTTCCCTGCTCTGCTCCCTGGGGATGTTTCCCCTCTCCTGTGAGCAGCCCAGGTGACAGGAGGGCTGTTTACACAGGATGGATCTTATGTAACAGGAGAAAYTTTTAATTTTCTTGTAAAGATCATAAACAAAATTAAAGCTGCTTTTAAGAAGCTGTGGTTTCCTGTGCAGAAGAGCAGGATTACCTGTGCACTTAACAAACAGTCTCTTGAAACTCTTATCTGCTACCTCTAAATACTACCTGTACTAGCTAATAGTATTGTATGACTGATACACCATACACCATGGGAATATGTCCTTTAAGGTTCCCAGAGCAGCGGAGAGGTTTTACTGCAGATTTCCTCAATGCCAGCAATTTRTCTGSGGATCTGGTAGGCTTTATCTCCACYGCTGTTAGGAGAGACAGACTCACTAAATTCCCAGATTCAATTATACCAGGGTCAGAGCTAATGGGTTGTTTAGTACTCTGGGTAATTTCCCAGGCACAGAGTTCTCAGGTTGGAATTTGCACATGTATTTAAGAGCTCTGCCTTCCTGGAAATGACACCAGGACCTGCCCTTGCCCTTCTGTGTTTGTCCCAGCTACTGCTGATTGCAGAAACTGAAAGCAAGCTTGCAGTGAAAGAGGCTATAATCGAATGCAGAGGGCACGTGTGTGTGCTGCTGATGTCTTAGTGACACAGCGGGCTTGGATGTKGCTGGGGAATGTCTCAACAGTCTCTTGCACAAATTACATAGTCACTTGTTGTCTGGGAAGCAATGCAAAGCCTTGTGCTTGCCTTTAATTAAAAACACGGCTGATGGAGGGACAATCTCCGTTCCCAGTGGTCCTGCTGGCTCCTGGGTCAGCAAGGCTCGCTGGGTCACAGCAAGGCACTGAGGGGGAACTGCTGGGAGAGCCAAAGTGCCCTTGTGTGTCCTGGCACTACRTCACACCTTCCCCCTGCAGAGCCCTGGGAGCCCTACCAGGGCTGGCATCGCTGGCTCTGCTCTGTGTCGTGGGTCTGTGAGTGCTGTGGGACTCACTGAATTTGGCTCTGCCTGTGCAGCCCAGCAGTCGGGTCCTGAAGGAAACAGCAARGTCAATCCAGGGGGCTGGAAAAACCGCATCTGGACCTTGGTTTTGGAGGAGAGGCTCCAGATGGGGCAGCTCACCCCCAGCAGAACACAGATGAGATGCCAGCCCATCCGTGTGGGCCAAAGCCTTTCAGATGATTGCAATGGGAAGTTTATTTTGCCCAGATGTTTCCACATGGTTGGGTTATTCCCTCCCCTTTCGTTGAAGTTGGCCTGAGTGCTGCCTAGCAGGCTTTGGAGGCTGTTCAGGCAAGGCAAGCCCTTAACTGTGGGAGGGATGGGATGGTTTCAGGGTGATCATCAGAGCAGCAACTGCTGGAGTTTTCCCGAAACACTCGGTGCCTCCTTTCCCAGCTCAGCGAGCCCTCAGGGGCTGCCCAAGGCTTATTGCTCCAGCCTGAAGAGCTTTTGCTGCTTGGAAAGGATTCATCCTGCCCCTTATCCTTGCGTGAAGATAGCCATGTCCAGCCTGGGCTTCCCTTGGCCAGAGGGGCTTCATGTGACACAGTCACTGTCATCTCAGTGGCCAGTGATGCCAGGAGAGACACATCTCACCTGCTCTTGCTATTTTACTTTTCCCTTCATTTTATTCTCTGAATCACTTGTACTGGAGCAGGTTTTCTGCTCCTCAGCCCCTCGGAGACARCTACCTGGCACAGGCTGTGCCTCACACGGTGGTCGGGGTTGCTTGTGCAGAGCGTGAGGGCTGCTGATAGTGAGCAAAAAGGCAGCCTCAGGGGTGCCTCCACCCCCAGTGCTGTAATCCAGCCTTTAAAACTCCTCTCTTCCTGCTCTGGGGACTTGTTACGTGGGTGGGGGCTGCCAGGGAGCGATGAGGAGCCCAGGRGATGTTTCTTTTGGTTTTGAAAGCCTGCTTCCTTTTTGCAGCTGAATTTTTGAAAGACTCCGAGCTGGGGGCGGAGCAGGGGAGGGCAGAGCAGACAGAACTTTGGGAATGGGTTGGCATYTCAGCTGACAGCACCCGGGAGCTGTGTGGCTGCTTCACTGCCTGCCCCACACGGGGTCTGTGCCTATGTTCCTTGCTCGGCTCAGCACCCTGATGCTCTCATGCCAGCTTGGCTCCAAAGGGATACCTTGTGTGTAAGAAGAGGGATGTCTCTGTGCTCAATTAAGCAATTAGATGCTTCCCAGCTCTGAGCTTCATTAKCAGCCTTGGCTTGCAATCCAGAGTGACCTGCGACCAGGGGGGACCTGCTTAGTCAAGTGCACAAGACAAGCATCCTTAATTGCTTTGGTGCAATGATTATTTTCATTACAGCAGTTTCGTTCTGCAAGAAGCAGGGAGCTTCCATCACTGAGGCTCTTGTCTGTGAAAACAATTCCTGAACTTTTGAACTATCTGCGCTGCGTGCAGTTTGTGCTTGTTATCTGTGTGACATGGGACGTGACAACCTTCGCTGTCCTCCAGACTCACATCCGGTGTCGCTCTCTCCTCCCTYACCACGCTGTTGATATCTTTCCCTGCATCAGTTTACTCACAGTTAGCCACTGGAGCTGCCTCCAAACCCTCCCCTGCTGCCTTTGGCACACCCTGGCACACTCCCCACCTCCGGGCAGGTGTGCAGGGAGCTCCTGAATTTCCCACCTGAGGGGTCTCGGGATGTTTGCCTGAGCTTAAAGGCAACACCCACGTGCACACGCTGACTGAGGGGGCTGCAGGGTGTTGGGGTACCCGTGATGTCTCCGTGAGAGTGAATCTCACAGAGGCTGTGCCAGGTAGTGCCATTGGCTATGGCTTGGTGGCATCGTGCTCCCAGCTGGCATCAAGTCCTGCATTGATGCCACATGCTGGGTATTGCCTCCTGTGTGGATTTCTCGCTTGCAGCTGACACTTCCAAGAAAATAAATCCACCCTGGGAGGGGATTTTGCACGGAAAAGGGGTTGTTTGTCATTGCCGGGTAGTGCCTCTCACCTTATGCTCAATCCTGTTTAATTTTGTGAGCTGGCACCATAAATAAGTGTGCTGTAAGTGGCATCGATCCCACAACCATGTGGTCCTGTGTGCAGAAGTGACCAAGTTTGATGATGGGAATCGAGCATTGCCTGACGGAGCCSATGCCCGCTCTGAGCCACAGTGCCAGAAATCTCTGATGGCTGTTCAGGAAAAGCCCCACGGAGCCAACAACACCTCCTGCCCACGGCATCCAGATGAGGAAACCAGGCAGCTGAGATGTGAGGAGGGGGGAGAAGCTGCCATAGCCTCTGACTGACCTAAATAACACACACACCCCCCCAGTGCTGTCAGGAAAGCGAAGTCATTATTGGCAAAAGAAGCTGTGAGGATGATGACCGGGCTGACAATTGCCGGTGGTATCGGCAGGACGTTTTCRGTGTTGTTGAGGTTGCTGTTTTCAAATGAACAAGATCTTTTGTTGCAGCCTGTGCTGCTGGGCACCACTGGATGGTTTTTATCCCCGTTGCCTCCTTTAACCAAGAGGAACAAAACCTCAGACACGAGGGACAGACCGACGTCCCACACGGTGCCTGTGGCACCTTGCGGTGGTGGCCGTTGTCGCCGAAACCGTGGTCGCCTGCACCACTGCTGCTTCCTTGCTGCCTGCTGGCCCCTGGCCCARTTCTGCTCCAATTGTGCTTATCAGCCCCAGTTTCCAGGCTGATTTTCGGCATCAGGCAAAGGGAGCACTGCTGGGCTGCTCCCTGCAGCGACCCAGTTTGCTGGACAAGGTCTTTGTCCTCTTTTGCAGGAGAGGGATGACAAAATACGCTTGGTGGGGGCCGCTGAGAGATGCCCCCAGGAAGACCTAGAAAGCTCAGCTTCTTTCTTAATACAGTATTCTCAGGTTTTCTTCCTGCTTCATGTGGCCTTTGGGGATGCATTTTTGGACTTGTGACTTGTTAAGTTTTCTGGTTGAATAAATCAGCACTTGATGTGCAAATCTGGCTGCATGTCCTGTCCRTGTCCCAGTCAGAGGATCTGCTGCCCATTTCCCGTGCTCCCACTTTCTTCCTGTGCACCCACTGGCGTGACATGTCCATCCCCATACTGCAGAACCACTTTGAGTGGTTTTCCAGTTCATGTGGTTTATTATGTGGTAGACGGAAGGAGGAGAGATTCAGACTAGATAYAAGGAAGAAATGTTTTATGAGGAARTGTTTTATGTGGAAACACAGGCACAGGTTGCCCAGAGAAGCTGTGGCTGCCCCATCCCTGAAAGTGTTCAAGGTCAGGTTGGACGGGGCTTGGAGCAACCTGGTCTAGTGGAAAGTGTCCCTGCYGATGGGAGGGGGTAGAATGAGGTGAGCTTTAAGGTCCCTTCCAACCTGAACCAATGATTCCTRTGGAGCACTGAGTGCTCCATTCCTATGGAGATTTCTGAGTGTGTGAGCAAGTGCCTCTCTGGTTCTGGGAAGGGTGGGCAGAACAATGCCTGCTGCCTTGGCTGCTCCCATCCTGCCAGGAATTAGCCAAATCTGCCAGTTTGGCCAGAGCAGAGTTGATGGATTTGGGCTTTTCCCAGCTGGTGGAGAATGTGTGGCTGTGATGTCAAGCTTCAAACTGGGAAGTGTGGGGAGATGTCAGGGGAAGCCCCATTTTCCTGTTTTTCTTTGCCAAAGCTGGAGGTACCTTCCAGGCCCCCCCCATGGGGGCAGCCATGCTCATGACAGCAGCCAGGGATGTGATCAAAGTAGGTCGCAGCCTCCCCACCCCTCCCCTGCGCTGGAAGAGGGGGGGATGCTCCTCACCATGGCAATCACTCCACTCAGTACAGAAGGCAATTCCAGGTACTGGGACAAAGCCTGGCTCTAATTGATGTCCTCTTGGGTGCCGAGCTGTGCTGCTGCCTTGTCGTGAGCCTGAAATAAACGCTGTCACCAACGTGACTCAGAGGCACATGAAGGAAGGGACTGGTTTCATGACAGACTGAAATACGTCGTATTTCAGGGGACTGGCTCCCTAGCAAGGGAGATGCCCAAAACCTTGTCCTTCCTTGCCAGGGAGGGCGAAACAYAGCCAGGGAGGCTCCCTCACCATCGGGGAGCAGCCGTGGATACTGGAATAATTGACRACTCCGTGCTGCTTGTCATGGCCCAGCGTCATAAATGCTTAAAAGGTTTATTTACCAATTCTGAAAACTCCTGAGCACATCATGTTTAATGCAAATAGAGAGTGTGTTTAGGAAGATATAAACCATTCCTAGAGGGAAAGGCAGTCCATTATCTCCGTGCAAACACCTCCCTCTCTAGCTGTAAGCCAAACAGCAGGGAACTGAGCAAGACATGCTGATGAGAATAACTAATGCAGGCCTATCCGACCATGGAAAGGAAGGATGGGATCATCTGGAGCAGGGAAGATGGCTTTGCCAAAACAAACCATACCGTGTGCTGGTTGCAAAACTTGCAATGCTGATTCCCRGTCAACCAGTCCATGGTCTTGAAGCCACTTTTGTTCTGTATTCTGAGACCAAGTCAGGTCACCAGCATCGGATAGAGGAGCCCCAAGGATRTGAGAGAGTGTGAATCCAGCTCATCCAGAGCAAGAAGCAGCCTCTGAGGGCTTTGCTCTTCCTGTACCTCTTTCTGCTCTGCATCTCTTTGCCAGGGCCTAGGATCCAGATTGGTGTCCCAGATCTGCCTCCTCAGGGATCAGCTGACATGGATTTTGATTGCTGTGATATCCTTCCTGGTGCTGGTGCCCTCGGGATAGGTCCTGGCCAGATGTGGAGCCAAACCCTTGTGCTGTGRAAGGCACATCCTCCTCTCTGTGAGTAAAGAGCTCCAGACCATCCCCAGGCATTTCACAGTGTGCTTTGAGTGCACAGCCAGGCCAGGATTCCTCAGGCAGACAGGCACATCCCTGCGGGGGGATTGCTTTCCTCCCAAACCTAGGTAGTGCTGGTAGCAGGGACATGGATTTTTTTGGCTTCCTCRTAGAGGAGACTTGTGTCATTTAAAAATAAACACCACGGAGATGATGCAAAGGGTTGTGCAGCTGCTGCYGCTTCACGGTGCAGCCAGATTTGCGTCTTCCCATTGGAAATGATTTTTAGCTAAGCCAGCATGAGCCTGGTGAGCACAGGGAGCTGTGCTGAGCACTGGGGGAGGGCCAGCCCTGGGGACCGTGCCTACGTCGCCCAGGGCCACGCTGTTGTTCCTCTGTCTGTGCTTGGCTCCCTGGAAAGGGAATTTCCCTGCAATTTCCAGAGTGTAAATCACCCAGGTGCTGTGTTCTTGCTCACTTCTGAGCACGTTACATTTATTCTGTGTTTTGTTTCCTTGCCCCAATCCAAAGTGATGATTAAATGTCTTGCTCTGGGGTCCTAAAAACTCCTCAACAATAGAAAGCCTAATAAGAACAAGCTCCAAAGAGAACAAAAAATATCATCCAGGTCCCTAAACCATGGAGTTTAAGTATTATCCTGGACTTGCCTGATGCGTGAACTTGCCGTCAAGTCTTTGAAAAGTGCATTTCCAGCCACCTGGCCATCAGCCATGCAGGCAGGACTGTCTCTCTCAGCTTCTGCTTGGGCAACAGAGAAAATGCAGGAATTTGCTGGGCTTAGGGAAGATGGACACGGGGGAAAAAACTACCCCAAGCCCTGCMGGTAGCATTATGGAAGCACTTTCCAGTTGAGGAGCCTGGGACTATGGGCAGGAACAACTCTCCTGGCCCYGACAGACAGCGGTGGCCAGAGGTGCAGGAGAGCTGTTATTCCACTTGAATTTCAGCCTCCAGGGTGCTCATTAAAAAAGGCTCCAAGTTTCCTACCTCGTRTGTCAACAACATGTGGAGAAACACTGTGTAGAGCTCTGTGGGTCTGTTATCTCCTCTGGTGTTATTAATGGTGTTTTTTTAATCACAGCGTTGTCTCCTTTGTCATCGCGCGTTCGTGTCGGGGCCGTGTGCGATGCTGAGCCTGCCCAGCCCTGCTCYGGGCAGAGTTCAGGGGGCTGAAGGGAGGGGTCACCATTATTCCGATCACAAACCAGTATTTGGAAGGTCAGACCCRAAATGCCTGGCCCAGCCTGGAACGGAGGAGCTGCGTTCGCACTCGCCGTGTCTCTCGTATTTTCCTTTCGCCGTTCCAATCCTCCCCCTGCCTGTCAGGCTCCAGCCGTGAATCACTCCTGGGCACGTGGCTCACACATGAACGCTGCAAAATATTTTGATGGAGGGGAACGGGGGTGGGAGCACAAGATAACCCAGCCAGTTGTTCCCAGCCAATTGTTCCCRGCCCTTCGAGTCCTGTGCCGAGGCATCGCAGCCTCCAGCATTTGCAAGGGCGTCTCTCCCAGAGCTCCCAGTCACGATGAAAACTGGGATCTGGTGAACAAGGCAAAGCTTTTGATATCGCGAGTCGGTGGGGCTGGTATTTCCAGGAGTGAGCAAGGGTTGTGAGTAGAAATAGCTGCCCCAGATCRAGCCCTGGCTGCTCACAATCTTCAGCTGATTGCTTCTCCCATTGGGAGGCTGAGTAGGCCTGGGTGAAAAAAGAGATCTGGAGAAGGGACCTCCTGAGTACCTTCCTCTCCCAAAGCTGCACATCTCCCAGAGATGGGTGGGTGATGTTAGTAATGAGTCTCTGCTTTAACAGCCCTTGTTGTCTCTCCAACAGCTTCACAGAAGCCATGAAGAGCCAGCCAAAGCTGGAGGGCTTGGACTACCACTGGACCTTTTACTCAGGCTTGGCCATCTCAGCTGTAGGGACCTTGTTTGTCATCTCCAGCTTCTTAGCACTGGGATTCACCGGGACGTTCCTAGGTAAGCACTGAACATCCTGCAGCTTTACCAGAAAATGCATTTAATCCTTGCAGGGATGTCTTGCTAGGGCAGAGTCCTGTAGGAATGTCCTCATCCTTGCCTTCAGGGCTGTTAGATTTGTCATTAAGATACCAAAGCATGATCTAACTCTGCCCTTACCTCAGTTACCTCGCATGGAGAGGGTGGCACAGTGGTTTTATACAGCAATTCCCATCACCTCCAGCATCAAGCCYGAAAGTTTGGAGCACAGCTGATCACCTGCCAGCCCAAACACCYTCCAGAAAAGGGACCCCAAGTGCAAGACCCCACGAGTGGCACCAGCACGGCGGGTGTGAGCTGTCCAGCAGCCTTGCTCCGAGCACCCACCTGCTCATCACACGTGCCGAGGCAGGATGTTGTTTGCTCTTCCCTCTGCAATAAACCTGACGTTCGTTGACAGATCCTTTTATCTGCTGCTTTATGGCAGAAGGCATTTTCCATTGTGCCTGCTTTCACATTTAGAGCATAATTCTGCCAGCGTTGTTGACTTTAAAAACATGCCAGTATGTGTGGAATTCATAAAAATAAAGTAGAGACAGGAACAATAAATATCCAAGGAAAGGGGCAGCTCCTGCTGGCTGAAATAATCACAGCCTCAGCTTTGACACCTCATTTAGGCTGTGCTTTTGCAAGTGCTTTACAAACCAAATTCAATTAGCTCCTGTGGCGTCGCTAGGAAGAAGAGAGGGACGTAATAAGCCTTCCTGGTTTCAAGTGGAGCTGCAAAGAAATGTGTTGAGTTGGCCAAAATCCTGCTGCCAGAAATAGAGCTCAGCACTCCTGAACATGTGTCCTCACCCTCTGTGTGCAGCCTCGCTCCTGGCCCCCTCTCACACCCCTGTCCCTCAGCTGCCGGGCACCAGCATCCTCCAAAATCACTGGCAGCCCCCTGGAGTGATGCTGTGCCTGTGGAGACACGTCCAGAGAGGCCAGGCACAGAAGTACCCATCAGCAAGAGCTGCTTGAATGCTCCTGAAGTTCAGCCAGATCTGGAGTCGTTTACGTAAAGCCTGATTCATCCGACCAGGAGGATCCACTGGACTTGAACCGCTGGCAAAAAGCAAACAAGTGAGTCAGGCTCAGCGTAAGCCGTGAGAGGGGCTCTGTCCCTCGGATCTGTGTCCCCCGAGCCAGGGAAGGGGTGGGTGTTAGTGGTCCATATAGGGCRTTCTGCTCCATCCTCTCTGCCGAGGAAGATCTCCCTGCCACCAGTGCCCYGGACTGACATGGCAGGGACCGGGTCCCTCTGCTAGCAGAGTGTGATGGGCGCCAGGGCAGAGCTGARTCAGGGTGGGGACATGCCAGCAGCACGTGCTAGTGCAGCCAGGCTGGCTCAGGACCTCTGCACCACTGAGGCATGGCCCAGCTGGAGCCCCGTGGAGCATCCATCCCTGGACTGGTGACGGCTTCTCCACTCCCCGCAAGCCCCRCGAGTCCAAGTCAGCAAACTTTTAATGAAGAGTGTCCCTCAGCGTGGTTTGTTACCCAGCCACGGGGAAGATAAGAGGTCTGCAGATCTCTGAGGATCTCATGTGGGATATTTTCTTGCTCAGGACTCACTCAGGACTGGTACTTCAGCATCCATGCAGGATTTTAGTGCTGCGCTGGCGCTGTGGGAGGAGCAAGGACTGCAGGTAGCAAAGGGCTGCACTGCTTTGGCAAGGAGAGGCATCCAGCTTCTTCTCACTGTCGACATCTGAGCTCAAGAGAAGTTTCGGGAGAGCCTCTCTCACAGGCACTTCAAAAATTGCTGAAGCTGGATTTCACCCTTTCTTTGTGGGTTTTCCTACAGCAGTGAGGGCTGGACCAGGCAGGGCACAGAGCTGCCCATTGGATTCCCTCCTTACAGCACGTTTAGGCTTTGGAGCAGCTGCAGAACACTTTGTCTTTCAAGTGTGGGCTAAACGGTGCAGCAGGAGCCGTGTGAGTCACCCTTCTCCAGCACGCCTGGCTGTGCCACCCCATCCCCTGCACAGCAGCTCCAGCTCCAACCTGTTTGCAGCAGCTGGATGCAGCCCCTCTCTCTGGCAGAGCCATCCTTGTGTGCCTTGTCTCCACTCTGTGCCCTCGCTGGGATTTGGGCATCACTTCAGCACCCTCCACCTCACCATTTGCCCTGTTTCCCAAAAAACGTGGTAACGAGGGCTCGGCTTCTCGAGGCTGAGACATGGAGAGGCTGCTTTGGCTGTCTGAGCCCATCTGTCTCAGACCCCAGTGACATTTCTTCCAGCACTGACCAAGATTTCAAGTCAATCTGGCTTGACCAAAGTCTCTTACTGGGCTTGGAGAAGTCGGCAGCTCTTTGGGGTGAAGCTGAGGTGGTGCCTTAGCCCAGGTCAGACTCTGGGGGCTSTGGGGGACCCTGTGGGGTGCACCAAGTGGCTTTTTGCTGTTGTGATCCCACACGTCCACCCTTTGCACAGGCCTCCAGCAAAATATAGCTCAAATTAGATGCCAAAGTCCCTCAGCTTGACAAGGAGCTGATCCCTGATTTGAGGGCTTAATGAAGGCATAGGAGATGCCCAGGGTGATGCTGTGCACAGTCCTTTCCCTTAGCATGTGTCTGAACATAAAAACATACAAACTCTCTGGTGGTCACGTTCATTGAACTGTGCAGGTTCAGAGGCAGAGATTACGTTGGAAAAGCTCCTGGGGAGCTGCCTGTGTGCTCCTGCTCGTGGGGAGCCTGCCTGGAGGTCCCACAGCTCCACCAGTGCCGGGCACAGATAAGCCCCTGCCAGCCCCACGGACCCAGGGCTTTGTGTGAACCTCCTGAGYGCCAGTGCCATTTGAGGAGTGAGGTGTTCAGCTCAAAGGCGAGGGYGGGCAGGGGATAATGAAGCATTTTGACACATAGGAAAGCACAGAACCGGGCTGTGGCAGGGGGTGATGTGTTCTTTCTTCCAGAACAATCTCAGAGATGTATTGCCAAGTAACTGTGAGAACATATAGTATGAATACGAGGCAATTATCTCACTTAGTGGCCTGTAGTTAAAGCCCAAAAGCATTGTGTAATTGGGCAGGGGCTGTTTATCCTTGGAAATAAATGTTTTAGCACCATGTGAGGTCAAAGAAATTACACTACGATCCAGGTAATAATAATAACCTTGAATAGTTTGCACCCCTGTAATGCCTTTCATCTGGATTTGCGAGTGCTTTCTCACCATACATTAATCCTCACCACCCTCTGTGCCCTAAGAAAGACTGATATTATGATCGGTGCACAATAGCACCGGGAGGGACGGAGGAGACTTGCCCAAGGTCAGGGCACGGGCTGGCAGCAGAGCTGGGAACACACCCCGGGGTGGTGGCAGTGCCCTGGGCTGGTGGACTGGCTGCTCCTCGCGGATCAGTGCTTGTCTTGTGCAGTGGACATGGAGCATGGACTGTGCAGTGGACAGAAGGCAGCGGAGCTGGGGAAGGGTCTGGAGCACCGGGAGTGGCTGAGGGAGCTGGAGGAGCTCAGCCTGGAGAAAAGGAGGCTCGTGGGGGGGACCTTCTGGCTTTCCACAACTCCCTGACAGGAGGGTGCAGCCGAGTGGGGATCAGGCTCTGCTCCAGGGAACAAGGGACAGGATGAGAGGAAATTACCCCAGGTTGCACCAGGGGAAGTTTAGATTTGATGTTAGGAAAAAATTCTTCACCAAAGGGGTTGTCAAGCCCTGGAAGAGGCTGCCCAGGGCAGTGGTGGAATCACCATCCCTGGAGGGATTTAAAAGTCGTGTAGAGGTGGCGCTTTGTGGTCTCACTTGTAAGACCCACAGAACCAGGGATCTGCATCCTGGCCCTTTACCAAAATGCTGCTCACRAGCTGCACATCTCCTTGTTGTCATTTCTCTTCCAAGCTCCTTTCAGGAGGGTGGAAGGATTACTCCGAGGTAGACGGGAAGCTGGTTGGATGCTGACAGTTCTGAAAGCTTTCCTCATTACAGATGACAATCACCCATTATCATCGTCATCATCGTGCCGATAACTGAGTGTTTTGTAGGCAGAGGTGCTATTTTCTGAAATTCTGAGAAATTCTGYGAACTATGAGATAAGGGTGACACTGGATGAGGGCATTTGGTCGTGGTGGTCGTGATTATAACAGCTCCAAACACCATTACAGGGCACTGGGCTTATTTTCGCATTAAATGGATTTGATCCTATGCACTTACTTCCTTGTGGAGTGGCATCTGACGGGCAATTTTACAAATTAGAAAACCAGAATTAACCAGTTGGGACCTCAAAAGCTGTGTCCTCATGAGGGACGTGGCTGCCATGACCTCATTACAATGCAGGAATCTTCCTAATGGGCAAAGGGCCATTCCCGGAAAAGCTGATAGACACAGAGTAAACAACCAACTTATTCGTTGCTGTTTTCTCAGCCAGGAAGTCAGTGGTGAAACCCTTTTGCTCTGTATCCCTGGCAGGGATGTCCTGTGGCACAGAGAGGGCATCAGTGTGCCAGAGCCCGCCGTGACTCCCGATTTCACGGAGCCTAACCAGAAGCTCTCTGCTTGCTCTTAGGTGATTACTTTGGCATCCTGATGGAGGAAAAGGTGACCAGCTTCCCCTTCAGCGTCCTGGATAACCCCATGTACTGGGGCAGCACAGCCATCTACCTGGGCTGGTCCCTCATGTGAGTACATGCCCCTGCAAACACCTCTGGTTGTAGGGCAAGTGTGGGGTCTGTTGGCAGGGCATGAGGTGCCAGGCTGCCCTGGGGGCCAAAAGGACACTCTGTGATGGCAGAGAAAGTGCAACATGCCCCGACTTCTGGCTTCCTGGCTATTTTTGTGCGTGGAAAATCTTGTGCTGTCATGCAACACTCGCAGCAATAGTTGTAGAAAAATAAATAGGAGCCAAGTGCTGGGGAGAGGAGGCATCAGCAAACGCTCTGCGGCTGAACGAGGTCCTTGGCAGGCTCTGCACGTGGAAAAATCAACAGCCAGGGCCAAATTCATGCGGGGTGTCACTCAGCAGGGGCAGAGCAGAGATCTGGGGAGCAGTGTGACCCTGTAATTACTCTGAAAAAAGCAAAACAAGCCAAGCCACCCTTTCCCCCGGTGCACGGTGATAACACTTCCGAAACACTCCTTGTGTGATACAACACAGCTTAATAGCCTGCTTAGGAGGAAATGAATAGGCTGTAATTTAGCAGCAAATGAGCAATATACTCTATTCAGTGTAACAAGTTTGATGTGGTTTTCATTTAATATCACATTTTATTTATTTGCCCAGGAGAAAAAAACCCCTGGCTGTGTTACTTCAGGAGCCTGTGGAGTGTTGCAGGCCATTATCACCAGATATTTTGCACTGGTGCTCCTGACTGTGACCACCTCTCCTCTGCTTGGGTGGAAAAATGAAGTGCTTTGCCACTTTCTGGTCATTTTTTCAGCCGTGTGTGCAGCCCCTGGTAATAAGTAAAGCTGATGGTTTCTCTCCTCTCTCCACTGAGCCTTGTTGCTGTTCATTCTGCACTTGAAATCCCCCCCAAGGCTGTCAGGGCTGGCTGCATGAGGCTGTTTCCCTTCCCAGCAGAGCCACGGCTCTGGATGGGGTTTAAATTGTGGGAAATGATGCAGGAGAGCCAGAGGGAGGCAATGCCGGGCGGGAGAGTTGGCCACAGGGTCGGCAGCAGCACCATGGAAACACGGATATTGCTGTGGGAAGTGGGGCAGAGCTGGGGCAGGATGAGTCCCCCCACACCCCACCACGACCCCCACAGCAGCACAGAAGGAGGAATTTGTCCGTGAGGAATTATAAGGAGATTTTTATTCGTTTTAAGATCAGCATCAAACTACTTCCTAAAACCTTTGCAGAATCCCCTGAACCTCTGAGCCGTTTCTGTCACAGAATCCCTTCTTCACCCCTCTCATTGTGGTCTTCCACCACAATTCTGGGCAAAAGCAGCTCGAAGCAGCTGTGATTGCCTCCTTTTTCTCGTTAAAAGGCTGCCACCATTAAGGCCGGCGAGGCATGACAAATAATTGCTGTGAACAAATTGCTGGAGCTCTGCAAAGTGGCACCAAGACACCGCCCACCTGCCCGGRGGAAGCTCAGCACAGCCCTTCTCACAGTAGTTTTGGCTGTTTCTCATCCCTGGGATCTCAGTTCACAGAATCATGGAATCATTTAGGTTGGAAAAGAATTTGAAGATCATTGAGTCCAAGCATTAACCCAGCACTGCCATGTTCACCACTAACTTATGCCCCCAGGTGCCACATCTACACGGCTTTTAGATCCCTCCAGGGATGGTGACTCCGCCACTGCCCTGGGCAGTTGTGCAGGTGTTTGACAAGCCTTTTGGTGGAGAAGTTTCCCCAATATCCAGCCTAAACCTTCCTTGTGCACCTTGAGGCCATTTCCTCTTTCCTGTCGCTTATACCCCTGGCTGCACCCTCCTGTCAGGGACTTGTAGAGAGTGAGAAGGTCCCCCCTGAGCCTCTTTTTCTCCAGGCTGAGCCCCCCAGCCCCCTCAGCTGCTCCTGGTGCTCTAAACCCTTCCCCAGCTCYGTTTCCCTTCTCTGGACACCCTCTGGTTGCTGATTTTTTGGGGGAAGTTGCAGCTCTCCTCTGAGGTCCCAGGGCTTTCAGATGTCAGGTGTGTGCCCTCAGAGGTGAGACTAATGTCCCATCTCCGTGGCAGTGGGAGGGATGCTGGAGGAATGCTTTTATTGTCTGGTTCTGGTCAGACCTAAAACACAGAGCACGTTTGTCCTCCCTCAGTGATGCATCACACTCCATATCGTGGCACCAGAGCCCAAATAATTGATTCACATCACATAAACCAGCCTGTCCTCCGACTCCAGTCCAGCCTTAAAAGCATCAAGTGGGGTGACAACCCACAGCCATGGGGAGCTACAGGAAGGCTGTGGACAGACAGACTTCCTACCCCCAAAAACGTCCTGTGAGAACAACAAGACCTTCCTGACTGATTCGTCCTTGCTGCTACGATGAGGCATTGCCCGATATGTAGGTCAAGCCTGTAAGAGGAGAACAGTTCACCCAAATGCTGCTCATCACCTGTGTCGAGTAGCCTCATTTCTCCTGCAAGACAAATGGAGCATTCTCTGTGTGGGGACAGCTTTGTGTRCCGCTGGTAGGGAAGTGTTCTAACTCACAGCAACAGGCTGTGTAAATCAGAGCTGGAGCTGCAGCCAAATGATGCAATTAGAGGTCTTGCTGTCAACAAACAATCATGTAAATTTGTTCTCTCTGATAGGAATCAAGAAGGAGACATGACTAAGCATGTAATAGCAGGGGGTTGGGAGAAGAAGAAGCTGCCCGAAGCTTCCTAATGAGGGAAAAAGTTGTTGCAAAATGAAAACAGTGAAAAGGTGGAGATTTGTGGGTGCCTCTCCAGGAATTGCTGAGGCCACATGGTACCTGAAAGTGGCTCCAGTACGAGGTTTAGGTAGTTCAGTCTCTCCTCTGCAGGTGTGTTTTCCCAGCAGCACAAGTCACCTTGCACCASGTTTGTGGGATGTTTATCCTCATAAAATCACAGAGTGGTTTGGGTTGGAAGAGACCATAAAGCTCATCTTGTTTCCACCACCTGCTGCGGGGAGCAACCTGGTCTAGTGGATGGAGTCCCCGCCCRTGGCRGGGGGTGGAACAAGATGAGCTTTGAGATCCATTCCAATCCAAACCATTCCRTGATTCTGTGATTCTGTGACATCTCTCTTTAGAGCAGGAGGTGATGAGGATTTTTGGTCCTGATTCTTGGCCTTGGTGCTGAAAGGAGCAGCCATGTCCRTGGTATCCACAGCTCTTGATCAGACAGTGCGGAGTGGTGGGTGGCACTGGTCTCCTGTGCTGTRCCTGGTGACATCTTGCTGGGGGACACATTGCTGAAACATTTTGGAATGGAGTTAAAAGTGAACCAAGCCCCCAGCACCCAGCCCCAATGCAGCACCCACCCCAGCACCTTTCCCAGGGCAGGAATGGACCTTCCCATCCCTTTCCATCCCCATCCCTGCGCTGGCTCAGCCACCACTTGGCTGTGTACGGTGCCATACACTGCTCCGTGTCCCCTGTAGCCTGGGTGGCCCATCTCTTTGGGACATCAGGCATTTCCCTTGGAGCATGGGCTGGGAGCCACAGCCGTATGTCAGCAGCTGCTCAGCCCTTAAACATCCCTATAATCTCAGGATTTAGCATCAAAGCAGGAGCTCTCATAGCAGAGACGTGCGGGGATCAGACTTAAAAGAAGTCRCCAAAGTAGGCTGGGGAAGAATCTTTGCCAAGTAACATCTGTCTAAGACAGTTAACATTMAGCACAAAAAAAAACCCCAACCCTTTTGTTGGCTTCTGTTTAATGAGCAAGCGAGAGCTCTGTGGAGCCCAGTGTCTCATTTCACTTTCTCAACCAGGTCTTGCATAAGCCCATGYACTTACCTGATCTTTTCCTCCTCTTTCAAAACAGGCACGCCAGCCCAGCTGGCCTTTTGCTGACAGCTGTAGTGGCAATTTCCTACACAATCGCTGTGCTGTACGAGGGGTGAGTAGCTGTGCAGAACTGGAGAGCTTCTAATTATTCCTACCAGCTTTAACTCCCGAGRTTTCAGAGAACTGCACAAGTGGAGATGTTTTTTTCCAATTAATTCAGCACGGAAGAAGGAAAACAGAGGATTATTTTTTCAATTGTTTTGATAATGGGCAGATTCTGTTCTGAAASTATTTGCTGAGTTCTAGGAACATTTGTGCATTTGTTTATTTTTATCAAAATGAGGTCTTTTTTCTTTTTGGGTGCYGGATTCTGTCTATAGAAGAACAAKAAGGAAGGCAGTGAGAGGATTCATTGTGTCCTCCTCAGAAGAGTCCCTACAAGAAGCACTTGTATTTTGTAGTTCCTTGGATGGGCTTCTCTGCTGTTTTGCACCACAATAGCCCAGCCAGAAGCACAGGATGGAGCAGCACAGAATAATTCCCAGAAGTAGCAGTTGTACTTCAGCAGTGAAAGGTCTTTTGTATTTGCAAGGGAGGAGATGCAGAGATCCAAAGYCTGCATGAGGGGGAGTCTGAGTGTGTGCAGAGCTTTGTCCTCCTCAACACAGGGATGGTCCTGGGTGGAAGCAGCTGTAGCTGCTCCACAATCCAGAGAGACTGAGAMCAGGATTGCCACAGCACAGGAATAGTCAGGCTGTGCCAACCTGTGAACGACAGATTTTCTGGGCCCAAAGGAGAGCACTCAGTAGTTTTGATTTTAATTATTTCTCCCTTCTTTTGCCCCTATTTTTCATCTCTGCCCCCTCTCTCTCCAAATTTCCATCCTCCCAGGCCTTTCACAGAGGAAATCTATCGGCAGAAGCAGAAGGGAGTGAAGAACAAGTAGCCACAGGTATGTTTGCTGAGGGGTGTTTTAGGGGCTGCTTTGCTGGGCTCCCCCACCTGCAAGCASCCCTGCCCAGCCCTGCCTTCCCCAGCTCCTCCAGAGCCCTTCCCACACTTCTGAAAGCATTTGAGCTTCAAACCTCTGCAAAATCCCAGGCAGAAAGGCTTTTCACAGCAGCAGTTGTGTCCGCCTCCTGGCACCCGACCAGCAGCCCCCAAATTGTTTTGATTATACACTTGAGAATCAGTGCGAGAGAAAATTGCTGGGAAGCTTCGAGGCTCCAGGCTTAGTCTGAATCAGGCAGAAAAATCCAGCTATTGGGCATGGCAGGTGCTCCAGGGAGTGGCAGGGATGGTGTCAGAGGGCATGTGTGCCTGCTCATCCCTCAGGGAAATCAGGTATCCCTGCTCCAGCTGCTCCTTGCCTGAGCCAGGAGCATTTCTGCACATGGGCTCACCCTAAAAACTCAGTCCAGGCTTCTTTTGGGGGCCAAAGGCTTCTGCAACAGCATGAGCTCCTAGCCTGGCTCTTTKCCTGGGGGGTCATTGCCATCCTGGAACCCCCAGTGCATCCACCTGTTGGTGGTTGGAGCGCTGGGACAATCCCATGGCACTGCTGAAGTTTTGGCAGCACCGTAACTGCTGCTCTGACAGAGATGCTGTGGCACCAGAGGTCCCCCATGGACTCCTGTCCTCCTGCCTTTTGCAGAGCACTGTCTCGGGTGCCTTGTGCCTCTCCGGTCCCCACACTGTCCGATTTGCCCGTTTTCCTTCTGAGATGTATCCAAGTAATTAGCCCAGCAACCCTTAATGAGCCGACTGAGCTCCCTGCAGCACTGGAAGTCATCAGAGGAACAGCCTGAGCGTGGTGGCATCTCCCTGCCACAGCCCCTGGGAGATGGAGGTCCCTGTCCCCAGGTCTCTGTCCAGGTCACTGCAGCTCCTGATGCTCTCCCAGGAGTTACACAGTGCAGGACCTCCCGACCTCTTCTCCCACATCGATTATTGGAGATCTGCAGGGAAAAAGGAATTCCCTCTGGACTGGAGGGAAAGCAGAGTAATGATGGAGACATCAGGGGCCTTTCATAAGTGAGCTCTGAGCGTATGGAAGCACCAGCTCCAGCTGATCCTGAAGATAATCTGAAGGTGCTGCCTAAGAGTCACAGGTAGCAGACAAAAGCTCGGGTGAAGCAATGGAGAGGGCTCGGGAACCCCTGAGGATTCAAACATGGCTGGGGAAGGAAGAGGGAAAACTGCTGCAAGCTCAGCAACAACAAAACCTGCTGCAAACCCAACAATCAACCCCCTCTTTCTTGGGAGAGGAACCTCCCCATCCAGAGATGCAGTTTCCTACCCGTGCAGAGCCCTGCAGCATCCCCACACAATTGCAAAGGCTCCGAGAAAAGTGACTGAAAAGCACAGAGATGTGAATGTACCACCTAAACCACAGCCCAGGGCGATGGAGGGATGGCAGCTGTCCTGTGGGGAAACCCCAGCATGGAGAAGACCCAAGGGAAGAGTCAATCCCTATCCACGCCTCACAGATATCCCACCCCTGGCCATGTTGATGCCCCAGCCCCTCCTTTTCCTTAGGGTCCACGTGAGGGTCCTGCTGCCTTTCCCACCACCCAGTGCCTTCCAGCTGTTTCTTACTGCCTTGTAGGGGCAGTGGGTGGGAGGGAGGGAGGGAGGGAGGGAGGGAGGCAAAGGTTTGTTTCTGCTTTCCACACCGTGCAGCAGCCGGGTACAGACGTGCCCCTCCGCCCCTACCACCAGCCTCGGCAAGTCCCAGAATTGCCCAGTGCTGGATCCTGCCTTGAACAGAAAGACTCCAGAGGTGATGCTCCAGCCCCAGGCTCCGTTTTTACAGATTCCCAAGAACAGTTTGAGAAATAAAACCGTAAATGACCAAACAAGCAGGTGCTGGAGAAGGGAGCTGCGCTGCTGCCGGCTCCCGCGCGGGCACCGGGATGCGGGGCCACATCTCAGCATCACCCCGTCCCCTCCACGGAGGGTCCTCCCTCGTCTCAGTGTCACCTCCGTGAAACGGTTCCATTTCCTTTTGCTTTTGCACGTTGTAATTAATTCACCCTTCGGGCATTGCTCAGCAGGAATTAAAAGCGTTGGTCTCTTTTCAGTCCGGTCTCCATTTCCTCCGGAAGGGCTCACAGATGCTGTGTTTGTGTTTCATCACTTTAGAACCATTAGACATAGATTTTTTTATTTTTTTTTTTTTATTGCCGTCTCAACAACCTTCCTCTCAAAGGTTTGGGCATAGTATTTTATTTTTAGATAAGTTTCCACATCCCCTTCACAGCTAATGTTTATAGACGGAGGCTAAACCGGCCCAGTACCCATAGCAACCATCGAGGAGAGGATACATTGCATTATTCAGACAATTTATGTCAGAGTTGCCAGTCCTGGCTCAAAGTCTCTGATGTCAATAAACTTGGATTTGTTGATAAGTGAATCAGTATTTGCTGAAGAGGCACGTGCACTTTCGGGAAGAATTATTCCTAACGAGAGCACAGCGAGGGCTGTATTTGTGCTGTCTCGTTCCTGGTCTGGGGACCATGTGTGCCTTTCCCAGTCCCCACTGCGAGGCCAGAGGGGATCCCAGTTGTACCATTCCCCTCGCCAGCCAATATCAGCCTCCTAAAACGTGTCTGTCACCATAAATGCCAGTGGTGGAGCTGCTTCCCATCCCATGCCCACAGCATCCCATAAGCGCAGGGGTTTGGTGCTGTGCCAGGACCAGCTTCCCAGACTCCTTCCCCTTGATCTGCCCTTTCCAGCCCTTTCCACTTCCCAGCCGTTCTGTGGCAGCTTTACATTGCACAARGTTTTTTTCTGGGGCTATGCCAGACACATCCCTGGTTTTAGTAGTTCTTCCCCCAGCAGCCAGCACAGATTAAACATTGTTGCTGCCTTCACAGRTCTGGTGCTGACTGCCATAAAGGTGGAGTTTGATATTTTAGAGGTGTCTGCTCTCTTCCCTAAAGCAAGTCCAAGGAGCTGGAAGGTGATGTTCCAGCCCATCTCATGGGGTCTGAGCCCACCTTACTCCCTGGGGTTGGGGATGGCCCTGGCCGGGACCAGTGCCAGGTGGTGCTGTGCTGCTCCCTGGGGCTGCAGGGAGGGAAACACAGAAACACCATTGTTTGTGTTGTTTTATGGTAGTTAACAACGAGGGATTAGGGGACTTTCCTTGGTTATAAGGAAAAAAAAATGTGATTCTTCTCCAATTGCCTAATATTTCTAAGAATTTGAGATTAAACAGGGAGGGGGTGAAACCTTCAAGCTGAGCACGAAGTGCTGGTGGTTTTGCAGCTGTTTTCCCTCTTGCTGGCTGCAGCTGGGACATATCCTGCATGGATACAGGGATGGGCCTCGTGGCCTGCAGGTCAGAACGTGAGTCCTGCTGCTTCCAAAGGAGAGACCTGCACCATGGGGCCCCCAGGACCAGCTGGTTGCAGCCCCAGCTCCACACTGGCACAGGCAGGCACATCCCTCCAGCTCTTGCAGAGACATCAAGGACCAAATAAGGTCCCTGGAAATGGGGTCATGGGGCCATTTTCATAACTTCATGCCTTCAAAATCCGGTGTGGGGCTTGCTGGGCCCACTGGAGCTTGGCAKGGGGGTTGTTTGCGGCCTTGGGAATTGCCTCACGTGAAGCTGTGTGCTGACGCCACAGATAATGCTTCCTTTGAAGTCTGGGATATTTCTCCAAAGCAAACACCAGGAAAGGAGAAAAAAGTTAAATCTCAACTCCTACCTGGCAGGGACAGCTGGGTCACCAAGGCCATTGCTCTTGTGCTGCCCTCAGGTCCCCCCACCCCACCATGCAGCCCCTGCAGCGGCTGTGCCCACCCTCGTGGAGGTTTTCTCTGCATGGTCGCTTGCCTGTCTCCCCCTCACACATATCCCCTCCATGAAACTGCACGTGGTCATTTCTTGGGATGAGGGGATCACCTGTGCAATAAACACCCCAGCAACGGGGATGTGGGGCCGGCTCCACGCTCACAGGATGCTTCATCCAGGAACGCTTTGGGAGATGGAGCCTGCATCCCGTGGTCCTTTCCCTGGTGGTGACATCCAGAACCAGGGACACATTCCCGAGGGCCCTTGCTTCTGTTGTGACCGCCCATAACCCCATACCTGTGTTTGCTTTCTCCCGGGTGAGCTGGCCTGCCTTGCCCCGGGGGGAGGGACGGCCACCAGCCCTTACGTGGCAAACAAACACAGAGAACAAACACGTGGCGCAATCCGGGCAGCACGTGCGGCTCTGGCAGGATTGGGAATTCGCCATTCCCGGTGGGCTCCTGCTTGCTGACTCTGTGCTTTTGCCGTTTGGGAAGATGGCAGGAAACGGRGGGCTCAGGGCTCTGGATGTGGCTCCCACACCCACCCCAATGCCACGGCAGAACCTTGGCTTTTTTGCCAGCGGTTGGGATTTGATGTAAAAGGAAAGATGAGCTTTGAGCTTTGGGGGCACTTTGGACACTGCTTTACTGGGGATCCCTTAATCCRGAGAAGGTGGACAGGATTTATCTTTACAGGGGAATAAACCAGTCTCTTCTATCGCTGTTGTGTAGCTAAAACAGTCTGGGCTTTAAACTGTCACAAAGAAATGCAATGGGAAGAACGTTGTGGTAGGAAACTATTCCCAGGTGGAAAACTCCCTGTGCTGGGGGCCACAAAGGCCTGGGGCAGGACCAGGATCCCGGGGCTGAGCTGCATGGGCACTGCTGGCAGGCCAGTGCTCAGGGATSTGGGATACAGGCAGTTCCCAACTCATGGGGGCCCAGAGGATGCTTTGAAATTCCCCACAGTGCCAAGAGAGCAGCAGCAGCAGCACCCTGTGCCTGCTGTCCCCCTGCCCATGGCATCACCCCTGTGAGGGACAGGGTGGAGGACACTCCGTCCAGCCTATCCCAGCCCATTCCCACCCTCCCTCCGGGGGTCCTTACGCACRGGGCTCCCGCCACGAGGCAGAGGACAAGTTACAAGGCTGTTTTCTTTAATTTTCACGCTCAAAAGCCGCCCCGGGRCAGCCCGGTGAGCCGCATCCTCCTTGGATCCTATTTCAAAGGAAAAAAATGGTAGGAATGTGCTGGTTTTTCCATGTTGCGTTTTCCTCACGGAGGAGCTGTTTTCGGAGCGCGGCTCCTTTCCCAACCAGGGTCGCAGGAGGCCTCGGAGCCGCCAGAGTCCTGGGAAGATGTCGGGGCCAGGCTCTGCCTGTGGTGCTGCTGGGATGGCATCCTCGAAGGTCCGGGATCTGGGCACTGGCTCAGCCCTTGCCCAGCTCAGCCCTCCCAGCCCCAACCTCTCCACCCCTGCCCTGGCCTCAGCCCCTCCAGACCCACTGGAGCAGATGTGGGACCTGGACTGGAAACGCGTCCTGGCTCCAAGCCCTCAGCAGCACTACCCCCTCCTCTGCCAGCTCCTACCTGGCACTGCCCACCCGGCTCCCTGCCTCCTCCTGGGCTTTAATTTCTGTCCTACAACCCTGCCAGCCATCGTTATTTCCATGGGAACCTTCCTGAAATCCGCAGCAATGCATCCACTGGGGTCACCAAGCCTCCCTCTCCCTTGTGCCTTGTAATCCAAGCCCAGTTGCTGCCTATCTCCAGTTACAGGTGACATTTCCCTCTAATCCCAGAGAAGCTTAAGGAAGCTCTCCTCTTTGGAAGGGAGCAGAAGGTGCTGGAGTTTGGGAACATGTTTAGAACATGCAGACACCTTTGTCCATGCTGGCAGGATGCTGCTGCATCTGAGTGAACTGTGGGTGAGTGGATGGGATGAAAGGAGATGGAAATTGGGAGCAGGGGATTTCCAGGGTGCTCCTGGCTCGGAGCTGCATCACGCTGGGCACAGGGATGGCGTCTCCAAGGGAGCTCTTGCCACCCATTGCCTGGATAATTCCAGAAACTGGGGATTTGAGACATGTCTCAGGCTTTCAGATTCTCTGTTAATCAAATCCCAAGTGCTAAAAGGAATCAAGACACATGAAAAGTGTTGCTAAAGAAGCAGGGGTGGGGGAAGGAAACAAATAAAGCCACCCCCTGGTCCCCAGAGAAGGAGCAGCTTCTGCATCATATCTCATCTGGGAAAAATTATATGTTGGGAATTACGTGCTTCTTCTGAAAGGCCTTAAAAGAGATTTAATAAAATGAGACAAGCTAATAATATAGGGAATGAATAGCAACCCTGGATGCTGCATCTTGATTTAATCAGATGCTTTTCCTCAGGGGGACAAGCAAGAACTATGGCTAAAGCCTCCCTTCCCTTCCCTACCCAGCTGCTCCCCTCTCCCTCTGGCCATCCACTCCTTCTCCCATCCCAGAGGAGCAGCCAGGGCAGGATTTGGGGTCCCAYAAGACCCTGCTGTTCACCAGCAGCTGCTGGGAAACGCACAGCCCACTCTGGTTCCTTGGGAGTGGGATAAGGAGCTGGACCCCGGGAGAGGCTCTCTGTCCAAAGAACAGTCCTGGGGGAGAAAAGCAGGAGAGCTGGGCTGGGGAGCAGGCTTGGCTCCACGYGCGTACTTGCTCCATAGCCAGGGAATGCCTGGCTGCTGTGCAGGGGGTGAGCCCTTGGTAGGATGTGAAGCATCCTAACAGGGATGGTAAGGAGCTCCTGTGGGATGTGCTCCTCTCCGTGGCCTGGGAGAGCTGCAGGGTCTGCGTGTGCCGGGTGGGAAGGGCACAAATGGCTCTTCCAGTCCTGTTTCGCCGCTTGGACCAGCAGCACCCGGCCGTGAACCGAGGCCAGCCCGGCCCCGGGGGGATGATCCTTCCCAGCTCCGCAGCACACTCAGAAACCAAACTCATGTTCTGATGTAATTGTCCTTTTCCGAGTATCCCCCGCTCGCCTGTCCCTGTGCTGGGCACCCCAGTGCCGCTCCTGCTTCCTGGAACATTTTGCTTCCTACATTTTAGCCGTGGTGCCGCTGCTGAGAGCTCTGTTTTGCTGCTGCACAGTTCGTCCAAGCCAGGCCCTGGGGAGCCACATGTTCTGTCGCCGGGATGTTTGTGTGACTTTCGTGGAATTTCCTTTCCTCAGCCACTTGCTCTCGGACACAGGGTGGGTTTTGCTGGTTGGCAGGTGGCTGGTAAACCGAGGAGGGTGAAAATAGGGAGGGAAATAGCAAGAAAACAAGGATTGATCTGTGCTGAAGGTGATTCCATTAAAGGTGTCRCTGGAGTCCGTGCAGAGCATCCTGCCTGCGGCTCTGGCTGTGCTGAGCTGCTGCATCAAAGAGCCTGTATCCTCCAAAACCAGGCAAGGAGCAAAACATCCCACAAATGGCAGGGGCAAACTCGGGCAGCCGTGGGGGAAATGCCCTTTTCCCCGCCTCTGCCTAAGCCTTGGGCTATTTGCAGGCAGGTCAGAAATAGGTGGTGATTTTTAAGAGAGTCATAACCGTGGGAAGGCTTTGCCTCGCAGCGAGGTGGATCCTTGATCATCAATCACCGGCAGCAGCTCCTGGCAAATGTGTTCTGCTCCTACCAGAAAATGAGTTTCTAGATGAGCCTGGGAGGACTCAGCTAATGCTGTGTAATGCTCCCTGCTTGGGCTCTGCATGACTCCGTGAGGACCTGGGCTCTGGGATGGCACAGGCAGTGCCCACGTTTTCTTTTCTGGGAGCTCTCACAATCACTGCCTATCCTCCACCCACCCYGGGTCCCTGAGGCCCTGGCCTGCCTGTCAGGGGGTCTCTGGTTCTGGTCCCACTCCACCAAGCCCACAGGATCCCAGGGCACATCTCCCTCGTGGCATGCTCTGCCGTTTAGAAGCAGCAAATGGGTTTTTTTCCTGTCARCCAGGAGCAGGTCTCGAGCAGGCTATTTTTACCTGTTCCTGACTCTATTAATAGTTGTACAGCCAACAATAAATGCCGATCAAGATATTCGATTTGTCTGTCCTCCAGAGGTTGGCACTTCCTATTCTCCCTGTTGTTTTCCATCAACGGCTTCAATTAAATGATCTTTTTGTTATTTGGGGTGATACCTTTGGGCTTTGTGTTCGGCTATTAAACTTCTTCGCTGTCTTGCACACAGATGAATAAACACAGGAAACTGTCCCACTTTCTCTCCTCCAAGTGTCCTTGTGCCTCCGGGCAGGATGTTTCCCCGCAGGCAGGGATGGGCTGTAAAGGGCTGTTTAAGTAGCTGCTCCCTTCCAGTCCACAGACAACCACAATCCCTCTGTAAGCCTTCCGATGGCATTTAAATTAATATCCAAGAGTGAGACCACACTCGGGGGAGATAAGAAGCTCAACACCATCCGTTTCCCAAGTGGTGCTGATGAAAGGCACCGCTCTGCGCCAGTGTGTGTCCCTGGCTGTCTGGCTGTCCCTGAGGTCCCTTTCCGTGTTACTGATGAGGCTTCTGCTGCCCTGAACCTTATTAAAGCATCACCTTTTGCTAAGTTTTTTCGGTGTTTTTTTTTTTTAATTATTTTGGTTTTTTGGTTTTTTTTGTAATCAGAGAATCATAGGACAGTCTGGGTTGGAAGGGACCTTAAAGATTATCTTGTTCCAACCAGGCAGAGACACCTTCCATTATTCCAGGTTACCCCAAGCCCTGTCCAACCTGGCCTCGAACACTTCCAGCGATGGGGCAGCCACTCTGGGCAACCTGTGCCGGGGCCTCACCACCCTCACAGGGAAGAATTTCTTCCCAATACCCCACCTAATTCTGCCATCTGATGGTGTGAAGCCATTCCCTGTGTCCTATCACTCCAGCCCTTGTCCGAAGTCCCTATCCAGCTCTCTTGGAGCACCTTGAGCACGGGAAAGGTCTCTAAGGACTCCCCGGAGCCTTCTCCAGGCCGACCATTCCCAGTTCTCCCAGTACGGCACCATTCCCATCGCCCTGCCCGGCCCCGCACGCGCTGCCGCCGGCCGGGCTCTCGCCTGTCCCCTAGCGGGGGGAACCGGCGCTGCAGCGGCACCGGGATCGGGATCGGGATGGAGATCGGGATCGGGATCGGGATCGGGATCGGGATCGGGATCGGGATCGGGATCGGGATCGTGACCGGGATCGTGGTCAAGGCAAAGCAGCCGTCCTGAGAGCCCCCCTCAAGGGGGCACCGCGCATCCCCCAGCCCGCGCTGCAGCCCCCGGTGGGACCGAGAGTTCTCCTTGATCCCGGCCCCGCGCTCACACCGAACGGGGTCTTTTCTCCGGTCTCTCGGGCACATGCACAGGGCAAGTGTAAACCGAAAGAAAACCCCAGCAGGGAGTGGGGTGGGACCCCCTGCACYCCTCACCCCGGCTTCCTGCAGCTCGGGCTCACCCCACTCCGGAGTCCCGGGAGCCCCGAGCCGGCTGCGGGGCGACGGGAGCCGGCACCAGGCTGCGAACGGGACGGATACAAAGTACCGGGACCGCGGGCTGAGATGCAAAGGGATCAGTCTGCAAACGAGACTGAGAAAGGGACCGGGAGTGCGAGCAGGTCTGCGAACGGGAGTTCGGAGCACCGGGAGTTCCAGCCGGGCTGCCAACGGGACCTGTCTGTGCACCTCCGGGGGTGCGAACCGGGATGGGAACGGGATCTATCTGTGCACCTCCGGGAGTGCGAACCGCGATGGGAACGGGACCGGGCTGCGCAGCACCGGGAATTTGAAGGGGGATGCGAACGGGACCGCGCTGCCAAACATCGGGAGCCCCAGCCGGGCTGTGAACGGGACCAGGCAGCCGAGCCCAGGAGCGCGAACGGGGCTGCGRACGGGAGCGGAGTGCGCAGCCCGGAGCCCGGCGRGGGGCGCGGGCCGGGCCGGGCGCGGAGCCGGGCGCTGACTCAGCCGCCGCCGCCCCGGGCCGTGACGCGCCGAGGGGCGGTCGCTGCCGGCTCCATAAAACGCGGCGGCGGCCGTGCAGAGCTCATACCGACCCTTCTGCGAGGGAAGAGGGGTTGAGCAGCCGGGCAAGCAGCGCCTTCCTTCTCCTCCTCSTCCTCCTCTCCTTCTTCTTGGCGCAAGCTGCACTTTCTCCGGCGTCAATGAAACTGGCAGCGATGATCAAGAAGATGTGTCCCAGCGAGGCCGAGCTGAGCATCCCCGCCAAGAACTGCTACCGCATGGTCATCCTGGGCTCCTCCAAGGTGGGCAAGACGGCCATCGTCTCGCGCTTCCTCACCGGCCGCTTCGAGGAGCAGTACACTCCCACCATCGAGGACTTCCACCGCAAGTTCTACAGCATCCGCGGCGAGGTGTACCAGCTCGACATCCTGGACACATCGGGCAACCATCCCTTCCCAGCCATGCGCCGCCTCTCCATCCTCACAGGTACTTGTCAGGGSGTCCCTCTGCCAGATTCCAGGTGTTCTTGCCCAGTTTGGGGATGTTTTTCCAGTCCCGGGAGGAGGGAGGTAGGATTTGGTGTGTTCAGTGGTTGGGCAGCTCTTCTTGGTGGACTGGAGGATGCAGGACCCAGGTGCTGCCTGGTCCTTCCTTCTCCAAGTCTCTAAATGGCTTAGGAGAGGGTCCCTGTGTGTCCCCGTCCCTGCAACCCTCTCACGTTCCCTGTTTGTCCCCAGGAGAYGTGTTCATCCTCGTATTCAGCCTGGACAACCGAGACTCCTTTGAGGAGGTGCAGCGCCTGAAGCAGCAAATCCTGGAGACCAAGTCGTGCCTGAAGAACAAAACCAAGGAGAACATAGAGGTGCCCCTCGTCATCTGCGGCAACAAGGGCGACCGGGACTTTTACCGGGAGGTGCAGCCCCGGGAGATCGAGCAGCTGGTGGGAGGGGACCCCAAAAAATGCGCCTACTTCGAGATCTCGGCCAAGAGGAACAGCAGCCTGGACCAGATGTTCCAGGCGCTCTTCGCCATGGCCAAGCTGCCCAGCGAGATGAGCCCCGACCTGCACCGCAAGGTCTCGGTCCAGTACTGCGACATCCTGCACAAGAAGGCGCTGAAAGGCAAGAAGCTGCTGAAGGAGGGGGGCCGGGGCAGCACGGAGGAGGCGTACGGCGTCGTGGCCCCCTTCGCCCGCCGGCCCAGCGTGCACAGCGACCTCATGTACATCCGGGAGAAAGCCATCGGCGGCGGGCACGGCAAGGAGAAGGATCGCTGCGTGATCAGCTAGGAGCCCCCGCGCGCCACGGGAAGGAAGGAAGGAAAGAAGGAAAGGAGGGGGGAAAGACGCTCGTTTCCGAATTGACTTTGGGCAGGCGCCCACCCGGGCAGAGAGAGGGTCGCCTCTCCCCCAGCCTCCCTCCTCCCGCTTTCATCATCTCCCTCCCTGGGGGTGCATTTTGGGAGCGAGGGATGCGAAGGGGGAGGCTTTGGAGGGCAGGAGGGGATGGCGCTGGGAACAGCCTCCTCCTCTGGGCAAAGAGGCAGGGAAAGGGTGAGCTGCCGGGCAGCCAGGTGGGAGGATGAGTGTGGAGGGCACAGACTTTGGTGTTTCTTTCCCTCCCAAACTACCCAGCCTCAGGCACTGCCCTTGTRAGGAGGGCAGGGGCCTGCCACCACCTGCTTGGGGATTTGGGGTTGGGTTTTGCGGTTTTTTTTTTTCAACTTGAGAAGCTGTGCACGGACTCTGGCTCTGTGTTGTGTGTTCGTCTGTGTCCGCAAAACACATGCAGAAGACACTCCTAAACTGTTGCAAAGACATTGCAGAGTTACAGCCCCGATGGACCAAAAAMCTGACTCTTGTTTACATTTGTCTTGTTTGATTTGCAAGATTTGGGGAGGGTGGGGGGAGCGGGAAGGGTTTTACAAAGTAAAATAATAGGCACTTTATGTAGGTATTGTCATTGTCATTGACATGAACAAAAAAAAAATCTTCAAGTGTTTCTACCGTGGGTGAAACTTGATGTTTTATTTTTTCTACAAATTAATAAAATCTTTTAAAAAATGACACCTGTGGGGTTGTCTTTGCTTCCTCGCCCTGTGCCATAGCAAAGCCTGCTAAGCAAAAGGCATTGAGCTGTGAGGTGGCAAAAGCAGCCTCTCACTCAATGCCTGTATTRCCCCATTTTCTCCGACTCCCAGTGCAAAGGTTCCCGCCTCTGCAAGCCRCTGGGGTTTTGCCACACAGGGTAACGAGGGGCCACGCAGGGAGTTACTCACTCCAAGGGGTCACTGAACCAGCACTCTTTCCTCACTCTACTATGCCGAGTGACGACGCTGCCAGCCCCACGACACGCCAGGCAGTGGCATGTCAGTCCCTGCAGTCACCCAGCAAACTGACATCACTCGTTATAAAGAGCTGATTGTGTTTCATGCTCTTTCCCGATTAACTAAGCACTCTTTAATGATGTCAACACAGAGTGATTCATTGGCACCCTGGCTGGGATATTGTTTTTACTTTGTAATATGAGTAAAGGAAGTGCTTTGCTCGAAAGGTCACCTTTACATCTGATGGTTTTTAATCTCTTCCTAATAACAAGTCGCAGTAATCATTGCTAGAAGTGAAAGAGAAACGGGCTAACTCTTCAAAGAAAGCTTTTCCTGGCTCCAGCTCGGTTTCAACCCCCTCTACTTCCTTACACAGCAGCACAAATCTGYGTTTAATACATATTAATGGCAAAAAGAATCCTAGTGAAGCCACAAAACTAAGGTGGGGGAGTGAGACTACAAAGCAAACCACCTCAGTTTCACTTGAAACTTGGATTCAAGTTGACAGAGTTAACTTGTTCCTGCACTAAGTGCCAGACATTTCTTTGGCAACATGTTGTTTCTTCCAGCTCCGCCTATGCCTGATTTCACAGGAACAGCAACTGGCAGAAGAATGGAAAACATCGTCCAGGCATGAGACACAGGAATTTATTGAGCTGGGACAGGCAATCGCTGACGGAAAGGTAATTTCGGTAATAAAAAATGTGTACACTGTSCTTTGTTTATCTTGGTGTTCTGCTTTACTCAGAGTTTACACACTGGCACCTTCCCAAAGAAAGTACTAGTACAGTATCCCAGTGGGGACAGAGTAAATCTCTAAGCTACAGGTGAGTTGCAACCATCCCAGCCCCCACTGAGCAGAATGACCTGTTCAAGCTGCTCAAATGTTTGTGGGTATGGGAAGTCCCTGGATGTGGAACTTACCTGTCCTGTTGAGCCTTACTTTAGTGTGGAATAACAAAAAAGCTCTCATCATTTATGCCCTTYGTTTTGATTCTTGCCCTTCCTCTGTTTTAAGAGGAAAAGACACTGGAGCTGGGCCCAGAATCCCATGTAGCTGCCAACATCCTGCCCCTGCTCTGCCCACATCCACTCAGTGAACACACAGGAGTTTGGAATTTATAAATCTTTATTTGACTCATCTCAGGCACAACCACCAATTGTTTAAACAGAGAAATACAGAAGTAATTGAAAGCAATCATTCCTCTTCCAACAGACAGGGAATGGAAAGTGTACCAGAGACTCTTTCCAGGAGCAGGACCAAACAGTTCCTGCTTCCCTCTTATGTTCCCTTTTGATGTTTGGCAACTTTTAAGTAAAAAAAAACTGCAGAAAATGCCCCCCTTTTTCACCAGCAGGTACTTTGACCCTTAGCAAGGAGAAAACATAATGTCTCCTCCTTGTCTGAACGTAAAAAAGAAGAACCCCACCCCGAGAGAAAACAGGAGATGGGATATGTAAGYGCAGAGTCCTGCAGCAGATGAAGGGAACGTGCCGCTGCCACCGTCCCAGGAGAGCACACGGTGTCCTGGCTCAGTGTCACACACCCGTGGTCCACAGGCACAACTCCACAGCAGTGTAACCACAAAGCCTAAAGAAAAGTGAACTCCTGCCACCCTGTCCAGCCCAGAGAGGAGGTATCTCAGATCCAGAGAGTGGAGCTGTGCTTTTCCTACTCCTTGGGGATTTCAAACATGCAAAGGCTCTTGTACTTCTGCAGCAGCTCGTTTTTGGTCCGGACCTGCTCCCGCAGGTTCTGCAGCTGCTGCTGCTGCTGCTCTGGGCTCACCCCGATGCCAGGCATGGAGCTGATCAGCTTCCTCATCTCCTGGAACTTGTTCTTGAGCTCATTCAGTACCTGGTGAACATCCTGGCTGTCCTTGTCCATGCTGCAGAGGAGAGAAAATCAAGACACTGTTGAATTCTCCTATTGGAAATGCTGTCATTTCCAATACAACCAGGGTTTAAACTGGAATTCACTGGGAAACTTGCTCTTGGTATCCAGCTACACACACCTGACTCACCTATCCCAATAAAAGGACACAGATGGATATACAGACTTGGTAGCTTAGGGGCAAACTGGTTCTCTGCAAATTTCCAGCACACAATCCAGTCACCTCAGGATGCATCAATCAGGCTAGGAGCTACTCTGCAGCTTTCAAACATCACCCTGGAGCAGGCTAAATTCTCCCTCTAAACTCCTGTACCTCTCTTTGGGGGAGGTAAGATTGCATATGTGTTGTGAGTAGTCACCTGGAAAAAAAGATCTGTCTCACCCATGACCTGTTGCTGCTGTAATACAAAAAAATCAATGCAGTCAAACAGCTTGACAGCAGAAAATAGAAACTGCTCCCCAAAGTGTCAGAGTGTGTCCAAAGGCAGAGAAAATGGTACTTTGGAGCTTTAAAAGGACTCTCTGGGGATTTATACCTAATAAAAGAGAAGCGGAGGGGGGGTTCTTGGGTTGGTTTGGGGTGTTTTTTAAGAGCAGCAGAATTGGTTCTGCAGCCAGCTCTGTGCTTTTCAAGGCTCAGTGTTGTCTGAGGCAGCATCTGCCCTTGAACCCTCATTAGTATCTGACTCAGCTTTGTTAGCACCAGCAAGTTTTACTGATTCCAGGCAAAAGCAAGTCCCCGCTCCCAGGCCGCCTGTTAATAGGGAGAGCGGGATTCTAATGGTCTTTGAAAAACTGGGAGCCTGTTCAATAGCCAGACCTAAAAATAAATCTGCTTGGCATGACCAGGGCAGAGAGGTGCTCGATTATAACTTTGGGGAATCGTGACATGGCTGAGAGCAAAACTTTTAACCAGATGGTCTCCGCTTGTTTCAAAAGCCTGTTGGAACAAAATATTCATTATTCCCTTCTAAATAAAACTGCAGCTGGTACTTTAATGTCTCCCCATTATGCAGGCACTTAGGGCCAGGTCGGCAGTGGAAAAATACAGGCACACACACAACCAACCCCATGGCACATCTGGGGAAGGATGGGGTGACACTGCCTTTGATCCACCACAGCTGTAGGCTGGCCCTCCCAGGGATGTCCTCCCCACATCTCACTCCCTTCCTCACACAGAAAGAACTGACAGCTGCCTGTCGGCTGGTTGATCCAAAGGGATAAATATTTCAGACTTGGTGGGATTTTTTCCTGATGGGTGGTTTTCCTGCAGGATCAAGTCACTGAAGCGACTCCCTTTTTGGGGGCGTGGGCAGGTGGGAGTGAGCAGGTGTGGGAAGAGCCTGCAGCTGCCTGCACTAACACAGGATCCAACACAACATCCAGCCACAGCCTGCGCTCATGGACTGGGCACAAAACCTGCCCTAAGGCAGTGTTCTTCACCACACCAGCACAACCCACCATCGGTGGAGCCACACAGTGTGACCTCAGCAGTGATGCCATTGGACCGTACAAGGCTGAAAATATCAGCAAGCCTTGTTTAGGAAAACTTTCTCCAGACCCAAACAACAGGAAGCAGCACCCGTCCTTGAATGTCAGCWAATTTACGCGATACATCCTCGCTCTGGAGCACAGAGTCACCTTGGAGATGTGTCTTCACGGCTGACTCAGTGTCAGAACAGCAGGGCTGGGCTCTGCCACTCGAGGCAGTGTCAGAGGACAACCCGTTTGCCATCTGTCAGGGACAGGAGGCAGAACATCCCACCRCTGGCTGCTGTGGTCCCACCTTTCTGTGGCACCGTTCAGTCTGCAGGAGACCAAACTGCTTGAGCCACCCAGGAAATGCCACACGTGAAGCCAAGGAGGTGGCTCAACAGCAGGAGTGGGTGGCTCAGTGGGACAGGGCACAAGATATCCCCGGGACTGTCATTTGTGAGTCACTGCGACCTGATCAGTGACACATCAGAATCTGGAAGGTCTCAGCCCGGCTACTGCCCACTTTGCTGATGTTACACACACACATCTGGCAGGGGATTTAGCCTCACTCCCGTGGTCTGCACAAAGATCAGAGAGAATCAAGGTCAGGAAGCAACTTGATGGCCCACACCAGCACAGTGGGGAACTGAGTGAAATCACAGGGTTTAYGTTCTCGTGCCCATTCTGGACCGGTGTGTTGGGGGTATTCAGTCCTCCCTTCCCACGGCTCAGGCTGCAGAGCCATTAAGGATTGATCTCCTTCACCTTTCAGATATGTTTGGTCCAAGTGAAACATCAGCAGAACACAAATCAGCCTCAGCTCCTCAATGAGTGCACAGGGAAAGGACAGGAACAAGTAACTCGTGCTTCCTATGCCCACTGCCTCACCCCGCAGCATGCCCAGGTAAGAGCACAGAGCCGGCCTGGATGGATTTCCATGGCAGAGCCATTCCCTTTCCGGGAAGTCAGGCAAGCATCTCAGGAGGAGTTATCCTGGGCCAGAAACACGTCAGTTCTCAGGACCCTTGTACCAACACCTTTCACCTGCTCAGTGCTTATCTTGAGCTGGGAAGAGAACAATGTACATC
Organism: Amblyornis subalaris; assembly: GCA_018881555.1. Taxonomy (NCBI): domain Eukaryota; kingdom Metazoa; phylum Chordata; class Aves; order Passeriformes; family Ptilonorhynchidae; genus Amblyornis; species Amblyornis subalaris. The sequence continues at coordinate 2,629,368 of JACAXG010000028.1, forward strand.
CCCCTGGGGAAGCCTTTTTACTCCTTTTTACAACTGCCCAGAAATAGGCCACATTCCTGACGCACTGCCTGTACTTTCTGAGGCTGTTATCAGCCGAAGAGCACAGTTCTCTGGAGCAATGACCCAGCGGACACACAGTGCTCCTGCCCTGGGGTTACTGGTGGGGCAGTGCACCCGGGCCATGGCAGCACTTGCACTGCACAGGTGACCCCGGTACCAYCCACGTACTGGCACGACTCAGAGTGAAGATGCACTTGGGGCTGGCTACACCAGCTCCCTCTGACACTCTTCCCAGGAACTCCAGCTGGAAGAAAAAGGGCAAAGGAGATGCTGGGAGGTTGAAGAGCATCTCTAGAGGGGTGACCTCATTGTCCTGCTACCCATCCAGGGCAGCACAAGGATGCTGGAGAACATAACTATTGTCCTGCTCCCCATCCAAGGCACTGCAGGGATGCTGGGGGCTGGAGGACATCATTTGAGGGGGATCCCATTGCCCCACTTCCTGTCCAGGGCATCCTGAGGATGCTGGAGGTGGAAGAGCATCATTTGAGGGAGACTCTGTCACCACACTCCCCACCCAGGGTACCGTGGGGATGTTCTGGGCTGCAGAACAACACTAGAGGGGGATACCACTGCCCTGCTACCTGTTCAGGGCATCCTGGGGACTTGGGGGCTGCGAGAGCATCACCTGAGAAAGGATCCAATAGCCCAGCTCCCTGTTCAAGGCATGATGAAGATGCTAAGGATGCTGAGGATATTAAGGATGAGAAAACAGCATTAAAGAGGGAATCCCATRACCCTGCTCCCTGTCCAGGGTATCCCAAGGACGCTGTGGTTGGGAGAACATCACTCGAGGGGGAACCCCACTGCCCTCCTCCCCATCCAGAGCATCCCGGGSATGTCGAGGGCTGGGAGAGCATCACTAGAGGGGGCATCCCATTGCCTCACTGCGCATCCAGGGCATCCCTGAGAATGCTGTGACTAGGAGAACATCACTCGGGGCGGCCCCCTTAGCCCTGCTCCCCAGGCAGGCTCCCCGAGGGCTCTGGCGTGAGGCAGCACCGTCCGAGCGGGGCGGCTGCGGCAGGGCCGCGGTGCCCGGCGGGGCGGGGGGTGGCGGCGGTGGCCGCGCCCGCCGTTACCATTTGATGATGTCGTGGACGAGCGGCAGGAAGGAGAACTCCTCCTGCGCGGGCGGCAGCGGCGGCGGCTTCTGCTCGGCGGGAGGCTCGGGCGGCGGCGGCTCCTCGSCAGCGCGGCCCGCGGGCCCCGACGCCATGGCGGCCCCGGCAGTGACGGAGCGGGGCGGGCCCGGCCCGGCTCCGCCTCACGGCCGCCGGAGGCCGCGGGGCCGGCCCGCAGCGGGACTGAGGGAGGGTGGGCAGCGCTCCGGRGTGGGGAGTAGGGCTGTGTTCAGCGCCCGCCCTCTGAAACCCCCAGTGATCCTCCGTGAGACCCCCAGTGATCCCCCAAATGCCTCCACAGTGATCCCGCCTGTGCCCCCAGTGATCTCCCTGCACCCCTCCAGTGATCCTCCCTGAAACCCCCAGTGACCCCCCCAAATGTCTCCACAGTGATCCCCACAAATGTCTCCATCGTGATCTCCCCAAATGCCTCCACAGTTGCCCCCTGCACCCCTCAGTGATCCTCCAGTGCCCTCCGAGTGATCCCCCTTACACCACCCTAGTGATACCCCCTATTGCCCCATCAATGATCCCCCCTGTGCCCCACCAGTGATCCTCCCTACACCACGCCAATAATCCCTTCTGCACCCCCCAATAATCCCCCTCTGTAACCAACAGTGATCCTCCCTGTGCCCCCCTCAGTGATACCCTCTGCACTCCCCCAATGATCCCCTCTGCACCCCCCCAATGATCCCGCCTGTGCCCCCACAGTGATCCCCCCTGTTCCTCCCCAGTAATTCCTCTGCACACTCCCCCAGTAATCCCTCTTGTGCCGCCGCAATGATCCCACCTCCCATCCGAGCCCCACACAGGAGATGGGAGGTTGGAGGAAGGAGAGATTGTGGGGTCCTGCACCCCAAGGGCAGAGCAAGGARAAGGGGTCCCAGAAACCACCCAAGGGTCCCAGGAGGCATCCCATGCCAGCCTGGCCATGGCTTCCAGTCCCTCAGTGCACTTGGATCAGTRTCCCAAGCCTTTATACATCCCTCCTTTTGGAGCCAAATCTTAGGGAAAAATTATACTATTCTGTGTTAATAACCACAGCAGGGTTCTGCTGTCTCTTATATCCCAGGTTTCCAACATGTTGTTTTGTTAGTTGGTGTCCTTAGTTTGACTTTAATGCAAATGGAGACAATATGGTATGGATGACAGGGATGGGGTCCTTGAAATGCCTTAAAGATGGATGTTTATGTGGGACCAGACTTTCTACCCGAGGGAGGAAGCGTGGCCGGCATCAGCCAGAGGGAAAGCAAGCTGGAGTGTTGGATGAGAGCCTGGGCTGGAGACTGGAGGAATTTGGAGGAAGAAGAACAGAAGTGTTGATGTCAGGGCTGGGACTGCTGTGAAGCTGGGAGAGGGGGAAGAAGGGGGAAAAGGCTGAGAGAGCTGGAGGTGTTCAGCCTGAAAAAGAGAAGGCTCCAGGGAGAGCTTAGAGCCCTTTCCAGGGCCCAAAGGGGCTCCAAGAGAGCTGGAGAGGGACTTTGGATAAGGAGATGGAGTGACAGACAAGGGGGAATGACTTCCTACTGCCAGAGGGCAGGGTTAGATGGGATATTGGGGAGGAATTCCTCCCTGTGAGGGTGGTGAGGCACTGGCACAGGCTGCCCAGAGAAGCTGTGGCTGCCCCATTCCTAGAAGTGTTCAAGGCCAGGCTGGATGGAGCTTGGAGCAACCTGGTCTAGTGGGAGCTGTCCCTGCCCGTGGCAAAGGGGTGGAACAAGATGAGCTTTAAGATCCCTTCCAACCCAAACCATTCTGGGATACTGTGAAGAAATGGAGCTCTGGCGTGTCTGACCTGTGGAGGGAAGAGGTGGCTTGGGATGGTGAGTGGTCGAGGCTGGGAGAGGGAGGGTGATGCCCCTCTGCACCAAACAGCCTCAGTTTACTTCAGTGAAGTGCTGCCCCTGTGCTCAGACCCCTGTACCCACACAAAGCATCACAGCATGGATAATACCAGCCACAGTTGTGAGCTTTTATTCCTGGTTTGGCTTAGACAAAATGCATAGTTTAATTTTTCATTTGAAATAGGCCTCCCTGCTCAACAGTTACAGGCTGAGGAGGACTGGGAAGGCAATTTTCTTTTTTAAACCAATTTCTTTCTGAAAACAAACAGAGGCTATTTATACATCTAATGAGAATGCTGGTAACCATTTAAAGGGGGGGGTATGGACTGTTTGCTCTAAATATAGCAGATGCAATCGCTCACTTTGTTCCTACTGTCAGGAATAGATTCTGGTTCAGGAACTGATGCTGGAATGTGCAAAGGAGCCTGGGGGAGCCCAGGTTCCGCTGAGCAGATCCCTGTGGGAAGGCTGGTGGTATTTATGGCCCTTGGCTGAGCCAAGCAGGAGGTACAGGATGCTGTGTCCTTCAGATGGGGCTGAGCCAAGAGGTTCATTTCTGCCTCTTTTTAAGGGCTGTTTCTAAAGCAAGAGTTGATTCAGGCTCTGKGGGGGACACTTCCCTCAGTACTGTGCTGGTTTTAATTTTCCCCTTGGCTTTCTGGGGGAGGGCAGCAATAATTGCTGGGCTGCTGGATGCCTGCCTCTGATGGGTGAGTCAGGCAGTCGTTGGAGCAGGTGAAAGCATGCAGATACCATTCAGTACCTAAAGCRCTGTCAATCAGCATTTCTTTGTGCCATTCCATTCCCATTTGGAATCTCGTGTTCCCACACTGCTGGAACACAGTTTTGTCTAGTTTGCTTGTCCCTGCCTCTTGCCTTCTCTGCCTTGTGGGAACAGCTCCTCCAGCTCCCCCAGGTGAACCACCTCCCACCTTTGGGGCTTGTTGTGTCTCGTGGCAAGTCCAGGGGAGAGTGAAGGTGTTTCACAGTCTGGGTGAGGTTTGAAGGCTCCTCCACCACTGGAGATGCTGGTGAACTGGTCAGATGAGACTGTGTGGTCACCATGTGAGTGTCAGCCTGTACTAGGGGACAGTAGAACCGTGGTCTGTAGCATGACAGTGTGTTCATATCCCTGRTGAGGGCTGTGGGGAGAGGTGAGAGCCAGCTGCCAGGTCTGGCAGGGAAGAGAAGATTTTTGGTGTTGTGGGTGTGCAGACAGCATTGACCTCAGGTGAGGGGCGGTGCTGGTGCACCCAAATCTTCACCTGTCCTTGTGGAGCTCYGAGCTGTGAGACCCTTGTCCCCAAGAAGTGACTTTGATGACCTGGGTTATGTCCTTGTAGTGCTGTTCCTTCCAAATCCCTTTGCAGTCATGTTGGAGTCTCCATTTCGGATGAGAGGGCTGTGTCAGCCCATCTGCTGTTCTCAGGAGGAGCTGGTGGTGGGTTGCAGTTCTCCCTAATTTTCATTCTTGACTTTTTCACCTGCTATCAGTTCCTCAGCAGAAGGGTTTGAACAAGCAGCCTCTGAAAACTCCATGTGAGGCAGCTAAAGCATGAACAAAGACACTTAGTGATGAATGAAAAGAATAATTTCCCTCTGGATTTGCTAATAAACCTGAAGTGCAAATGATCGACCTGTTCCTCGATTTAATTGTGGCTCTTTGTACAATTCACTTGCTGGACAGGCAGTTTCTGAAACGTGCGAATGTTTCCAAACCATCTGATTTTCCGTGTACATTCATTGCTCACCCAGACATTTCATTAACCCATTATCCTAAAACCCAGCTGATCAAATAATCCGTATCCAGAGTCTGTTTTGTTATTGCCTGTTTCTTTACGATACCAATGTTATTCTTTCTTCTCCTGTCATTTCTGTATGGATTGTACCTCTTGTCCTCTTCCAAGGGGAACTTTTGAGGTATTTACCACCAGTTATTTAAGTCAGCACCAGGTGACTCTGTGCCTTCCACTATTTCCTTACAATGACTCGACGTTTTTAAATTGATGGTCTGGCATTTCACTGGGCTCCGCTTCTCGCTGCCGGGCCATCTGGAGCTTGTTGTGCTGTTGCCACCAGCTCTGTTATCGTTTTTTACTATGTGGCTATCACCAGGTTGAACTTTATCTCTTCCTCCTGCTCCTGCACTGCCTCATCAGCTGAATTTTCTATTTAAGTCTTGCTAAGCTGCTGTGGTGGGATAAGTTTGTAGTGCTTGGTTGGGGAGGTGTTGTCAGGGTTGTGACCACCTTGGAGGGGGTGATAGGAATGAGAAGTTACAGCTCCAGCCCTTGGCTGTGGTCAGGGCACAGAAACACTGGAGCTTTTTGTTAGGTCATGGCTGTGATCCGGCAACTGCTCAGGTTCCTGGCCAAGATCTCCCTAATTTTGACCAGATGTGAATTCGATCTCTGCCCTGTCTTGGCTCCTGGGACCATTTCAGGCCCTGGTGTCTCAGGCTTCTCATGGGGGTGCTGATGGGAGGTGGGGGGTCATAAGCCAATCTTCATCCTTTGAAACCRTGTTTTACAAGAGAGATTTAGGTCCCAGAGGTCTGGCTGCCCCAAACACTCAGCCCTGCACCATCACGTGCTCCCAGAGCTGCTGGTGCCCCGGGTGCCGTTGAGGTTTAAGATCCAAACAAGCAGCACCAAGGACATCCACAGCACCCCAGCGCCTCCTGGAGCCACCGGCTCCTGGGGAAACTGGGCTGCCATGGGACGAGGGCCATCATCCCACGGCCCAGGAGATGCCATCCTCAAGGAAAGCCCGGCATGCAGGACAGAGCCTGGGACAAGACGTGGCACAGGAGGCTTGGTCAGGCTGCCTGTAGCACCAGGTTGGGTGTCACTGCAGGGCATTGGCCTCGGGAGGTGAGTGGGGGTGATTCAAGGGCACAGGGAGTGTCCAGTGATCACACCATATTCTCCARTGCCACCCCACTGCTGAGCAAACACGGAGGCTGGCCCAGGCCCCCCCGGGGGAGGCACCCCGGCCGTTGCGTGGGCAAAGGGAGCACCGAGGGCTTCTTGCACAAGATCAGCTACGCAGAAGCATGGATCCAGGAAAACTCGCGGCCGGATCAGCCGCAGCCCCCAGCCCGGCCCAGCTCCAGGTGCAGGTGGCTCTGGAGCTCACTGTCTATGCTGGGCACCACTGTGCTTGTGGGACATCCCGGAGCTGTGAGTCCTGGGAGCCCCCAGTCCCTGCAGGGTCRCACCAGATCGTCCCACAGCCAGGCTTGAACGCTCCAGGCTGTTTTCCACCCAGGGCAAAGGGTCAAAAGTCACCTTGCAGGAGCAAGACAGGAACTTGGAGTGTGAATTTGGGGTGTCCCTGAGGAAACCTACGCCTGCAGAGGGAAATGCCCTTGTTACCACTGGGCAAAAGCAGCCCTGGATCCCTGCTGGCTCCCGCCGCAGTGTGGTGAGTCAGCAACGTCCCTGCCATTATTTACAAATAATGAGTGAGGCACCGAACACGTGCCACCAAAAACATGAGGCAGCAGCAGTTTCACTCTCAATATGCAGCTGTGGCCTTGAAGCAATGCTGCAAGTGCCTGCACTGGTGGCCAGGGCTCAGCCCAGGCAAGGATTTTTCTCCTCACCTCCTGGATGCACACCTGGCATGTTGGGAAGGTGGTGTGTGCATCGCTCTGTGTGTGTGTGCATCGCTCTGTGTGTGTGTGCATTCCTGGGTGCATTCCTAGGTGTATCCCTGCGCTTGTGCATCCATGGATCCCTGGCACTGCTGCCCCGCACATGGACACAGTGTGGGGGTCACAGAGGACAGACTTGTCAAGATAAATTTACCTGGATGCACACAGCAGACACTCACTAATGGGGCCAGATTAAGGACATTAATGAACTCCAAGCTCCCTTTCTTGGAGTTCTTACTCTCCTAAAGTGGGTCAGGCTTTGTTTGTGTGTTTGTCAGGGTCCCTTCAAGTGTGGCAGAAAAAGCTATTACCTGATGCTGGAGCATTTAGAAATGTTTCTCTTGGGTTACTTAACACAGGGGGAGAGGAAAGGAGCTTTGTTCAGACTTTGTTTTGGCACCACGGAAAAAGCATCGGGTTGAGATTTTAGCCCATCTTTTGCTTGAATTGCAAACACTATTTTGCTGTAATTGGCCTAATTACTGAAAAGAGACAAAACTTGTATGGGCTTTGCAAGATCAGTCAGGTGTCCTTAAAGAATAATTTTACATGGCAGAGCAGTGGGTTTCTGGGGCAGCTGGCGCCACAGGAGACACATCTCTCTTGCGCATCTGGGAGGTGGAGAAGTCTCCATTCAGCTCCAGTGAGAAACCATTTAATCCTTCTCCTGACATGGGGAATGGTGCAAATCTGCAGGACCACGGCAAGAGCAGTGTTTTGGTGAGTGTTCATCCTCCCGACCCTGGGCTCCCTGGGCACTCCCAGGATGCTGCCATCCCCCTCCTGGAGCAGCATGTCCCCTTCCTCAGCCACACCAGTAGCTCCCACCCAATTTTGGCACTGGCACCCATGGGTTGCTTGTCATAGTCACGTGTCTCTAGCCCCAGGGATCCCTATTTGCCAAGGGCTTAATGTTTAGCTGCTAATAAACAAAGCGTATCAGAGAGGTTTTGATGACCAGGTAGCTAAACTTTCCTGGGAAGTTTGCTGGCTCTTGCAGCACAAACAAGACCAGGATGTGGTGATATTCTTGCCTCAGATAAAATTTTCATTAAAAAAGGCCTGAGGTTTCCCAGAGCAGGCTTCCAACATTGCTCCAGCTCCTACTCCCTCGCTCCTGGGCATTCCTTGACTTGGTGATCTGATGCTCAGCCATGTCCCATCCTGCCCAAAAGCTTTCTCTCCATCCTGGCTGCAGACTGATTTATCAAAGGAGGAGTTGTTTATCAGGCTTGGATTGGTTTGGGGGTTTGCTCCAAGCAGCTGCAGGGGAATCAAAATAAGGTTTTCAAAAAATGCCAAGGGGGAAAAGAAAAACCCTGCTTGTTGTTCTGACTTCAGAAATGAGTGATCTTGTCCTTTCTGCTTCTACCCTGTGGGCATTTCTCAACCAGAAGCCTAACTTTTACCCCCAAAGGAATGTGCCCCAAAGCCCAGCGCAGCAGCTGCTGCTCAGCTCGGTCACCGTCAGGTGCCTGTGGCTCTATCCAGCCTGGAGCCAGTTTTTGCCCATTTCTACTTTGTGGGTAAGCTGAGCCCATCCTGGCTTCTCCTACGAGGGCATCCAGCAGAGAGGGAGGCTGGAGAATCACTCAAAACAATTCAATCCCTAACACCATCCTCTAACTCCAGCGTGGCTCAGCCCATTCATCATTGATCCGAATGCAAACAAATGTCATTAGAGGACGCTTGGCATTCAGGTAAACACTTGCCCATGCTTGCCCTCACTCCCATATAAAAACCAGCCCTCCTGGCACTGCAGGAAGCTCTTGGGATGCTCCCACTCCCCTCCACRGCAATGGCAGCTCCCAGCAAGGCTGGGCACCGCATCTCTCCCACCCAGGGATTACACCAGGACCTGGCTGCTGGCCGGCCCGTTCCGGCATCTCTCAGCAACTGCAGAGATAATTGCCATAAGTCTAATTGTTCCTGCTGGATAACGAGTATTTTGCATCATCATCCCCAGCTGCCGAGAGCATCATCCGAGTTGCTATTTCAGGGGTGGAAAGCGGCTCCTCTGAGCCAGGAAAGGATGAACCAGGCTGGATCTGGGCACTCAAAGCAAAGTCCCCGCGCTGAGGCCTGCTGACCACAGTGCTGGTTTGCCAGCCTGCTTTGGGACGAGGCACGGGACAGGGACTACTCCCAAGAGGCAGCCTGGACATGAAGACATGAAAACATGCATTCTCAGTGTGCTTGTGAAACAGGCAAATCCCCAGGGAGTCGTGTCTCCAAACAGGCTTCTTCCAGGTGGACATGCCATTGTCCCTGTGGATGAAGAGGGTGGAAATGTGTGTGCACATGCATGGATGTGCCTGCACATGGATGCACGCAAACATACACACATGCAGGCATGCACATCCACGTGAACACGTGTGTGTGTGTGTGTGTGTGTGCACAGAGCTATTCCAAGCCTGGGAATCCACGGGCTCATTTCTCTGCTGACCCACTGGGCTCCTGCTCCTGCCTCCCCCAGAGAGAGGGATACAGACAGGTTTGAATCACTCCTTTGCACTGGCTGTCCATGCACTCCAGAGGACTGGGGAATCTCTGAGGTCCCTCTTTTATTCTGTTTGCTAAGCTTTATAATGTTTTAARCTCAGTAACAGTCTCATGAACTGGACAGTCACAGGGTGAAGTGGGCAGATGACTGGACAGAAACCTCCTCCCCTCGGAACCCAAGGAATCACCGATACTGCTCAGGCGCTGCTCCRTGTGATGAGCTGTGTGCCCCTCGTTTTGGGCAGTGCCATTGCAGACAGCAGGGCTGGTCACAGCCTCCCCACGCTGTTCCACCAGGCAGACCCACTCCATGCTGCCGAGACGTGCGGCCGGGACCGCAGAGAGCGTTGTCCTGTCCCCCCACATGATGGGTGGGATGAGCCAGCCACGTGGCAGGAACCCCTGACTGGGCATTGATTTCTCCTCCACCAACAAGCACTCTGCAAGGCCTGAGGATCCACCACCTCTGGTCGGGGCTGCTTGGATGCACGAGGCTGGCTTGGCAGCAGGGACAGCATTTGAGCAAGCTGGGAGAGCGGTGCTTCAATCCCTGCATCCCATCCAGCACCTGGAATGGCTGCTGGTAATTGCTCAGTGCTGCAGGATGTATCGAGCAACCAGCTGTGGCATTCCCACTCTGCTCATGCTCACAAACATGTGGGTTTGTGGCAGCATCAGCAGAGGCTGTGCATTCCATCCATCCCATCCCACAGCTCTCAGCTCAGCCCTGGGCTCCACACCTCACTTGCTTTTTCCTCATTCTCCACAAACAGGCTGCAGCCAACTGTAAAGTGCAATCCTTGTTCTCAGGGCAGCACTCCTAGAATTAACCCTCCAGCCTTGGTTAGAGGATATGCATGTGGCATAAAGATGTCAGGCAAAAGGGTTTGGCTGCCAGGTTGTCACTTGTGCCCCTCTTGTAATGCACAAGGCCCTGGAAATGGGTTTGCAAAAGATGGTGCTGGGTTTGCCTTGGGAAGGGGTGGTTTGTGTTTGAGATAAGAGTCCTACAAGCTGGCTGGGAAAGGAGAGAGAGGAAAAAAGGCGTCGGGACAAGAAAGGGGAGAGATAAGTGACGCATCTGGGCTGGGAGCACCAAGCCAACAGCCTTCCTGGCGCCATGGGGCTGCAGGTGGCTGCATCCGGGCGGGACAGCCTTGGATGGAGCCAGCCCTGTGGCAAAGCCTGCTTCCTGGCCAGGCTTGGGAGCCCTCTGCCAAAACTGCAGAGGGCAGGGAGGAGGCGGCCCCAGCCACAGACCTGCTCTGGCTCTCAAGGGGAAGAAGTGATGGGGATGGTGCCCCCCAAACTCATGTACCTGCACCTCACTCTCTGCTTCCAGGGCACAGGATGTGGTATGTGCCAGGGCATGGGTTAGATGCTGATTTTTCACCTTTGGGAACATGCTGCCTGTCATATCAGCTTGAGCTTTTGGGCTGAGGTAGGTTTTGTACTGAAACAGCCTCTGCTGCTGTCCAGAGGGGGATTTGGGTGACCAAGAGCATTCGAAACACTGTCCTTGGGAGCCAGCTGGGCCCTCGTGGATGATTTTGCATGTGTTCTCCTAATTGCAGTTTTTCATGTTCTCTCAAAGCAAAAGGCGTAATTAGCTGGAGGACGGGAAGCGCAGGGATCCGGGAGCAGTCRGGAGCCGGTGGCGAGGGGGCGGCTCCTGCTTTTGCAGGATCCTTTCTGCCCCCACCAATCCAGCTGCTGGCATTTCTCCTGCCACCATCACCGTCCTCCTCCCTTGGTGCCACATCCGCTCGGGCATCCCGGGAGTAAAACCAGGCACTGGTTTCCTCGTTCTCATCCCAGCACTGCCGCACCCCTGCGAGCACACAAACACTTCTCTTCTGCCAGCTCCCTATTTGCACCACTGTATATACAGTATAATCCACCCACGGGGTATCCAGGCTGTACTTGGCTGGGAAGGACAGAACATCCTTGTGATTCGAAAGGTCAAAATGAATGTCAATGCACTGTGAGCAAGAATGCCAAAGCCGCCTTGGGGACACGGAGTGCTCGGAGGGACCCAGCTGTTGGATGTGCTGCTCCCTAACAAGAAGCATGGAGTGCCTGAAAACCTGATTGCTGCGGGGTCAGGCAGGGCAACTATCCCAAAGAATTCCTAATTTCATGGTGTGCAAAGAGCTTTGCCTGCTCAGCCCACAGATCCTTGTACCCCCTCTCCACCCCTGGATAGCAAGGCGGTGAGCAGGTCACAGTGTCCCTTCACAACATCCTCCCAGTCTCCTCCAGTTTCTGGCTCTAAAGCCCAAAACTGCCTCCTCCACAGGGCTCTGGTGCAGAATTTTCTTCCCGGGGTTCAGCTGTGGATGCTGCTTGAGGTCCATGGGCAGAACACAGCTGTTTGCTCTGATACCCGGAAGGCAGCAAGTCCCACAGAGGGCTGGACCGGGAGCAACGATCCCTCCTTCTCTTCCCAGATGGAGAGAAACTGCTGTCATTTCAAGCTGGGCTGGAGGAAGCTCGGCTTGTGCGGATGGCTGGGATTGATTTCCAAGTGACAGAGGCACTTGGGTGTCGCTTGAGCTCCCAGCCCTGTGCCTAACGATTTTCCCTGCCAATAATCYCCGCTGAGCAGGCAGCAGGGGTGCACGCATGGGGCATGGGGCATGGGGATAAGGGGGGACATCAGAGGTTGGTGTGGCAATGGCAGGTCCATGCTGCTGTTCCTGACATGTGGACTCTTTCCATTCMTCCCCAACCCGTCCCAGCAGGAGGGCTGCCCACAGAGCCCTCGACACTAGCAGCACGAGGCCTCTCTAATGATGGCCCCATCTAATGAGAATGAAGCCCTCTCGGGGCTTAGGGAATTTGGAGGTGAATTCGGAAATCCCTTCGCAGTGGCAGGGCAGATCCCAGGAGCTGACGGTGTTCTGCAGCAGGGGTTTGGGGGCTTTGGGSCCATGCTGGGTGCAGGGGTTCCATGGTGTGGCCCTCCTGGACAAAGCATTCCCACACACAGAACTATGGAATGGCCTGGGTTGGAAAGGACTTTAAAGGTCATCCAGTTCCAACCCCCTGCCATGGACAGGGACGCCTTTCACTAGACCAGGTTGCTCCAAGCCCTGTCCAGCCTGGCCTTGAACACTTTCAGGGATGGAGCAGCCACAGCTTCTCTGGGCAACCTGTGCCAGGGCCCCACCATCCTCACAAGGAAGAATTTCTTCCCAATATCCCAACTAACCCTTCCCCCTGGCAATGGGAAGTCATTCCCCCTTGTCCTGTCACTCCGTGCCCTTATCCAAAGCCCCTCTCCAGCTCTCTTGGAGCCCCTTTRGGCACTGGAAGGSGMTCTAAGCTCTCCCTGGAGCTTTCTCTTTTTCAGGCTGAACACCCCCAACTCTCCCAGCCTGTCCCCATAGCAGAGATGCTCCAGCCCTCGGAGCATCTGTGGCCTCCTCTGGRCTYGCTCCAGCAGCTCCACGTCTTCCTTCTCCTTCCTCTCCCCACACAGTGCAGGGAGCAGGACTGAGAACAAGAACTTGGGTGCAAGATTCTCCAAACACAGACTTTCGYGGAGGGCCCCAGCTGCCCCCATCGCGGCGCTGCCGGCAGGGAGCCGTGTCCGGGAGGAGCTGCGGGACTCGTCCGTCCCCGCCGGAGCCGAGGCCGGGGCGGGCGGCGGGAGCTGGCAGCGCTGCCCAGCCTGGCAGGGCTCTCGCGGCCCCGACCTCTCTGGCTTTGAAAACAGGATGGGAACAAGACGCACTTTTGTTTTCAGTTTGGAAGCTGGAACGGGACCTTCAGGCTGTTCCTGGGATGTTACGACCTCCCGGCTGCGGCGGGGGTGGGGACCGAGCTCTGACACGCCGGGCAGTCTCGCTGCTCCTTTGCATCCTTCCCATTTTGTGCTTCGTCAGCGGATCCCAAAGCTCTCCCCGTCCTCTCCCGCAGCCGGGCTGGCTGGGGATGCTCCCCTGGGAGCTCCAGCGGGGATGAGCGGCTCTCGCTGAGCCTTCAGCTGGAAAGCCCCCTGGCTCTCACCGCGGCTCATGTGCCGGGSAGCCCAGCGAGGTCGGGGAGTTCGTGGCGCTGCTCCATGAAAAACGTCTTTGTTGCCCTGGGTAGCACAGGGTACTGAACCAGAAAACCAGCATAGAAGGAATTCAGGTGCCTGCACCTTGTCTCCCCTCTAGAACCCAGCTCGTGGCCACCAACGAGCTGCTGGCAGCGATCTTGGTCTGTGCTGTGGGGACAAGGCTGGGGACAGGAGGGCAGGGAGCAGCTGGCGCTTGCAACAAGGCCATGCTTATGCCCACAAAATGGGGAAAAATGGGGTTAAATCCCACATCCAGCCATGAGCAGGTCCTTACTCAGRGATCAGGGGACCTTTGAGTCACAGAAATTAGGGACAATGTGCCCCTGCACCAAAATTAGGAAGATGCCTCTGGGCAGCCTCTCCCTGCACAGGGCTGGCAGTGGTTCACTGCTCGATATATCAGCCATGAGGTGGGCAGGCAGCAGATGATGAGGGTATTTTGTTCCTCCAGTGTGGAAAGGGGTATTTCTAGAAGAAAAGGTGGACCACTACAACCCTCGATGTCCAGTGGGGACCTGGCACCTTGTTGTCACCCACCGCCTGCCCTGGGATAACCCCAAGGACAAAAAACTCAGTCTCTCTGCTTCCTGGCCCCGTTCCTTATCAACCTCCCACACCCACAAATGGAGAAATAATCTGCTTGGTTCCTGTGGAAGAGATTGTGAGCAGCCGGTGATGAGAAATCGCACGGGTCCTGCCACGTTGGTGCACGTGTGGGCGCACAGAGGCTCCTGCAGCACTTCCTGGCAAATCCCTGGATCGTGCCGGTAACTCCCGTGTGCCACTCGTGCTCACTCTTCGTGGGTTCCTGCTCCTTTTGTGTGCTGAGATACCATTTAATCTCTTGAGTGACGAATTCATACCACCTTTTGCAATCTTGTGCTTCCTGTGGCAGCTGTCACAGCAGGGAAATAGTTTTTTTTTAAAGAAAATCAAGATTCCCACATAATCTCTGCAGTGGGAACCTAAGGAGTTCACTAGGAAAATTAAAGCCTGATCTCAACTGCCTGTACCATGGAAAGCCAGGGAGAGGCTGTTTGTGTGTCCTGGGGTGTTTGGTCCGAAATCTCCCCAAGTCTCCCCAAATCCTTCTCCTGGCAGACCTCAGCCAAGGTTGGGTGGGAACAGGTCCCCCAGGTCAGGAGCTGATACGGGGCAGGGAACAATGGGGTTTGTGGAGCACAGGGCTGGGAAAGGGGGTAAGGAAGAAGCTGGGACACCCAGGGCAGCTCCATCCCTGTCCCCTTTAGCCACAGTCCCTCTGCAGACCAGGAATACCCAGCATTTCCTTGAACCCCCAAACAGTGCSTATTCCTGCCCTGTGTCCCCATTGCCCTGCTCAGTCTCTTTTCCTTGTGCTGGCATGAGGATTCATGGAGAAGCCGGGTCAGGGACCAAATTCAGCTGGGAATATCTGCCCTGCCAAAGGTTTGTGCCCTGAGTTGTCCCTGCACGGGTCTGGCTGGATCGGTGCCGCGGCGCCAGCACCCCCTGCTCCGGGCTCTTGTTTGTGCCTCTGGGTGATACTATCCCTGTGAAAAACATGATCCTTGTTTTTGCTGCCTCAGAGCTGAACTGTTGCCCTCCCCAGGGACAGGTCCCTGACTGGTGGCAGGGATTTATAGCCTGCCGTGATTTACGGTGGAGGTGGAGCGGGACAGAGCCGTCACAGCCAGCCCTGAAGGAAGCCCAGCATCAGGACTGTCCCAGCATGACCTTACCTGGCCATGCAGAACAAAGCTCTGAGGTCACAGAAGTGTCCCCTGAGGACAGCGGTGGCATCCACAGGATGGGTCACGGTGTGCATGTGTTCAGTCACCCCTTCCCCTCGTGGAGAAAAACAGACATGAGATTTTAAAATGCAAATTTTTGCCTCTAGTTCAGAGGTTTGCTCATCTGCCACAACCAGAAGGAACAAGGTGGGAGCTGGCACTGCCAGGGGGCACACCAGGTGACCCAAGGACAAAGCAAATCATGCTGAGTGGCAGCAGATGTGGTGTTGGACTGAGGGAAATCGCTGAGCAATAACACAAAGCAGGAGGGCTGTGGAAATACAGGGCTCTTGAGTAACTGGGATCTGGGACACCCCTCAGGCACCTCTTCTCCTTGTACCATTGCCCTCCTCTGCAGAAAGGAAGAGGAGAGGGCAAAGCCAGCCCCAAGTGCTGACCTCAAATCCCAACTGCTTCTCCTCATCCCTCAACAATCACTGCTCCCTTCCCATCCAGCTCCTCCTTATCCATGTGGGGTTCTGCAGCCAGACCAAACAGCTGCTCCCACCACACGCAGGGCTGGGACCCAGACAATTAAATACATTCAATACAAGCATCTTGTCTTCTGCAGGGTGTTGAAATCCAACCCTGGGTGCTCCCAGGCTGTCCCTGCTCTCTTCCTCCTCTCCTGGGTGAGAGGTTGTGGTTGCTCAGCTCTGTTTACTAACCAGGAATTTTTCCCCTCCAGCTGTTTCTTTATTGTCATTGCAAAGCGATGCAGAACCACCTTGACCGAGAGCAGGTGAAAGCCCAGCGCTGATGCCTGCACCAGTTCAGACCAGCAAGGAGCTGGGCATTCTCCTGGGGGGTGGCATCAACATGAGGGGACATGGAGAGGTCCCTGCGGTGGGATCAGGTGTGCAGATTTGGGGGCTGCCACGAGCTGGGGGACACCAGGAGTGCTGGGGCATGTGGGATCACACTGAAGACAGCGCTGATAGGGGGACTGCTGGGGATCGCTGTCCTCTGGGGACCCCAGAGGGGTTCTGGGGCCGTCAGGATGGAGCTGTCCCCCTTCTGAACCTGGGACACCACCAGCATCCCTCCTGGGACGGTTGGAGACAGTGGCTGGCCTTCCAGACAAAGAGCCATTGGTGATGAAATGCCTCTTGAGCAGCTCCATACCGAACTCAGAACCAACCTGTGCGGAGGTCACGCTCTTCCAGCCGGGATTCTACCAGCCAGTGAGTTTTTACAGGAGGAAAGAGAGAATTTAGCCCTTATTTATCCTTGCTGCAAAAAACCAGGTGTCTCTTTCCCAGCCCTGAGCATGAATCCGTGGCTGTGGGACCCTCACCTTGCTCCCTCCATGCCCCTCATGCATCCTTCACTGCCCTGTTCCTGCAAGGTCCTGCTGCCAACCCAGTGTGTGAGAGCCCATGGGAACCCCCTGCACGATGCAAACTTCTTCCAACACGCTTCCCACTGACTGGAGTTTGAGCAGACCCTGGATCATCCCCATTTTGGGTCCTCCCCAGGTCTCCAGGCTGACCTCGCTGCCCAGCCTGCCCGGGCAGAGGAATGGCAAAGAGTTCCAGCACACACAGGCTGTGCCAGCCCCGTCCCAGCCACCGGTGCTGGGAAATGCCCTGTGAGCCTGCGGGATTGTACTGGCAGGAGTAATACCGGATCCCTGTGGCTGATAAGAGCCTTTCACGGCTCTTAGCCAGGCTCTCTGGGAGAGGTGAAGCGCTTCAGCGTCCCACAGCCCTAAGGAGAGGGAAGGCAGGTGCAAACAGCTAAAAAGTAGTTTGGGAAGAGCCAGGGCCATGCTGTGCCAAGCCCTGTTGCCTTCACAGTGGGTGTCAAAGCAGGCATCGCTCCCCAGCAGAGCCCTTTTCCTGCCACATACCCCCCACTAACACTTTCCAACTCCTGTGCTCATTTTCACCCAAATTACGCTGGAGGTAGAAGCCAAAAGGCAATTTCTATGCGCATCAGGAGAACTGCTGATGGAAGATGGAGAGGAGAGACAGGTCCTGCTGAGAAAAATGCTGTAGCGTGAGCCCAGCCCTCTACCAGACACCGGAGCAGCCGCCCGGAGGCCAAACTTCCCGGGAAATCTGGCTTCCTTGGGCTGGCCGCTCACGGCGTCACTGGGTTTGTTTTGTTCTGGGCTTGAGATACCGGTGGGATGAAAAAAGTGCTTTGTAAGTGTTGAATTAAAGGGATGATGCAAAAGCTGCAGGGTGCTTCGGCTGGGAAACGTGAGCGGCTCGCAGTCGGCCCTGGCGGGGCTCAGGCTGTTTGGAGAACATGGGGTTCCTGCGATTAGCCTGCTCATATGACTCAATATATAACCACCAGTTACACACTAGATTTAATCTTGGGTCAAAAGTCATGGATAATTCAAACCACGCAGAAAATGTTGATCGCCTGCTTGCCAGAGTTGTTTTCGCTGCAATTCTTTGTTTGGGCTAAACAACCTCCACGAAGCAAACGCAGCCTGGCCCAGGGCAAGAGTGGAGCCTGTCCYGGCTGGAGTGGTTCCTGTTCCTGCTTTGGGAGCTGTCTGCTCTCCCTGAATCCCACATCCAGGTTTCTGAGTCTCATTTCATCTCATGCATTTGCTATGGGGGAAAAATAAGGATGATTCACGCCGTAAACTTCCTGCTGGAAGCGTTGCATCAGTCCTTGGCCAAGTTGTCTCACTGTTTGGGCAGTGAGGGTGCCTTTCTCACCCTGAGGGAACAAGGTTGGGAATGCTGCCTGCCATGTCCCTGTAGCAGGTTGGACACCTGGCTCTGTGCATTCTGTATTTCATTTGGTTCCTCTCAGGGGCTGCCGCAGTTTCCTGTTTTGAGCAGTTTCTTTCCCAGCCAAGTCACAAAAGATGCTCTGGTATCCAAAAGATGCACTGGGGATGGTCASGAATGTCCTGCTTGGTCAGGTTAACTGAGTAAAGGATTTCAAAGCAAGGTCTTGGAAACACTGATCAAAGGTCAAAGATCTATGCCTGGGGTGGTGAGGAACTGGAACTGCCCAGAGAAGCTGTGGCTGTCTCATCCCTGGGAGTGTTCAAGGCCAGGTTGGACGGGGCTTGAAGCAACCTGGTCTAGCGAAAGGTGGATTGGAACCCCATGACCTTTAAGGTCCCTTCCAACCCAAACCATTCCATGATTCCATGATCTTGTGCTTTGTGGGGGGCATTTGCTGCTCTGTGCACCTATGAGCAGATCGTTGCCCTTTCACTGCTTTCCAGAGGCAGCATCCATGATTTCTGGTGAGTTGCTTCTCTGCTAAAAGCTTCACTGAGCAGGGAAGGGGGAAGCCATCCTGCAGCTTTGCAGAACACTGTCTTGCAGGATGGTTATTTGTAGGGAATGCAGCGTCCCTTCTGGCGGCGGCAGCAGACATCACTGCCCGGTTATTGCGCAGGGACAAGGGCCTGTCATGGAGCATGGCTGAGCTCATCCATCACTGAACTCCTCTGCTCCTCAGTCTCCTCTCAGGTCATTAGGAAGGATGAGTGATCCCTCCCTTCCCCTGCAAAACCCTCTGCCATGCAGTGACAGAGAGAAGGATGCAAAGAGCTCCTGAGAGCACAAAAAAGCTTTTCCCCGTGGGAACATGAAGGAGACAGGAAAGAAACACCCYGTCCATTTTGCAATCAGGACGAGCACTGAGACAACCACCTCACCTAGGGCTGGGCAGGATGATGCTAAACCCCATCTCTGGGCAGAACCTCCTGGTCCTTGGCTGCTCCTGCCTTCACCACAGAGAGTGGTGGTCCTGGCAGAGCCAGGAGGGTTTTACCTGCAAACCAGGGATCTGAGCCTGGGGTAGAACCAGCCAGAGCATGGGAGGACCGATTCCTCTTCCCAACCCAGTACATCCGCACAGGAAAGAGGCAAAGCCCTTTGGGAAGAGGAGAGAAAGCACTGGAACAGGCGTAAACAGCTTAGTAATAATACTAATGATAGCAGTTAGCACGTCGGCAGAGGTTTGCAGCGCAGAGCACTGTACAAACATTAATTAGTGCAGGCAGACAATTCAGTGATATGGTTCCCATTTTGCCAACTACGACGAGCAGAGAACGGACCATCTGCTTAAATCCTCTTTAATTTAATCCTGGGGCCTTCATAGGAAAATCCTGAGCCCGTTTCAGCCTCAGATGAAACCGCCTGAAAGTGGATGGACCCTTCAGACTCTCCTGGATCACGGCAAATGCCAAGGGAYATTGGAAGGGTGCTGGTGGCTGTGGGTTGAGCCTGGAGCTGGAAAACATGCGGCAACTGTTTTCTGTGTCAATAAACACACGTGGTGCAGCCAGAGCCAGAGCACCGGTGGTTTTCCTATAGACACGTGTGGCTGCAGCCTTTGGGGTTTTCCAGTTGGAGATGTAGAGCTGGTTTGGGCTCTTCTCACCCTTTGCTGGTCTACCTGTGGCAGTTTTTATGACCTCTTGGGACAGCTGGTTCTTTAGCAAAAATTAAAGCAGATGCCAAGAATGATTGGGGTGAGGCAGGTGGGTTAAAGCCATAAAGGGTTCAGCCCCTTGGGGTGGCTGTCCTGGCCCTGGGGACACGTGTGGCGGACACCACAGGCACTGGACACTGCAGCCAAGGATGCCTGGTACCAGGATAAGCTAAAACTGCTTAAATTAGGGTATCCAGGGCTTTTTTTTCTTTAAGGATACTGCTTTGTATTGCAAACACACTGCAGCGGGGTTTGGCCAAGGATGAGGGTCAGCGCTCGGGGCTTGGCCATGGGGCTGGGAACAAGTTGAATGCCAGCCTGAGCCGGACACAGGAGGAGCACCCCAAAAATTCCTGGGRGAAAGGCGGATATTGCAGGAGGGTGAGCCGGGAGGGCAAGCAGCTTGGCTGGAAGCAGAGCTGGGATCACACCTCGGGACAGCAGCACAGCGATGCTGGGGGTGCAGCCGTGCCTGGGGCTTTCTGCAGCCCTCCCTCACTCCATGGATAATTCCTAGGCAGGAAAAGAAGCAGACAAAACCACAGGGGATGGGAAAGGCCAACGCTCCCACATGGAGATCCCCTTCTCCCTCAGCAGCAGGAAAACATGTTTGCCTACTCTTGAGCTAATATTGAAACCACCGTCCTTTCCCAAACACTGCTTTTGAATTTCCCACTGCACGTGAACTCATCAGCCCCACACATGGAAGAACGTGCTCAGCTACAGTGCAGTCTGGTTTTCCTAGGCTGATTTATTAGGATTAGTGGCTTTTTTTCACTAGGTATAGATTTAAAAGTCTGTAATGATGGAATTTTTCTTCTTCTCTAGGCAGATGGGTCCTAGCACAGAGTCAAGAAGGGTTTACAAAGAATTTTATTTCTTCTGCAGACAAAAGAGCTCCTGAATCACTTTGTCCCTGACTGAGCACACGTTATATTTTGTCTAAATCCTGTGCTGAGCTGAGCTGGACCTGCAACTACATCACAATTATGCTGAAGTGCGTGGCTAAATCAGGGCCTTCCACCTCTCACCATCTCCTAGGGCCATTTCAAATTATCCCCCAGCCCAGCCGTGTTTTGAGTCCAGGATGGTGCAAATGGTGCAGATAATGCTGATTTCAGCAAGATCCTCTAATCTCGGGCCCGGCTCAGTTTTGCCCTGTGGATGGCATCCCCAGGCAAGCTCCCACATCCCAGCTCCACACCAGGTTGCCTTGTTAAGTGTCTGATTTTAATTTCTCTCAAGAGCTGGGCCCGAGCAATTACGTAGTAACGAGCAATTCATCCAGAGGGAGAGTGCAGATCTAGGTTAATTGGTCTGACAACTGAACCCAATCCTTTCTGGTTTTGCCCAGTTTTCCTTATTTTCCTGTCCTTCTGCACAATATCTGCAAAGCTCTCAGCCTTGTTAATTAAGAAGGTAACTTCACCCCGAGGGCTRTTTTGTTCTCCCCTCCCTCCTTCGAACACAAGAATAAAAAAAAAGCAGCGAGAATTAGCTAGTTTGGGATGAAACAACCACCTCGGAGCAGGACGGAGCCGGCTGGGTCTGACAGGAGTCAGACTGTGTGGAGCTGCTGCCGTTCTCCTGGGCTTTGGGGAAACAATGCTGCGTGGTGAAAGCAGGTGCTGGGTCAGAAACGCTCCTCCAGGCACATCTGATGTGTTCCACAGACACACTGCGACGCGGGACAGGGTGGAAAACAGCAGGGTCTCTAGGGCTGGGTGGGTTCTGGGTCATGGCTGGGGCTGCAGTGCTGCAAATGTGGGGGCACAGATGAAGGAGGGTTTATGGCTTCTTGGGAACACATAGCCCTAAATGTCTGGGCAGTTCTGAAAGCCTTTTAGCTAAAAAACACTGTGGCAAAACCCCCGTGCGTGGGGGTCTCTGCCCTGTGGCCACACCAGGAGGAGTAGAAATGAAGCTTTGCCCTTTTCTGTGGACTCTTTGTGGTCTCTTTTGATGAATTCCCATCACAGAGCTGGACTCTGATCCATGCCAGGCAGGGTCAGACACTCAGCTCCCTATTTTCCTGTCTCCCATATGCGCRAGCTGTCCCAAGGAACTAGAACGTATTCTGTGCCTTCATTTTCACAATGTGAAAAGTCGTGGGTAACCCAGAGATCAATTTCGGACCGAGGAGATGCCAGACAAGCAACCTTTATAGTCAGACATGTCTCCTGGTATGTTCTACAGAGAATAAACTGGCCCCAGTGCAGGGAATCAGTCCCAAAACACATCCCCTGTGCTCCAGGATGGACTGAGGGGATGTGCCTGGGCGGCTGCAGCTGCCACTGCCACCAGTGCCTGTCCCCAGGAGCCAGCCCAGGAGCACTTTCCCTGGGATAAAAAAGGATGCGTACAAGATGTATGAGCAGGAAGCACAGCTGTGAGACTGCTCTGCTGCACTGGAAAAGAAAAATCTGCTATAAAACAAACACCCAAGGCATGAGTTTGCTTTTCCAGAGGCTGTGGGGAGCTGGAGGGTCTGGGACAGAGAGCAAAGGAGATGCCTGCAAGAGGAGAGGTGGTAACACCTGGAAAGCTTCAGGGATGGTTCCTCAGGGCTGATGGAGTTATTACCTGGCAGGGCTGTGACTGGGAGGGGAAGGCAGCAGGGCTGGGGCGAAGAGCCAGAGGGTTCCCAGCTGGTGTCCAGCCAAAAGCCTCATGCAGGTGGGTACAGAAAGGGTAACACCAGTGATCCCAGTCCCACTGAGATGGAGAGCTGGGACTGGCTGATGCTCACTCCCAGCCAGTGCCTTCAGCAACAATATCATGGAATCCACCCAGTTCCAACCCTGGTGACAGCACTGAGCCTTGCTTAGGTGGCACCAGYGCTGTGTGCAGGCTCTTTGCAGCACCAAGTGCAGCAGGTCCCTGCCTTTCCCATCCCTTCTGGGAAGGGCTCAGCCCGTGCAGCAGGAGCTGCTCCTCGTCCTCACATGTCCCCTGGCACTCACAATGGGGCCCTCTTGCCTCACTTTTACTAAACAGAAGCCAATTCCCAGCCTCCACAGCTGCTCCCAGTGCATCTCTCAGCACTTTTGGGAGTTTCCCTGAGCCCTCTGGTGTTTTGAAGCCATCCCCAGGAGCTGCTGGGGTGACTCACCACGTGGATGTGAAGGCAACACAGGTGCTGCCCAGCTGGGGCTCCCACTGGGATGGCACGAAGGAAAAATGCCGTGGGCACACGAGGGCTCGCAGGCTTGGTTACATCTCCATAGACCCTCAAGYGCTCTCACCCAGTACCCAAACTACAGCCCTTCAGTTATTGCTGTTCATCTCCGTCCCCTGGATCTCGGGAAACCAGACCCAGCTCCAGCCCTGGCTGCCTGAGGATGCTGAAYGCAGATTGTGGGACAGGGGGAATTGGACCTAGACACAGCCAAGGCAAGTTCACCCCACATCTGACAAGTTATAGTTTAAAATAGGATATATTCAGGGTGAGTCTGTTCTGGGAGAGGAGCAGCACCATTTCTCCAGGGCACCTTCTCCATCCCRGGATCACTGCTGGCACCCACCAGCCAAGGAGGAGCAGGCAGGTGAGGGATGGGGACGGACTCAGACCTGCTGAGGGTGGTCGTGGAGTGTGCAAGCTCAGCTCCACTGGTCTCTGCCCACAGCGTGGCCTGACACCAGTGCCCTCCCCTATGACGGGTGTTTACAGAGCTGGACAGGATCCCTGGAGCCCTTGTGTCCGCGTCCCAGCGGCTGCAGGACACCAGGGTTCTGTGAGGTCGTGGTCAGACCCTTCCCCCAGCTGCATCCGTGAGCTGGGGGCCTCCAGGAAAAAGCCATGAGCCGGGAACCTCCAGGAAAAAGGCACTGGTGGGATGTTGCTGGCAGGTTTGGTGGTTGGTGGGAACAGCAGGCGAGGTGGCCTCGTGCTCGGGGTTGCTGGTCCCGGCGGTGCTCCGGGTGCAGCGTCAGCTGGATTTCGGCAGCTGTGAGCCCTGGCCCCTCACTGCCCACGGTCCTGGCCCCAGGGAGGCAGGGGGAAGGTGGCATGCTCACGTCTGAATACAACATGTTCCCCAAGCATGTTTGTTAACATAGTCACAAATAAACATTTTGCAAGATTTTTGCCAGGAGGAAGGGCTTAACGTGTGCGGACCTTGAAGGACAGGAGAAAGCCAGTGCAGCCTATCATGTGGGCTCTGGCCTGGCCTCCCCAGMACTGCTTGGGCAAGGGAAGTTGATTCCTCTCTGGGGAGTGCATTACTTAAGTCCCCRTGCACAAATAGAGAAGCAAATCCCATTAATCAAACCAGGAGGGAAACAATATCGTGGTRCTGGGGGAGAAGGGAAGGGTGAGTAAAAACCACCAGGAACCACCCTAGTTCTGCCTGTYCTCCCCACTGGCAGCTCTGCCCCCACGCTTCTCCCCACAACAGGCTCTGGCCTCAGGGTGAGTGAAAGGAAAAGGCAAAGTCATGTCCCAGGTCCTTGGGGGATTTCAAGCTTTCAGGGGCAGGATGAGCAATCTCAGGCCTGGGATATGTGGGGTCCCAGGGGGAAGCAGGGGCAGAGCGAAGCAGGGAGGCAGGGAGGAGGAGGAGGTATGCCCTAGGCTGCCGGCAGCCTGCAGCCTGTGATTATTTCAGGGATATTTTCTATATGTACCCTATAGACCYCTAGTTCATCTTCTAACCCACAAGTTTTCATGCTTTTGCCCATCCCATTCTTTGCCCCATCCAGCTGGGGGAAGTGCGAGGGGCTGGGAGGGGGCTCAGCAGCTGGCAGGGGCCAGCCCAGCACATTTCCCACTTCCCACATTTCACATTTCCCCATCCCTTGAAGTGCTCAAGGCCAGGTTGGACGGGGTTTGGCAACCTGATCTAGTRGAAGGTGTCTCTGCCCRTGGCAGGAGGTTGGAATGAGATAGTCTTTAAGATCCCTTCCAGCCTAAACCATTCCACGATTCCATGATCTCTCCAGTGCCTGCAGCTGCCCCTCGGTACCCTCTGGTGCTCCGGCTGGTCCCGGTGAGCTGTGCCTCGGGATTCAGAGGGCATTGGAGCCTGGGCTGGGATAACAGGGAGGGCTGAGGGCTAGAAGGAGGACTGGCACATCCTGCTGAGCGCAGGCTGGCAGCAGCGCGCTCCCACACGCGATCACACAGTCCCCTCTAGTGGATATTCCTCTTCCATCCACATGGATGTCCTGCCCATGCTGCGCTGGCACCACCGGGCTCCAAACCCTGGCCCCAGCAGCCACCCTGGGGCACCATCCTGCTCCCCTCCCGACACTGGCCGTGGTGGCAGGACCAAAGCCCCATCCAGCTGCCGCCAGCTGTTCCATCGCTGCCTCCGCTTCTTCCCATTCCTGCGTATTTGGGGTGACTCATCCTCCCCCCATTCCCTGCCCTGGCTTTGTCCCACACCACCCGCTGCCCTTGCGTCAGGGCTGGCCCTGGTTGGCCCCTGCATTCCTGGCTCTCCCTTCCGCTGGGATTTCACACCGCTCGGAGCTATTTGGGCATTGGCCAACGTGAGAACGAGCTAATGAGCACTGGCGTGGCGACTGCTTCCAAGGGATGCAGGGGCGAGCATCACTTGCTCCTGCCCCGCCAGGACCTCCTACTTTGGTCCAGCTTGGACTGGGGCGAAGTGGGATGCTCTCAGGTGGGAATCCYCTGAGGGGGGTGGGTGCTTGCACCTTTGTCCAGCAGCTCCTGCCCACGGGCACCAGCCTGGAGCACTGCCCTGTTCCCAGGGCCAGGGCACCACCACCTTCTTCCCCTCCTCTCTGCCTCTGCCTGCCTTGGAAACTGCTTCTCAGCYGAAAATAAGTGGTATCTGCAACGTGAGGCATTTGAAGGGAAAGAAGGGCATGTAGGAGAGCRTGGAAGAACGGACACAGCGGCAGACCAGGAGTTCATCCTGCTCCATTGTGATGCAGTCCCTCCACCCTGCTCCATCTTTTACTGGGAAAAATGCAGCTCCYGGTGCCACCATCCAGCAGCCTCAGCTCAGAGCAGAGCTGATGTCAAACCCTCTGCCTCCATCCCTATGCCAGGGAAGGATGGTGTCTCCTCTGGGGAGCTGTGACCTCCAGTGCAGGGCGAGGGGAGTGGGGATGGAGAAGCAGCTGGGGTCCAACACTTGCTGCCAGGAAGCCCCAAAAAGCAGCTGGAAGGGCAGAGAGGTGCTTGTTGCTCAAACCAGCCCTGGGGCAGCTTTATGGGCCCCACAGCAGCATTGTGGGTAGAAGTACACCCAGTCCAGGCTGTGCTGTTTGAGCTGGCAGCCAAATCAGCTTGTCCCCATACTGGCCAGGAGTCCCTTGGTGTCCCAGCTCCAGCAGGACTGCACCTCCAGCTCACGGATGTGATCCTGTTAACATCTTGTGTCATTTCCTGGASCCACACCAGTGCAAGGACCACACATCCCGTATCCAGTGCAAATGCTCCATTGTCCCCACTGTCTCACGGGACCTTGGGGCAGGTCACTGCTTCCATGGGACACTCCCGACCCCAGCATCAGCRGGAGCAAAGCCAGGCCTTGGGCTGTCCAGCTGCAGCCAAGCACAGCTCAGGCCCAGGAAAGCACAGCTCAGACACAAGCTATGGCACAGACCATGATCCTTTGATTCTGATTCATCCCCACTGGGATGGTCCCACAGTCCTCCTTCCCTGTCTCTGGTCCTGTGTGTCCAGCTAGGCTATGGCATTGCTCACAGCATGCAGGTGCTGGTCACACACAGGGACCCTCATGGCATGGCCCCACAGTGGGCAGGGAGAGTCCATGGACACCTCACAGCCCAAGTGTGTGGATGTGGAGCAGCCAGCAGTGATGGACAAGGTACAAAATCCCAGGGAGAGCCAGCCCGTGACAGTCCCAGCCCTTTTTATAGATTCTGCTCTGTGGCCTGACAGGACACATATTTTACAGCTTTATTTATTATAAAAGATCTTTAGGAAGATGAACTCTACCCAAAACCACCCCTTGGCTTTATTTCTGCCCACAGGGACTGTGTCTAACAGGGTGATGGCACTGCCAGGGCAGCAGGGCTGGTTCCAGGTTTTCTGGACAAGGGGACGTTCCCAAACCTGGAGACAAACCTCCCCTATACCCACGCAGAGCCGCGGCTGGGAAACTGCAAACGCCCAACTCCATTTCTAGGCAGCTGGATGCCAATCAASCCAGTGTTTATTGCAGTGCTCCTCATTTGCCTCGGGCTTATAGATGTACATTCAAAAATAAAAGCTCTGTGTATCTCAGCTGGACACAGACGGGCTCGAACGAYGAACGGGCCGATCCGCCGGCGATGGAGTCACCTCCCAGTCCCGAGTGTGTGGGAGCAAACAGCCGAGCTACCTGCTTGGGATCTCAGTGCATCGAGTGGGAGCCTCACGTATGAGAAACTCCAGCTCTGCTTTCAAGTATATTTGGTGTGAACCCACGTGGTTTCTCTGGCATCACATGCCACCACGGGGAAAAGACCCGCTGGCCCCAGAGAGCCACAGCCCTTGGGTCCGCCCCAGCCTCGGGGGAGGATGACAGGTTTGGGCAGCTGCTGGAGCATCGTGCCAGCTTGTTTTGGCTCGATGATGGGCGGGGAGAAGGCTCTGGGGAGCTCGGGCAGCTTATATTTACATGGTACCATTGGGAAAAATACAGCTTGGATCCCATGAAGTCACCCCAGCTGCACAGAGGGTCCAACAGCCGGTGGGGGTCTGGTGGGGCCGAGGAGTCTGTGATGCTCACCAGCTGCAGCAGCAGCCCATGGTGCTCCCATGCTGTCCCAGGTCCCAGGCTGCAAACCCTCTGGCCAAGGCAGCTCTTGGCCAGGAGGCTGCATCTCAGGTGGCTGCACATCCTAAATACACCCCCCCAAACCAAACCCACCACCCAGAGAAGCGCATAGTGGTTTAAACAGGAACGGAAAATTAAAAAAAGAAAGAAAAAAAGATGCTTGTGGTATGTAAATCCCACTACCCTGCGCCAACCATGGCAACTTCGTACACTTCCCTCATCCCAAGAAACAGGGCAAGCCCGGAGTCAACACAGGCTCCATCCCTGGCCATACAGCACCCAGGGAAGGCACAGGTTCCAAAGCACCAACTCCAGAACCTCCCCCCAGGTCCTGGATACGAGGGGGTCTGGCTGCCACTGCTGAATTAGGTTATTCCTTGGTTTTGTAGCTTTAACCTCATATACTTTTGCTGATGGGGCCACACAGGAGAGGGGAGAGGCAAACCAAAGGTCAAGGCGGGCAGGGTGGCAAACCCCAGCCAAGCCCTGGCTACCACCTCTGCCTGTGGGGTTACATGTCCAAGTGGGGAATTTCACTCCTGTAGCCAGCAAGTCCTTGGGTCAGGAGGGCAGTGGGGTCCTGGACAGCGTGGGGACACACAGCRGTGGTGGCTGATGGCCTCTGTGGTGTCAGCAGTGATGCACCCGGAGCATCCCTGGGGTGGTCCAGCACCAGCTCCCACTCGGGACAGCCGGGCCGTGGCTGCCCTGTGGCAGTGCCTTAGGCAGGGAGGGGATGCCAGTCTCTCCCAGCAGCTGGGATGTCTCTCTGAGGCTGAGTGGAGGAGCAGCAGCAGCTTTCTGGTGCCAAACACGTCACTGCAGTCCAAGGCCAGACTGGTGCGGGCTCAGTGAGGCAGGAATGACATGGACAGGGGAGGAAGAGGCTGTGGGCAGAGCTATGCCAAAAGCATCCCTGTTGGAGCTGCCTCTTGGTCCAAACCCTCCCTTTTTGGTGCCCAGCTGCAGCTTCCCAGTAGTGCTGGCTGCTCCCAGAGCTTAGCAGCCCCAGCACAGTCCCCTGGCAGAGGTGGCTGGTACAGCTGCATGTGCTGTGACCCCCTTGCACTGGCCAGGCACTGAACACCTCTCTGCAGGGGCCCAGAACCAGGGCAGTGGGGCTGGCAGCACGTTCCATCCCCAGACACCCAGAGCTGGGACAGTGCTGGAGCTGCAGAACAAACTGACCCTGTGATACAGCTCGTGGGCACCTCTGATGGGCTCTTGTGCTGGTTTTGGCTGGGGAAGAGTTAGYTCTTCTCACAGTGGCTTGTATGGGGCTATATTTTCTGTGAAGAAAATTAACTCTACCCTGGCCAAAATCAGCACAGCTCCCCAGCCTTTAACAGCAAYATCTCCCCAACATCTTCCCTTGCAKATGTTGCCATCCCTCCAGCCACCCCTCTCCCCAGATCCAGGCACTACCAGGGGAAAAGACCTTCCAAGGCAGCCCCTTGGGATGGAACTCTGCGAGGACAAAACAAAGAACACACATGATCCCTGACTGTAAAGCAGAGGGGAGGGTGGAGAGCTGGTCTGTGCCACACAGAGCACCAGACAAGGGCAGTGACTCGCTGAGGGTGACCTTGTCCATCAGAAACACCGRGCTGGCCTCATGGAGGGTGCAGATGCAGCACAGAGACCCCAGGAGCCAGTGGGAAATGCCCCCAGTCAGGGGGGCAGGTTGGCCCAGGTCCACAGGCACAATCCTGCTGTTGGTCCCTTGTGGCACGGCTGGGCTGGGGTCTGTTTTGCAAGTCCAGGTGACTGTGGCGCTTCAGCTCACCCTYCTCTTCCTCTCTGCAGCAGAGACAGCATCTGTCCGTCTGTCCATCCGTGGTTCTGGCCTTCAGCAGGACTCCACGGGGACACAGGCAGGTGGCTGCAGCCCTAGGTGGCCGCAGGGGCTGGTGTTTAGGTGGCCTGGCCGGGCGGGAGGCGTTTGCTGTCCAGAATGGCCTTCCAGTCGTCAGACCAGGAGTGCAGCCGGCGGCTGGGGGGCTTCAGCTGCAGGTGCTTGTTGTGGCAGGCAGTGAAGAGCACGTGCTCCCACGTGGGGTTCTGCTCAGCCCCTGCGAAGGAGGGAGAGAGATCAGTTCTCTGGACAAATCCCCTGCAAGACACGGAGGTTGACTTTACTCCAACATGGAGAGCCTGAAGTCACAAAACTCTCACAGGAGTCTAACCAAGCATGGAAGGACCAACACCCATCCCTGGCTGCCTCCAGTCACTCCTTCACCCCTCACCTCTTACCTGTTATGTCAGGCCTGTCGTCTATAAGCAGGTCAGCAGAAACCACCGTCTTATCTCGCGTCAAAACAATCTGCTCAAGAAACTCAGGGCCAAAGTGCTTCTCCACCCAGGCGTACTGGAAGGCAAGAGATGCATGGTGAGCTCAAGGAAGGCTGATGGATGGGTCAGGGGGTGCTTGGTGGAGTGGAAGTAGCCCTGGSCCCCACACAGGGAGGATCTCTCTCTCAATAACTTCATTAGTGGGATGGATTTGGATGCTGCTGGAGCAAAAGTTCTTTCAAAGCCAGGCAGCTTTTGATGTCGTGATGAAATWCTAAGACCAAGTGCCCCAGAGAACGCAAATGGATGTAACAGGGAAATATTGCAGCCATTCTGCAGCTGGAGGCATGAGGTGGTCAGACACCTCTCACCGGGCAGCGTGGATGGGAGGGGGAGCTGAGCTTTGGGCCTGCTCACCTTCTCGTAGGGGCAGTAGCGGTACTTCTTGATGGGGCTCGTGCAGATGAACACGTCGGTGCTGCCACRAGGAGAAAAACAGGGGCACAGTGTCATTCTGTGCCAGAGCAGGCAGGAGCCCAAAGCCAACCCCCCACCATGCACAGATCAAACAGATTTAAGACATTAATCCCCCATCTCACAGAATCCCGCAGCTCAACCGTGTTTCCCTTTTCACAACCTTTGCTGGGAGCAGAGAGCTGAAGGAAAGGGSCTGCACATGGCTGATGTTCCTGGTGACTGCTCCAGAAGTAAAAGCCCTCTCTCTCCTCCCATGCCTGATGGCCAGGAGTTATTTATTTTTAATGCTGTGGTTGTAACAGCACTTCTGCCAAGAGGTGGATGTGAACCACCGCTGCTCCCCTGTCCATCCCCACACGCCATGGGCAGGTTCCTACTCACTCTGCCAAATTTGCCATTTGCTTCACAGCTTCCACAGCCCCAGGGAGCGGGTCCAGCTCGATGAAGAAGTTCTTGGACTCCCAGATGCTGATGGCTTTCTCCTGTGAGGGGAAAGAGAGCAGTTACTGCACTTTTTGCTACTCTTCCCGCATGTGCGCCCTCCTCACCCTTTGCTAAGACAGAGAATGGTGACAGTGGGAACAGTGGGAGCACCAGCTCCAGACCCCTCCTGCTCACCCCCCTTGCCCCTGTGGGTGCCTCTGCCCCTCACCTGCCAACCTGCACCCATCCCATACAATTCAGATTGGAGATGCTCTGGAGCAGTCTTGGTTTTGCCTCTGCAGCCCCTGACACAGAGGGGAGCAGCACATTCCTTTAAGGCAAAACACCAGAGATTATCCAGATCCACGAGGGATGGATCCGTGTGGATCCAGCTGACGTGGCCTGGTAGCCCTGCTGTACTGTGATGCTGTTCAGGCACAGATGCTGTCTGGCCTATTTGCCTCCATGAGATCACTTAAAATAGCAGCCAGGCTGCTCTCCCAGGAGAAAGTACATTAGAGGATGAACCACATGTCAGGATGAATGCAGATGCTCTTCCTCAGGGATGCCTGGACAAGGCCCACCAGGCAAACAGACCTCCTCCAGGCAAGGATTTGAAATAACATCCAGGACAGCAGCCTGGGTGCACTGGTATGACACAGGGAGAACAGAGAGGAGACCAGAGGGAGCAAAACCTTGGGATGAGGGCAGACTCCAGGGGCTGCCTGCAATGGGTCCAGCACAGCTCTGAGGAACAGCAGCCCCTGCACTGCCTCAAACAGGTAACAGCTTGTCAGGTGCCAAGGAAAGCAATTATTTTGCACAAACACCATATCCTCGGGGAGGAGAGCTGGGAAGAAGCAGGAGCTGCCCTGCCTGGGCATTGTGATGCAGCTGAGGAGCTGCAGATGCAGCTGGGAGAACTTTTTAAGGAAGCTCTGCCCTGAAGGATTGATTTTCATTTTTGATCACCTCTTTCTGAATTTGAGGTAGGGGGAATAAGAACAAAAGGGACTTTAGGCCCATCCCAGCTTTCCTGCATATAWAAATACATRTATTTACATGTATCTAAGAACAGCTTATAGCAATAAATGGGCTGGTTGGACACAGCAGCAGCKGGCAGCTCCCTCCTGCCTGATGAGTGGGAATCTAAAGGGCAACCACCACATTTTGCCTTTACACCTGTACTGGGAAGAAAACAGGCAACCATGAGCAACTGGGGCTTTATTGGAACTCCAGAGCTCAGGGCACCAATACCCCAGAGAAAACRCAGGACCACTTGGGGAGTCACATCCTGCTTCATCCAGGATGTTGTCTGCACACCTCACCTGCTTTCAGGAATGTGAATGCATCAACCCATTACAAATTTGGGCACTGAGCTTTTAACRCAACATGCCAGAATCAAACCCTGTGTTTCTCAAAAAATCACAGGTAACATGAGACCGGACACCTCATTTAAAAGGAGAGAATGTTGCCTCCTTCCCTTTTACCCAAGCAGCAGAAGACATCAGTGGTTCAGAGGAGGGAAGAAAAGCCTTCTTCATACCTGTCCAAAATTGAACACGCTGATTTGGTGCAGAGCAGACATGCCTCCAGGCTCCATGGCAAGAACAACTGCCCTCAAAGTTTGCCACAGGGCCATGCAAACATTCAGACTCCAGTTGCTCTGCTTCAGACTAGGAAGCAACGACGTTTTAGTTTTAAGATTTTGCCTGTAGTTGCACAAGAGACACCTGAGAAAYGCAGTCTGATGCAGCAGAGCACTTCAAACTGCACTGAAGTGTTTTCTTACAGCAGGACTTCCGCAGCTATCCCACTGTCAATTACGTCAAAAAGCATTTTGCAATCAAGCTTGAGGAGGGAAGAACTAAGCTCACCTTGAGGAAAAGACCCACTCAGCTCCCAGGGCCAGAATAATTCCCTGTGGCACCACAACCAGCATGCTGCCCAGCAGATGGAAAAATCCCCTGGGCTGGGAATCCCACCACATGCCAGGACAGACCCTCAAATTCCTTCTTATCAACTCCCACGAGGAATTTCCCTGCCTGTCCAGGGCTTCCCATCCTTCCAGGTCTGTGTGCTCAGTGCACTGCTGAACTTTCTCCCTTTCAGAGCTGGGATCTGCAGCTCATTGGACTCTTTGGTTCCTATTTCCTGGTCCCCTGCTGCAGGTCAATGGTGCTCTCTGATGAGGGGGACTGGAATGGCCCATGTGCCTGTAGCCACAGAGCAGCTCCTACTCACTTCATCCCTGCTCTGAAACCACGAGGGAAACCAGGACTGCCCTGAGGTCGGTCTGTGGAAGTTTTGCTCCTTGTTCAGCCCAAGGTTTTGGTGGTTTTACATGATCACAGCAGACACGAGATGTGCTCACTTCATTTAACACATCCAAAGTAGTTAAGATCAAGAAAGAAAAAAAAATTATCACGTGTTACCCCTGCCAAACTTTGAACAGCTGCTTTACTGCACGAATGACATCCTCCACTTCCCTTTCACCATTCCCAGCCAGAAAGGACACTTTATTCCTTCAGCTCATCAAGCTGTTTAGGACTTTGCCCATGGGAGAGTCCTGGACCTTATGCCTGCTCCCTTCTTTGTAACCATCATACTACTAACAACAGGAACACCTTTATTTGCTGTAACACATTTCAAACAGTGCAACTGCAATCCATGGATGAGACCACAGACATCCACTGGGATGGGAAACTTGCAGAGGTAGAAACCAACTCTCTGCAGCAGTCAGCCTGTTGCTGAATGATAAATTACAGCRTAGAGAGAGCTTCTGCTTGTAGGCATTAATTACTGAAGTGAATACAATAATTTTTGGCATGGGAGGGCTTGGGTTTTTTACTTTTAAGTAAGCCCTTGCACGAAGCATCAATTGCATGGTTTGCTCTGCTCTTCTGTGTCCCACCCCTCACATTGCTATTGAGGAGCTAAACAATCCATCTAGGAATGGTATCAATCCATGTGGCCAAATGAGAGCTAGAAAAACCCCAGCTATACAATTTGGGGTATTTTAAGACAGATTTTATGAAATATCTCCTTTCCTTGCATCTACGTACATCCAGGCATGCATGGAAAAAGCCCACTAGACCATTTGATCAGCCTGGCCTAGTGGAAGATGTCCCTCCCCACGGCAGGGGGTTGGAAGGAGATGGTCTTTAACGCTCCTTTCAACCCAAACCATTCTGGGATTCTATGAAAGAGACAGACAGATTGCATGAAAAATGCTGGATTTCTGGGGGAAGGGGCACCACCAGAAG
This sequence comes from Amblyornis subalaris, assembly GCA_018881555.1. Classification (NCBI taxonomy): domain Eukaryota; kingdom Metazoa; phylum Chordata; class Aves; order Passeriformes; family Ptilonorhynchidae; genus Amblyornis; species Amblyornis subalaris. The sequence continues at coordinate 2,663,034 of JACAXG010000028.1, forward strand.
CCCTCTTGCGTGCGGACCTGAGCCTGTGTTTTGGTGGGAGCCCTGTGGTGGCCCCCACAGCCCTCCCCAGCACTGCACCCACGACCTGGGGGTCAGAAGGTCCCTTGAAGCCAAACTGTGGCCACAGGGAGCCCACGCGCGGAGCCGGGGGAAGCACAACTCACACTCAGCTCGGGTCCCAGGCGCCCGTACTGCTCCGACACCCAGAAGCCCCTCCGGTCCTCCAGGGCAATGTAGGGCTTGTCGGGGTACTTGGCCCTGAACTTCTTGAGGAAGCCTCCCTCGAAGTCGGCCAGCACCCCGTCCATGTCCACCAGCACCCGCAGGGCCCGGCGGGACCCCGCTGCGGGCCCGAGCCCCCTGCCCAGCCCGGCCAAGGGGCCGCAGCGCCGCGGCCGCAGGTGCAGGAAGCAGCTCAGCAAAATCATCGTGGAGGGGGGCTCGGGGCAGGGGATGGGGGCTTGGGGCAGGGGGCTCGGGGAAGGGGATGGGAGGCTCAGTGAAGTGGGCTCTGGGTCGGGGAAGGGGGCTCAGAGCAAGGGACGGGGGCTTGGGGCAGGAAATGGGGGGGTCGAGGAAGGGGATGGGGGCTTGAACAAGGGGATGGGGGGCTCGGAGAAGGGGGCTCAGGGAAAGGGATGAGGGGCTCGGGACAGGGRATGGGTGCTGGAGGAAGGGCTGGGGGGATTGAGGAAAGGGATGAGGACCCGAGGAAAAGGATGGGGGCTTGGGGCAGGGGATAGGGGKCTCTCCAAGCAAAGGGGACGCCTCTGTTTCAAGCACGCACCCCGCCGGCAGGCAGCCCTGTCAAGCGCATCCCTTCGCAGCAGGAGGAAGGAGCGGCGGGGGGGTGCAAAGGGGAGCAGAGGGGCTGCCGGGGGGCGCGGGGGGGATGCAAAGGCCCGTCCTGGCGCCCAGCGCGTCCTCCCCGTGCCCGCCCCATCCCTCCCCGGCAGCGAGCGCGGAGCGGCGGCGGCGGGAAGGGAGCGGGGGCTGCGGGGCCGGTGCCCGGCGCGGAGCTCGCCCCGACCCGGCAGTGCAAAGCCCAGTTCCTCTTCCCGGTGCCTGGCGAGCCCGGAGCGCCGGCACCGCCTTAAAGCGGCACAAGCGCCCTGCGACAGCTCCGCGCCGCCCGCCCAGCCCCGCTGCCCTTCCCTCCCTCCCGGCCTCAGTTTCCCTCGCTCTCAGTCTTRGGGATACCCAATCCCTCGCCCGCTCCCCCCCCGGCCCCATGCCCGTCCCTGCCTGCAGCGTGGGGGCACACGTAATATGGTGATTTTTTGCATTAAATGCACCCGTTTCTTCCACTTCTCCCTCCGTGTAACAGCTCTGTCTCCACGCGTGACAGRAACCCTTAAAAGACAAGCCCTGGGCCCCAAAGAAGCACTCGCTGCACCACGAAGSGCTCAGTGTTCTGATCAGGGACCAAAGACCTGTCCAAAAAACACTGTAGGGATAAAAACTGATGAAGGGGGAGTTCTCCAAGTGGTACTGACAGGATTAGGCAACCCGAGCTAGGAAAGAAAACATTTTGTTTGACAGCAATAGTAAGGTTCCAATATATTTAATTTTTAAAGTTCAGAATGTTTTCCAGTGGAATGTATTGTCCTTGTTTCATAGAATGGGCAAATTCGCTGTTGGGATCAGGTCACCTGGGGAAGGTCATGGAAGGAAGGGAAGGAAGGGAAGGAAGGAAGGAAGGAAGGAAGGAAGGAAGGAAGGAAGGAAGGAAGGAAGGAAGGAAGGAAGGACGGACTGGCTGGACACGATGGTGATCTCAGCAGTGAGGCTGCGAGGGGAATGTGCGAAGTTCAAGACTGTTGTGCTTTCACTTGCACCGCAGGCATTTTGCTTCCTGCAAGGAATGGGATTTCAACACAGCTGGATGTTCCTGACTAAGCAGGGAGGAGAATACATACAAATTTATGGCTCCCCAGGGCAGTGGTCACGGCACCGAGCCTGACAGAGTTCAAGGAGCATTTTTGGACAACACTCTCAGGCACAGGGTGGGATTTGGGGGCTGTCCTGGGCAGGGCCAGGAGTTGAACTCGATGATCTCTGTGGGTCCCTTCCAGCTCTGGATATTTTATGATTCTGTGATCTCCACACAGGCTTCCATGATCTTCTTGGAGGCTGAACGACTGACACATTCCCTGCCTGCAGCAGCTCAGGAACACCTTGCTTCACTTCCCGAGGGATGGAAAATACCCTTCCATGTATATGAACCCAATTAACCTGAGGGATTCAAGTCCTATTCCCTATTCGGAACATWGCACGGAATCAGACGAGAACCACCACATTCGGTCCCCGCCAGAGGGGACAAAAGGGACTAAACCTTTTCGTGCAGTGCAGCCACTTGGGTGGGCTTCACGCCCCGCGGGCAGCGGGCAGSAACGGGCACCCGTGTCGGGGAGGGCCCGGTGTCGCGGAAGGCCCCGTGTCGCGGGGGTCCCCATGTCGCGAAAGGCCGCATGTCGCGGCGGTCGCCGGTGTCGCGAAGGGCCTCATGTCGCGGAGTGCTGACGCAGACATGACGTCACCACCGCCCCCCCCCCCCAGCGCTGCTGAGTCACGGCCCCTCCCGCGCGCCTGACGCGGGGCCGGCGGTTGCCATAGCGACCGCACTTCTCGCGAGAGGCGGCGGAAGTGGCGCGCGGCGGCGGGCGTCGCGCGGCTCCCGCGGCGGGCYCTCATTGGCTGGCGCCGGGCGGCGGCTCCCGGCGCGCGCCGCTCCCCCCGCCCCGCCCCTCAGCGCGCGCGGCCGCGGCGCGAGCCGCCAAGATGGCGTCGGCCCTGGAGCAGTTCGTCAACAGCGTCCGGCAGCTCTCGGCCCAGGGTGAGGGCGACGGGGCGGGCCGGGGGCACCGGGGACACGGGGCGACCCCGCGGGGCCGGGGCAGGGCGGCGACGACCGAGGGAGCGCGTCAAACCGCGCGAGTGACGGCAGGGCGGGGGGGCGGGCCACGGCCTGCCCGCTCGAACGGCGCTCCCTCAGGCGCGGGTCCGGGGTGCTGCACCCCCGGGGCTGCGGGGCCCGGCCCGGGTTAATTGGGGTGCTGCACCCTCGAGGGCTGCGGGGCCCGTGCCGGGGTTAATGGGGGGCGGCCCCGGAGGGATCCCGGCGGTGTGACAGGGCGCGACGGGCCGGCGGTGCTTTCCAGGGGCTTCGTGGTGCTCCCAGGGGGTGATTTCTGTAGCGGAGCCGGCACCGGCTGTCGTGCCAAAATCTTAGCCTTTAAAACAGGGGGAGGAGCGGGCATCGCAAGGGCTTTAACTGGGATTGTGTGGCCCAGCTTGTAACCTCCCTAATGAACGGGCAGATTGTGRTAAGTGTGGTTTAAAATACATTTCTGAATCGTCCAAGTGCTCTACATTTCCAAACAGAGCATGGACAGAGAGTCCCGCCCCACCACGGAACTGTGTGACAGGTCTGAGACTGTAACCACGTGTTCACAAAGGGTTTTAATAACCACAGTTAGGATTCCTTAGTTTCGCTGCCAAACTCCTAATTTTCCCGTGGGTGGGCACAGCGTTTCCTGGTTCTTGAACTTTACCTCTGTGTTGATGCTCTGTGAAACGTGTTCTGACTGGTCTGTGCCTGGGATGTTTTCTCCCAGAAACTGATCAAAAATKGATGTTGCCCGCTATGGCCCCAGGTTTTCTCGCTTGAGTGGAGCCTCAGATTTCTATTACTTTGGTTTCACTTCTGAAATGTATTTTCACTGGGGATATCATATGGAAGAGGCAATTTATACCTGCAAGGTGTGGGTACAAACCAGATAGAAGATGGATCTTTGTATGTCTGTAGCTGAGCTGGAGAACTTTCTATCACAAGGTTTTGGGGCTGCAAAAGGTTCAAGGGGAGACTGGTTGGCTTTAGGGAAGTTCTCCCTTTAGGGATGAGCCTAATGAGCTTTAGGCAGAAATTCTCTGTGAGAAATTCCCTAGCACARTAAGGCCATGGACCTGTTGGACCAAGTCCATTTGAGCCCACCAGGATCACTGAAGGGACAGAGCACCTTTGCTACGAGGAAAGGCTGAGAAAATTGGGATTGTTCAGCCTGGAAAAGAGAAGGCTTTGGGGTGGCCTAATTGTGGCCTTCCAGTACCTGAAGGGACCTACAAGAAAGATGAGGAGAGACTGTTTACAAGGGCCTGGACTGACAGGACAAAGGGGAATGGCTTCAAACTGGCARAGGGTTAGATTGGATATTAGGAAAAAATTCTTTCCTGTGAGAGTGGTGAGGCCCTGGCACAGATTGCCCAGAGAAGCTGTGGCTGCTCCATCCCTGGAAGTGTCCAAGGCCAGGTTGGATGGGGCTTGGAGCAACCTGGGATGGTGGAAGGTGTCCCTGCCCATGGCAGAGGTTTGGAACGAGATGAGCTTTAAGGTCCATTCCAATCCAAACCATTCCAGGATTCTGTGAAAGGACATCCAGACCCAGAGAGGCAGTTGGAGGACATGAGAGCACTCAGGAGAAATGTGTGTACTTGTGGTGGTTTCTGACTGTCAGCATTTGGCTGCCTGGGAGGTGACATAAAGGGACATTTAGTTGGGCCTGGTATGGGAATTTCTACTTACAGTTGTTCAGTGTGTGTGTGGGTAGAGGGATAGATCACAGAATCCSAGAATGGTTTGGGGTGAAAGGAACCTTAAAGGTCATCTCATTCCAAGCCCTGCCATGGGCAGGGACACCTTCCACTAGACCAGTTTGCTCAGATTCTGTTCTGGGGGTTTCTTTGCTTTGTTTTTTAGGGGAATGCTAAATGATAGAACTGTGGAAGGGGTGGTTTTCTGGACCAGGGAGAACACCAGAACTAAGGTTTTGCAGTGCCTGAACACCATTATCAAAGCACAGAGWGTTTTACAAGCCCCATTCCTTCCTATGCTTGTGCTTTTTTAAAATTCCATATGGAGAAGAGTAGTGTTGGCAGCGACTTTCTGGAGTTCCTGGGCTCTGGTCCCCCATTTGGAAATTTTGATCCCTCTGTCACTTCAAAACTAACATTTCATTGCTAGGACTTCCCAGGTTTTYCCTTCTCAAAGGAAAAGGCCAGAGAACTGAGGGCAGTGTAAATCTCTCTGAATGGAGGCACTATTCCTCCTTTTATGGAGACTTTTGTTAAGGGTGAGAGAACCTCTGTTTTTTCTCTCTAATCTGCAAGGATTGAACATTGAAACAATACTCTGCTTCAGAAGGCTGTAGTTTTAATTCATTCCATTAATTGGGGGGGAGGAAGAGTTTGAAAGCAGTTCATGAGAATGGATCTGCTTTCTTTGTAAGGATTTTGGGGCTTACCATACCTTTCTAATTCACTTTTCATGCTGTGTTCATAGCTCACAGCATATAGAATAACATTGTCATTTTAATTATACAAAGTAAATTTAAGGGCAGGTTTTTAAATCCTTTTGTTGTAGGTACTTAGTAGTAACTTTAATATCTACTTCAAAAAAATGCTTATGAGCAGACCTGAAAGGTAAGTAGGGCTTGAGGACCAGCARGGAACCAGCTCTGCTATATGTTTAAAAAAACCCAAACATGTGATGGGTGGAAAATTAATGCCTATTATATTAAAGAAAATTAAAACTTGGGGTGATACTATTATTTCCTGAGGTTACATAGGGAAGCAGGTTATAATGAGGTATGGGAATGGATGTGTGTTCTCTAATTAGACTTTGACAACAATGCTTTTTGTTTTTCAGGGCAAATGACCCAGCTTTGTGAACTGATCAATAAAAGTGGAGAGCTGCTAGCAAAAAATCTTTCCCATCTGGATACAGTGCTCGGTGCCCTGGATGTACAGGAACACTCACTAGGTGTTCTTGCTGTCTTGTAAGTGTTGCTCGCTTTTAATTAAATATCTTGGTATTAAAGCTTCAGGCAATGTGCTGAATTGTCAGCCAAGCAAACTGTTTTGTTCTGGCACTGGCACAGATTGCCTGGACAATCTGTGGCTGCCCCATCCCTGGAAGTGTCCAAGGCCAGGTTGGACGGGGCTTGGGAGCAACCTGGGGTAGTGGGAAGGTGTCCCTGCTTATGGCMGGGAGTTGGAATTGGACAATCTTTAAGGTTCCTTGCAACCCAAACCATTCCGTGATTCCATGACAAGTATTTTTCCATATGTGTTCAGCAAAAAGATATAAAATGAGCTTTTAAAACTTTATTTTCAGGGCATTAATGTACTGAACTGAAAGCACGGAGCAAGACGTTTTATTCCAGTGAAAAATGGGCTTTTATCATGGTTCTTGGGTGTTTGTCTCTAGATAGCACTGAGGCTCTTGCTGCTGTCTGGAGTTCAAGATAATACTTGAATTGCCTTGGGGGTGCTGAGTTGAGGTAAAGATATTTAGTCCTGGAGTTCAAACTGGCTGTATCTGACTTGAAGAGAACTATCTGCAGGTCCCACTGCTATTTTAAAATTCTCTTTTAAGGGAAAGATCAGAATTCTAGTACTTGTTCTACCACCCTTTTGAAACAAAATACTGATAACACTCAAAATGATCTTTGTTTGCCATTGTAGTTTGCACTAAATTGAGAATTATGTAGTGCATGGAAAGGTGTTTTCAAATATTGTGCAGCTACTGGGGAAATCCTATGTCATGTCTCATAAACAGTTTGGATTTGTTCATAAGCAGCTGCATGCAGAGACTTAGCAATGAGGATGAAGCTTTTTTATGAACCTCCAAGCATTAAGTGCTGAACCTTTTGTTTCTTTGTTCCAGGTTTGTGAAGTTTTCTATGCCCAGCATCCCTGACTTCGAAACGTTATTCTCACAGGTGCAGCTTTTTATCAGCACTTGTAATGGAGAACACATTAGATATGCAACAGACACTTGTAAGTTAAGCTTAATTTCACACAATGTATTTTTGGATAGTTTGGTAATACTGACTTTTCACTGGGGTGTTTTTTTGTTTGTTTTTTACTGTGTTTAGTTGCTGGCCTGTGCCACCAGTTAACAAATGCCCTTGTGGAGAGAAAACAGGTGAGCAAGTATCATCTAGTACAAATAAGCTACTACATACCCAAAGCTTAAAGGGGATGTTACCAGTGTCTTACTCACTCCATAAAGATTTGCCACTAACTTCACATTAAGTATTTCTGTGCAGCTCCTTAGTTGTTAAGTTTACTGAAAGGTARTGAACCAAACTCAAAATTCTAGGATTTCTTTAAGGAGAAACGTAAGGAAGATAATTTTTTGGGGAGARGAGTCACCTAAAAACATGTTCTCTCACACAAAGTAGGAAATCTGTAGTACCAAGAATGTTCTTCAGACAAGGTGTGCATGAGCAGGAGAGAGCTGCAAAAATTATTAGCACCGGTGAGTCAGAGATCTTAGTTTCAGTGTTACTCTCACTGGTGTTATATAACGTTCTTAATGAAATGCCTGAAAATGTACAGGAAACTTGATTAAGAAATATTTGACCAGTGGTTTTGTTGCTGAGATCCTGACTTTGTCAGGCCACTTCGGTAAAATCTATCCTGAGATAGATTTGATCTCTCCTTCTAAGTGGAGTGAAGTGAGGGCCTCGTCTCTGGCATTTGGTGGGATTTTAGCTGGAGTCAAGGAAGGTTTCCTTATTAATACAGATTACTCTATTTCTGAATGGATGACTTTATCAAAAGTTGTATAGCCAAGGTTTATTTTCCAAGAGACTGCAATATCCTACAAAAAGGGAACCTCAAGTTAACTATTACTTAATGGAACCTGTCAATTAGTGTTATTTTTCATTTGTAAGTGTCAACATAAGATCCAATGTGCTGCCATCTATGAGAAATTATCTGAAAGAGATGTAATTTCTGACAGCCCCTGCGAGGAATTAGCATTCTCAGACAAGCCATAGACAAGATGCAGATGAACACAAACCAGCTGACCTCAATACACGCAGATCTCTGCCAGGTAAGGGGAGCAGAAGGGCTTTTTGTGAGAGTAAAAGCTTATAAAATACCTATAAACCTTTGAGGAAATGCATGTTCACACACTGCGGTGTAAAAACGGATTTTCAACTGGTTTTTGGTTTGGTTTTTTTCCAGTAGTAAATAACATGATACACTGAAATAAAGTCCGAATCTGATACACAGATTAATTATTAACTTTAAATGTTCAGTGCATGTCCTCAGATCTTTGGGTTTCTCAATGACTTCTGAAGGTCCTTTGACATCCCTTCTCTGTGCACTGAAAGTCACACAGAGGTTATCCTAGGTAATATCAGTGTAATATCCAGCTACTGTCTGCTCAGTTCTGACAAAAGCCATGTTTGTCTTGGTATCTTTGGCCTGGGTTTGCACTTCTGTCTCATTCTTGGCTCCTGGGATTTAGGGCTGGACAGGAATGTTGAGAACAATATTTAGTGCTGCCAGCACAGTAGTCTGGCAGGCCTGGAGCTTCAAGCAGCTTTGTCAGAGTTTAATTTCTTTAGGAGTCAGATAATTTATAGTAGTTCATAATCTGTGCTAGGGGTTTCCAACCTGTGTTACAGCACTACTGATATGTTCCGGTTTTTTACTCATGGAGGAGTGATATTTATTAAATAGTACTAATTGATTTAGTTTCAATTCCTTCTCATGGAAATTCGAATGGAAATGGCTAATTTATGAAAACTTGATTTATTTTCTTGTAGCTCTGTTTGTTAGCAAAATGCTTTAAACCTGCCCTCCCGTATCTAGATGTGGACATGATGGATATTTGTAAAGAGAATGGGGCATATGATGCGAAGCACTTTTTATGTTACTACTACTATGGTGGGATGATATACACTGGGCTAAAGAACTTTGAAAGAGCACTCTACTTTTATGAACAGGTAACTTGAAATGAAATGCTAAGTCTGAAGTGTGATCAGTGGAAAGGCAAAAATAGATGTGAGAAGACACAGCACCTTTGAATTGTCACAAGCAAACTGTCTTTGGAAGTGTTTTCCTTTAAGAAAGTCTCTTACAGTGTTGTTGCACCATAAAGCTGTGCAGTTGAAAGGGTGATGTTAAATTTATCTCACTATAAATATTTTTCAGCTGCCTGCTTAGAACTGCAGCACAGAAACAGGTCACAGGCTGACACACAATTGTGTGTCCTTAAAAAATAGTCCAGTGGTTTTGCTAAGGCCTTTGCTAATTTTATGAGGGGAGTTATACTTGTTCAAGGCTGTTACAATATTGGTTGGTTTTGTTTTCTCTGGGAAAGAAGAGAAAATAGCAAAATTGGGAAAATTTTGTACATGAGGGAAATGCTGTGCAATGTGCAAAATAAACTGGTGTAGTGTTTTTCTGTAAATGAGGGTCAGCTCTTGAGTAGTTTCAGTATCATAGTAAACTAAAATYTCTTTTTCCTATTCTACAGACCTCTGGTAATGTAATGGCTTTRTAAAACCTCTTTGAGGATCTGTGTAAATCCAGGTTCCATGGGAACTGCATAATCATTTGTGATAACAATGTAGTAGCTACAGGTGATTTCTGGTACAACTTTAGATRTATACCAAGGAAAGAAGTTTTGATTCTGTCTGAGCAGGGCTATTTTAGGATAGGCACCAGTGTAACGTGATATGTTTTGAGTAGCTTGTATAAAATTTCCTCTTTTTGCATATTTTTGGATAATTAATTTTGACAGAAGTTAGTTAAGCTTCAATGCTCAAGGGAGAATTTCATATGTCACTTTATCCTTTCTGCATGCAGCTTGAAATTGAKTTTTTTGTTCATGCAGTAGCTACCAGGATCTATCAGTAAAGTATATTAAATTTCTGTTCCGTTTCTTTCTCTCTTGCTTAGGCAATAACTACTCCAGCCATGGCAGTCAGTCATATTATGTTGGAATCATATAAAAAGTATATCCTAGTTTCTTTGATACTACTTGGCAAAGTTCAGCAGCTACCAAAATATACTTCCCAGATAGTTGGTAGATTCATTAAGGTAAGTCTTGCAATTACAACTAAATAAYAGATCAACAAATCTGACTTTGTAAATGTGTACAAGTGGAAGGTGTCCCTGCCTATGCCAGGGAGTTGGAATGAGATGGGCTTCAAGGTCTCCTTCCGACCCAAATGATATTGGTGGTACAGGTTTTTAAATTTAAAGTTGGGAAAACTTCTGGGTTGAATAGTACTAATCAATATTCTCTTTGCTTCGCACATCCCTTTATAGCTTTTTGTGTTAGAATTTTAAAAATACTTAGATTTCAGTTGACTTTCAAGATGCAGTGTCCCTGTGAAAGGATTTAACTAGTAACTTCATCTTATTGAAGAACAAAATGCTAAATAGTTTATTCCAAACCCCAGCTTTTTTAAGCATAAAAGCTTCTGAAAAATCTGCAAGGTTGGAGTCTGTAAGCATTTAGATTAGGAGGTGTAGGGTGGGAGACAAAAGTGCTACTGAGAGAGTTCTGATCCTAAGTAGCACACTTTTAAAAGTTAGTTCTTATTTAGCACTGAGTTTGTTGATTCGTGACCAAAATTCTAGAGAGTTAAAAAMATCTTCTAACTTCAGAGACTAATATACAAGCTCAAAGCATTTTAAGGTAGTTTACACGAGCTAGTTTCACCCTCTGAGTCTCTTCATGCTGTGATGCATTGTGGTCAAGGATGGGTGTCATAGAGGACAGGACAAATGTAATGGATGGGCAGTGACCAGGCAACACCCTACTTACCTCAACTCAGCTTTCTTCTCGTGCTGGTCAGCCGAGAGACTTCTTTCACACTGCTGTAAGTAAAACTGTCACACAGAGGTCCTGAAATGATGTTTACTAAACCTTTCACTGCAGTAATACAGATTTAGTGTCTGAGGGTCTGTCGTTGCCATGAAGCCATGTATGGGCATCATGTCTTTTTTTATGAGAAATGCTCAATCTACTCAAATCTACTTCAATGCCTGCATGGCTTCTAATGTTGGAGCACTGAATAGATTTTGTGAGGCTGGTTGAACACTGTGTTCTTTAAGAAGGGTTCTCATTTTTCTAATTGCAGCCTCTTAGCAATGCTTACCATGAATTAGCACAAGTTTATTCAACCAATAAACCCTCGGAGCTTCGAAATCTGGTGAACAAACACAGTGAAACATTCACAAGGGATAACAATATGGGGCTGGTTAAGCAATGCTTGTCATCTCTCTACAAAAAGAATATTCAGAGGCTAACCAAGGTAAGAGAAACTGTGAGTAGTTTCCTTCTAARAGGGTATTTCTGAAATATATTCAATTCAGAGCAAAATGGTAATGTAGTAATGTGGCAGAGAAATTACTAAGACTGAGATTTGTGTCTGAAACAAAGGAGATTAAAATGCTCTGTGTAGGAAAGCAATTCAGTTGGCTGCTTATGCATTATTTAAAGGGTGATTCAATCTGTCTATTGGGGGTTTGCCCACGAGGTTTTTGTACATAATCAAAAAAGTGAGTGCTGCAACCCAGTGACCTTCATCTCCATTCAAAAAATAGGAAAACTGAACTTTACAGGCCACTTCATTAGAAAAGAGCAAGTGAATAGGACAGATTTTGGAAGTGTCCAAAACAAAAAGAAAAACAGAACACTGGAGTGATTTGCTCCTTCAGCTGAGAGATTGGATTAATCCTGAAAGGTGGTTGGGGAAAGCTGATTTTTGCAAGCTCAAATGATATTTGTTGCAGTAGAAAAAAATCTCAGGAGGAGGTTTATATATGCATCTCTTGAAGGAAGTTCAAGGGATCGAGAGTCACCTTTTTCATGTAAAAAAGAGAAGGAAGAGGTTGGACATGATCAGGACTGTCTGATGTAAAGTGAAATTGCAGGAATGAGTAATGACTCCATATGTGTGCAGTGTAACAAATTAATGATGGGAGGAAGAACTGACTCACTCTTGTCGTCCCTTTAGTAACTAAAAGTTCCACTTGTTTCTTCCCATCAAACTTCCACAATCAGGTTACATAGGCCATGAAGGGTCAACAGGGAAAAACCCTTAACATCCAGTTTTAACACTTTGATACTTTCTAAATTTCAGACGTTTTTAACATTGTCATTACAAGACATGGCAAGTCGAGTGCAGCTGTCGGGGCCCCAAGAAGCAGAAAAATATGTCCTTCACATGGTAAGACCTGTGACTTGGTTAAACTGTCCCAAAATTAATGTTTGGATTGGCAGTGCATATTCTGAACAGTTCCTTTTCAGGGTGGAGGAAATGCTGTCAGTCTGCTGTGGTGTTTAGACTGTTCTCAAAAAATCTAAAAAGCTGTTTTCCAGCTGAGATAAGGCATGAATTATGTTTCTTTGGGAAGCTGTGGGAAATAAAAGCAACCAAGTTAAAGACGACTCCACAAAGAGTCTGTGTTGTTACCTGAAATTCTGTTCTTGGTGATAACTTACATTAAATCCTCTGTCATTTCAGATAGAAGATGGTGAAATCTTTGCAAGTATTAATCAGAAAGATGGTATGGTCTGTTTCCATGATAATCCTGAAAAATATAACAATCCAGCTATGCTTCATAACATTGATCAGGAGGTAAATCTTTAACTGCTTTTGGAATTCTTACCAAAGAACCTTAGTCTGTTATCAGAGAACTGCTGGCAGAAGCCAGTGTAATAACTTAGGTATAGAGATTGAGGACTGTGAATCATTATTTGACTATTTCACAGTATTTTCACAGGTTTTAGATTAATACTTTCTGTTGATGTGTTCCCTGTTGTGTCCTCCACAGCTTGAGCTGTTGCAGGAGACTGACTCCTTGCTATTGGTGGTGGGAAGATCCTTGAATTGAATGAATTAGAAAGATTGTTTTTAGAATTTTAGACTTCAAGGATCACTTCCATTGGCTGTCAGTAACCTGCCTGTAGGGTAAGGTAGTTGACCCTCATGGGACTGTTTATCAGTGGCCTTAAAAAAGGTTGTTAGGAAGACATGGATCAAATGAAGGGAATAAAAAATGGTCTGACACTTTTGTTTGGGAAATGAGGGATGAGAACATTTTGATGTGGAACTTCAATGATGGCAAAAGTTACTGGTTATATGGCACAGCCATGAAATTTCTTGAAGATCATGTACAAGCTGGACAAAGTAATCAATTTCATACATATTTTTAAGATGCTGAAATGTATAGAGCTTGATGAACGACTGAAAGCCATGGATCAAGAGATCACTGTGAACCCTCAGTTTGTGCAGAAGGTAATTGGTTTAATGTCTTGTAAGAGTATGTAAGAGATCCATTCAGTGCAGTAGGTTGTACTGAATGTCAGTATTTACAGTGTTAATATTCCGTATTATTAATAATATGTGCATAAACATGATGAAACATCATAAAGATAATTTATTATTTTTGAAAGTGTTTTTTCCTGATTAATTCTGCAGTGATTTCAGCCAAAAAAGGAAGTGCATGTTATTTCATATGCACTTCATTTTCCTGCCTGTTCACTTCAAAGAATTGTCTTTCTCAAGCCTGCAGACCTGTTTCTGAACAGAACTAACTCTCTCCCTTTCAGAGTATGGGCTCTCAAGAAGATGACTCAGGGACCAAACCATCCAGTTATTCTTGAAATTAATGTTGCTCACCACTCCGCTTTCAAGTAAAAGCTTATGAAAGAATCACGCCTGGAATAGGGCATTGAGGAGTTCCACGAAGAGAGCAGAGAGAACTGAGCTTTGCTTTTCACCTGGACATTAAGAAAATAAAAGAACACCCTCTCAGTACTGTATAATATCAGAAATATTCTCTGCAAAGAAAAAGGAAATCTCAAAAGAAACTTAAAAGTCTGTTGTGGATTTATTTATCTTCAGATTAACATCGTTAATGCATTAAATAATCTACCTTTTGTTTTAAAGGGTTTGAATGTTGCTGTGTTTCTGTAGCAGTCCTCTTCTGCAAAAAAAAAGTGTTATTCAGGGAAGAATACAAAGTAGTGTTGGTTCACTTAGGAGATAATTACTGGTTCATTATTCTGTATTTAAAGGTGGCTCAAAGTGCAGATTTATCATATGTGTGGTGGGGGCAGAGGGGTGGAGTTCAAGCAAATCATAATGTAGAGAATTTGCATATGCCAAATATAATTGGTGCTGTCTGTTAAATGAGGAAATAAGAACTGTTCTTCCCAAAAGGGTGAGGATGTCAACGTGTCCTTGTAAGGAAGTTTGCTGCAAAGTAGGAATCATATATGGAAACCGTACATGACAGCTGCTTATTATTTTAAGTTTCTGGTACAAAATATCTGCTAATATTATTTGCTCTTAGATGAAATTTATTAGACCTAAACAAAAGGATATTTGGAAAACGTTGGTGTTCTGGAGGATTTTAGATAGGAAGTTGTTTACACTGAAAGAAATTTAAATGTTTGTTCCTGTACAACTGGCATGAAGGTATTCAACAGGCTGATAGTTTCTTTGGTGGAAACCAGTATTTCTGCATGGGACATAAATAGATAAATAGAATTCTATACTGCTCTCAAAATGCAGGATTTTATTTGGAGATAACAGGCTGGAATGGTACCTGGTTTTTAATTTACTGTTTTAAACTTTAAAACTTTGTTATTGGATTCTTTAAAGTGCTTCACCCCTTGAATCAACAGGCTGTTTAATTTCCTGTAGTTCTCGTGTATCTGAAGATTCTCACGGTTCAAACACTTTCCTGTCAGGCAGAAATAAACCTGTCACCAAGTCAGAATATGAGAAGCTCAGCAACCACTGCTTCCTGCTGAAACACCTCACCAGGAGCTGCTGGCTTCTGCTACCCTGCCAGCTTGTTTCCAGAAGCACAAGTGGGAGCTGAGCATTTCTGGCTCTTGCTCTGTGAAGTTTGTGTGTCTTGAGGTCACCTGTGGTTGAAAATATTCCATTTGTGCTTCCAGTGCTGATACAGAAGTGTTGGGGTTTTCACTTAAAACCAGTGTCCCAAGTCTAGCAGAGCCTCTGTGACAGTGAGGTCGTGCTTTCTGGTGAAGACAGGTGTCCCAGGTTGTGGTGGTGAAGGATGTTTCTAAAGCAGTTTAGTATCAAACACAGCAGAGGTCTGTGGTGTGAGCAGCTCATCACTTCCTGCCAGAGAGGCTTCCATGGAGACAACTTTTACTCCTGATCTTTAAGTAAATTCTTGTTTTTTTCATAACTTGCCTTACCAGTCTTGTAACTAAAGAGATTGATGATTTTGAAGGGTTTCATCCTAATTAATATTGCAGTGATTTCAATGCTGAACATACACCATTTTCCTCTCTGGTCCCAGGGAAGTGTTAAATGAGGAGAAAGTGATGCTGTGGCTGGAGCCCAAAGCAGGGTGGTTGTTACAACCACGTGCGGCACTCACAGAAGGGACTGTGCAAACAAGTGACCCCAAACCCTACCCATCTGGAAGTGTGCCTGGCTGCCCTCTCCTTGCCAAGGGCTCACTTGCCAGAGGAGAATGTATGCAGGATGCTGTCATGGAGTTAGAAAAAAACCAGGAATGTCCACTTTTACACCACTAGTTCAATTAGTGAGCGTGGATTTGCCTGCTGAGAGCTGCAGGATGGCTTTCCAGTTGTGGAATTGGAAGCAAACTACTCTATGCAGCTGGAAAATAGCTCTACATTTTTCTTTATTCTTGCTTAAAGTAGATAAAATAAATCCACGTTCACATCAAAAGGATGGCAAAAATAGCTGTGTAATAGTTTCAAGTGATATATTCCATTATAGATCTGATTTTAAAGAGGGCAGATGCTTTTAAAGTTAGACAACTGCTGAGGTTCCTTTTCTGGCATGGATAGTTGTGCTGTTAATGTCTGATTTCTGTTAAAAATTCAAAGTCAGGTCCCACCTGTAGAATCAGTAGATAAAGCATTCACCGAAAGTGCTCCAGGGAAGGGCTTTTAAGTCCTACTTTGCTAAACACACAGGGTCTGGCATCTGCATGTCTTGAGATAGCGCTGAAAGTAAGTCAGATTTTTAATGAAGCAGCTCCTTCGAGTCTTGGAAGTAATTGCATGGGCTGTGGTCAGCTGAGAGGCTTCGAGAACACTTGAGCTTTCTGGTTTTAATTTGTATTTACTGCAGGGAAGGACTTTTGCTCAAATCTAAGAACACTGCGTGCTGTGCTGCTCCCAGCTTGGACTCTCAGAGGTCCCGTGGCTGTTTCTTCTCATCGTGCATGGTCACAAGATCTGTCCAGGGAATACTGAGTGCATGCTTTGATATCTGACTCCGGTTTTGATGCATTTTAATTAGCAAAGACAAAAAATGCACTTCTGAAGGCAGCGTCAGATGTGCAACTGCAGTTCATAGCCACAGGAGGGGTCTCTAGGCCAGTTACTGTGAGATTTTGAAATGTTTCTAAGAAGAAATGGTTCGAAGCTGTTCGTGTTCAACCCCTCCTCCTATTTTTGTGCCATCAGAAGCCCCAGTCTGTGACCTCTGCTGAGCCATCGCTCCACCACGTAACTCCAGCTGCCTCCCTCTCCACAACTTCCCTCTCTGTCCCACAGCACAGCCCCAGCCCGGTGTTTGTGTTGTCATAGGCGCTCTGTATAACCTAGGAAATGTTCTCCGTGTGGCCATCCTGGCCTGGGAGGTTAGTCCTGAGAAGTTGTTTAAATGTACTATTGGAAAATAAAGATAACAAACGAGTCGTTCTTAGTTTGTCTTAAATGACATTGTAGGTCTTTTGTATCTGGGTTTTCCTTAGTTTTTTGCGGGGGGCTCTYGTCACTTTTCAGGGTGTGATTCTGGCTGCCTGGGGGGGCTGCTGGTTGCCTGCCGTGTATGGCAGTGCCCTCTTTTCTGGAGGTGTTCAAGCTCTGCTGGTGGCTTCTCGGGGCTCTCCTGAGAGATTCCAAGTAGAAACAGTCATTCTTTTGTGTGTCTTCCTTGGGAAGTGCTGCTGCAGGTCCTTGTCTGAGATGGGCTATGGGATTTTGGATGGAACACTTTTATTCTCTCTGAGCAACCTGGTCTAGTGAAGGTGTCCCTGCTCATGGCAGGGTGTTGGAATGGGATGGTCCATAAGGTCCTTCCAGCTCAAACCATTCTGGGATTCATGTCTGTGCTCTGTATTTCCCTAATAATCCATSTTGCTGACCATCTGAATATTGGTTTTATCAGAGACATAATTATTAGTCCATGTGTGGCTGCTTGGATCCAGAGGTGTGTCTTGTAGTGGTATCAGCAGTAGCTGCTCTTTCTTGGGACTTAATACAAGTTTTACCCAGTGGAACGATCTATGCTGTTATCTTCTTGAAAACCTACTACTTTTGTTTAGATTCAAGTATTTAAAAGGGGCAACTCCAGTGGGAAGGAGGGAATCCAGTACTTTTACTATTTTGAAACCCGGTGGAATTTGGTTTATCTTTCCACCATAGATTCCTAGAGGTAAAGTCTTTGATACTTGAACTTGATACCCTGAAGAGAAATTGGAGTMGTTTAATGGAAGTGAAGAGCCTGAACAGGTTTAACTTGGGCGTCTGCTCCCTKCCCTACCTGGGCTGTACCTGTGTAAACACCTCCACAGACCTGCTTTATAAATTGGAAAAAGACAATACTTGGAAGCCTTCGTCTGCTATAACCTTACATTCTAAGCAGTTTCAGGAATTAAAACACACGGCGGGGGTTGAGTCTCCAGGGGAGAAGTCGCGCCCAGGCTGCGGAGAACACGGCACCGCCCTGGGCGGGGGAGTCCCGGGAGGGGGAAAGGGGTCCTGCGGCAGCCGGTGGCAAAGCTCGTTAACGCGGCGGCCACCGGCCCCATCCCCGCGGCGTCCCCCCGGTCCCGGTCCAGGTCCCGGCTYCCTCGGGGGCTCCGCCCGCGACCACCTCGGGTCTCCTCCCGAGCCCGCCGGTCACGTGAGCCGCCGCGCGGCCCGCACCACCCCAGGAGGGGAGCGGGGCCCGCTCCCGGTGCGGCACCCGCGGCTCGCAGGCGGCGGCTCGTCCCCTCTCGTGTCCACGGTGGTCGGACACCTCTGTTCCCGCTCTGCGGTGGGACAGCGGGCAGGGGGTAGAGCGCGAGGAGAGGAGGAGCCTTCCAGACCTTCTCATCTTCCCCCTTCTTTGAGGTAATGGCTCCGTCCGCCCCCCGTGGACAGGGCGGCCCTGGGCCGAGCCACTGCCGCAGCCGGGGGGGTGACGAGTCCCCGGGAGGGCAGCGGGAAGGCCCGGCTCGGTCCCGCGGTACGAATGGTCTCCTCATTCCTCTCTTCCGCCTTCTTCTCCATCTCTTTGCTCCTCCGTGGCGGCGGCAGGTCGTTGGGCGGGAAGTTGTCTGCCCGTGTGCCCCCCCCCAGCGGGCGGTGGGGGTGGTACGGCCGGTGGGTCAGTAGGTGTCAGGCGCCCGCGGACACGGGCCGGGCCGGGGGAGCCGCGGTGAGCGGGGGGTCCGGGCACGGGGAAGCGGGGCGGGGCCGGGCCGGGAGTGACCGGGCAGGGGGCCCGGCAGGACAGGCCGGCTCGGGTCCGGCAGGGCCTGAGGCGTTTGGGTCCGCGGGCGCTCAGCAGGGCCGGCCCGTTCCGGCCTGAGGCTCCGGGCACGGGGGTCTGGTCTTTCAGTCCTCAGCCTTGATCCAGAGGAGGCCACCAGGTTATCAGAGGGATGGAGCACCTCTTCTTTGAGGAAAGGCTGGAAGAATTGGGATTGTTCAGCCTAGGAAAGAGAAGGCTTCGGTGTGATTTAATTGTGGCCTTCCAGTACCTAAAGGGAACTTGCAGGAAAGATGGGCCAAGACTATTTACGAGGGCCTGGAGTGACAGGACAAGGGGGAATGGCTTCAAACTGACAACAGGGTTAGGTGGAATATTGGGAAGAAATTGCTCCTTGTGAGGGTGGTGAGGCCCTGGCACAGATTCCCGGAGAAGCTGTGGCTGCTGCATCGTTGGAAGTGTTCAAGGCCAGGTTGGACAGGGCTTGGAGTAACCTGGTCTAGTGGAAGGTGTCCCTGCCCATGGCAGGAGATTGGAACTGGATGATCTTTAAGGTCACTGCACAAACCATACTTTGATTCTCTGATCCTGTCCGTGTAAGACTGGAGGTGTCTGGGCAGAAGGGGTTGGTCCAGGCCTTTTCCACCCCCGTGGGGCCTGAGGTGTCCCAGCCCCAGCGTCCAGGATCTGGGCACAGTGGGTTGGGCTGCTTATCCTATCTGTCACAGTAAGCTGGTCCTGGATCAGTGGAATGCTCGAGGAGGTGGTGGAGTTCCCATCCCTGGAAGTGTCCAAGGAATGACTGGATGTGGCACGCAGTGCTCTGGGCTGGCTGACAAGGTGGGGGTCGGTCACAGGTTGGACTTGATGATCTTTGAGGTCTTTTCCAATCTCAGTGATTCTCTGATTCTGTGATGCAGTGGAGTCGTGCTGGTTCCTTAGGCTGAGCTTAAGGCCAGCAGCTCCCGGAGGGATTCAGAACAGGACTGGCACCAGTGAGAGGGCTGAGAGGTGCCGTGATATCCCTTGTGCTGATCGTGTGCTCTCTCCCCGGCTGCAGGAGGCCTGGCGGGTGTGCTGAGCCCTCACTATGAACGCTATCGTTGCCCTGTGCCATTTCTGTGAGCTCCACGGCCCTCGCACCCTGTTCTGCACCGAGGTGCTGCACTCGCCGCTCCCGCAGGGCGCCGGCAGCGGGGACATCTCTGGGCAGAATGAGCAGGCGGAGGAGGAGGAAGGTGGGATTCAAATGAGCAGCCGGATCCGCTCGCACAGCCCGGCTGAAGGGGCCAGCGCCGACTCCAGCAGCCCAGGGCCAAAGAAGTCAGACATGTGTGAGGCAAGTGTGAACATCGGTGTCCTTGGGTTGGCTTAAAGGGCTCTGGGATTCTCTGATGCAAATTGAATTGTTCAGAGAGAAAAAAAATGTGAACAGCAGTTGTTTTGTGTGTTGTCTGTTAGTGCCAGAAGATCTCCAAATCCTCATAAACTGCAACCTAACCCTAATTCCAGCAATCCCTGACAAGACGATGAAGAAGCTGTTGTTGAATATATAGACCTTGACAGAACTTTGAGGTCTCTTTAAACCCTGTGACCTGAGTTTCTCTTGTGGCTGAGAAATGCTTTCCTCATCCTTGAAGAGCATTTACTTTGTTAGGTTAGGTCAGATTTTTACTAATAATAATTTTAAGAGTAGTATTGATTAGGAAACAGAAAAAAATGCAAAAACAATTAAAACAATAGGAAAAATTTATTCTTATTCTCAGTCGTTGCGGGCTGTTCAGCCTGGAGAGCTAAAGTTTGTGTGGAGACATCACAGCAGCCTTCCAGTGTCTGAAGGGGCCTACAGGGAATCCAGAGAGGAACTCTCTATCAGGGACTGCAGCGATAGGACAAGGAGTAATGGGTTCAAACTGAAAGAGGAGAAATTTAGGTTAGATGTACAAAAGAAATTCTTCCCTGTGAGGCCTTGGCACAGGTTGCCCGGAGGCAGCCCAGGGGCTGCGCCATCCCTGGAAGTGTTCAAGGTCAGGTTGGACAGGGCTTGGAGCAACCTGGGATAGTGGAAGGTGTCACTGCTCATTGTAGGGGGTGGAACGAGATGAGCTTTAAGGTCCCTTCCAATTCAGATCATTTCATGATTCTGTGATTCTCATACTTGTCTTCTATCACTGCTTGCTCTGATGTATTTGTTATTTACTCTCCCTTCATCTATGGCCAGTTTTGTTTGCCCATTTGGTTTCACAGCTGCTGTAACTGAACTTTACAGTGTAGAGCCAGCACCAAGTTCACAATGAGATTAAATAGTGGAAAATGAGCATAGGAGCAGAGGAAGTACATCAGAGTTTTGTGTGAGAAGCTGAGTTCAAATTCCCTATTTTCTAAGTCTTTGTGTTCCTGTCCGTGTGTGTGAGTAACATTTCACGATGTTTTGGAGGGAACATTCAGAGCTCTTTGGAAATCTGGGATAACTGCACGCTCACTTATGCCTGGATTTGCTTTTCTGCCTTCAGGGCTGCCGCTCTCTTGCAGGAGGACACCCGGGATATGTCAGCCACGACAAAGAAACCTCCATCAAGTACGTCAGCCACCAGCACCCAAACCACCCCCAGCTGTTCAGCATCGTGCGCCAGGCCTGCGTCCGCAGCCTCAGCTGTGAGGTACCTGCCCTGGAGGACAGGGAGACACTGTTCAGGGCTTCTGTATCGCTTCAAATCCAGGATATGCCTTTGCTGATCCTGGCTGGACTGAAACAAGGAGGGAATGAGGTGGAAAGACAGGCACAGAAGTCTTGTTTATTCCAGGATTGGTGGTGTTTTTTAAGGTTGTTCATTGATGACCTCAAGGGTTCCTTCCTCTGACCTTGTGAGGCTAAAAATACCCTTTTCTTGGTTTTGTTCCATGTGCTTATTATTTTTCATTGTAAGATAACCTGTTTTTGGAAAAACCTCCCAATCTGTTGTTGAGCATCAAGAAATATTTGGTCTTTGTGGACCGTTAATATTCACCATGTCACAGGTGTGAATGGAAAACTTTGCAGGTTAATGAGCTTTTGTATGTCAGAATCAGCAAAATTCCTTCTGAATTCTCATTATTGTAGTTGAATGGAGCTGAATTCTTAAAATACAGTTAAATTGAAGGATTTGGAGTGTTTGTAGGATACCTCTGGAGGACTTTTTGACCACACTTTTTGGATAGTAGCATAAAAAGGCTTCATTTATTCACCAAGTGTGTGTTAAAGTGTTCTGTTGATTCCTGTGTGATGTGTTTAATGACTTTGGTGTGTGTGTCCCTTCCCCGCAGGTCTGCCCAGGACGTGAAGGCCCAATTTTTTTCGGAGATGAACAGCATGGTTTTGTGTTCAGCCACACTTTCTTCATCAAAGACAGCCTGGCTCGAGGATTCCAGCGCTGGTACAGCATCATCACCATCATGATGGACCGGATTTACCTCATCAACTCCTGGCCTTTCTTGTTGGGAAAAATTAGAGGCATCATTGATGAGCTGCAGGGCAAAGCGCTGAAGGTGGGTCAGTGCACAGAGTCCCTGTGACTCAATGCCAGTAAAACATCATGATCCTTGATCCTTGGTTGACAGCTGAGTCAAAAAGCTGATGTAGCTCATGCCAGGGTGGTCATTAGGAACGACACGAGGCCCAAGAGGATGGTGTGTATCCCCTGTCCCTGGAAGTGTTCACAGCCAGGTTGGACAGGGTTTGGTGCAACCTGATCTCATGGAAGGTGTCCCTGCCTGTGGCAGGGTGGGTTGGAACAAGTTGATCTTTAAGGTACTTTCCAACCCAAACCATTCCAGGGTGCTGTGTCTGGGAGTGTAGGAGGTAAGGAACAGGGCATTTTTGTCATTTGAAACACTCATTGCCTTTCACAGGCCTGCCAGACAGCAGCTCTGTTAGAAGCGTAAGTGAATCTGTGAGGGACAATGATTTTGGAGCACAAGTGTTACTTAGTCATAATTTTAGTCAATCTAAGAATAAGAAGTCCCTTCCCTCTGTTTTCCCACAATTGGATGAGCGTGTGTGACGCACCCTTTCCACGCAGTGTTTTTGTTGCGGTTTTTTGGCCGAGCTCTATGCAAACACTGAATCCTTTCCTTGTTGTGTGTGCAGGTGTTTGAAGCAGAGCAGTTCGGGTGCCCCCAGCGTGCCCAGCGCATGAACACGGCCTTCACCCCCTTCCTGCACCAGCGCAACGGGAACGCCGCCCGCTCCCTGACATCCCTGACCAACGACGAGAACCTGTGGGCGTGTCTGCACACCTCCTTTGCTTGGTAAGGCCACTGCTGTTCTTACCCTGTACAGCTCCTTCCTGAGGAAAATATTGCCGTATTCTGAAAGAGCGGGAATGTGATTTGAGTGTTTGGGTATTTTTTTTGAGGTATTCGTTAGACTTTGCCAAGCAGCATCTGAATTGGAAGGGGCCAACACTGATGCCTTTAGGACAAAAAAAATACCTTTTTGCTGTGGAGTAAAACTAGTGTGGTAGCTAATAGAAGCCATGGCTGTGTAGATGGAAAGGTTTTGCAGTGTGAAAGTGTGGAAGAAAGGAACAAAAGATGCTTTTACCCCCAGTGTGGTGGACGTCGAATTCACACCTGGAAGTGCTGATGTGTTGTGATCAGCAGCATGGGAGGTGCAGCCACTGGACTCTCTGGGAGTCCAGTTGCTCCAGTGCCTGAGTGGCTCATTAAACTTCCCTGGAAAGATGCCACAGAGAGGGTTGCAACACTAGCATGTGATTTGGATGGGGGATAAGTATGCTGCACAAAGAAATGGCAGAATGGTGGAATCTGGCTGACTTTGCATGGCAGGGATTGTTAAATGGGTTGATAGTCCCACACTGAGGAAAGCACAGGGATGTGCTGGAAGGAACCACAAAGTTATTAGTGATTGGATTTCTTGTTGAGCTCATGGCACCAAATTTCTTACTGCATTTTTGCACCTGGCAAACTGCATGAACCCTGCTTCTCTTCCTTTCAATGTCTCCAGGCTTCTGAAAGCTTGTGGTAGCCGGCTTACAGAGAAGCTTCTGGAGGGAGCACCCACAGAAGACACCCTCGTTCAGATGGAAAAACTTGCGGGTGAGATAGAAGTTTCCACAGCTGGGAAGTCCCTCTGAGAATGCTTTGGATGGTAAAATACCAGTCCTTTGATCAGCATCATAAGCACAGCCATTGCTCATCAGCTTTACCTTGGTGGTAGTCTCTGCAGAGCTGATGCATTCTCCCATCTGGAGGTGGCTCTGACAGGAATGTGAAATCCAGGCACCTCAAAGGCTCTCTGCAGTGGTGTTTGTCACTTGAGTAGCAGTGTTGCATCATCGTGATTATTGTTCTCGCTGGCTGGGCTGGCCCTCCCAATGAATCTCTACAGCCAGAGGGATTTGCAGTCACAATATAGGGACTTCTTGCTTCTTTCTAAAAGTGAAGGATCATCATTTTTTTTTCTTGCATAGGATTATTTTATTAACACATTTAGACTAGAATCTACAAAGCTTTGGCCATAACCTTTAAAACAAGAATAGAGAACACATAGCTGATCAAAAGAGGTGACTTTGTTTTCTGTAGAAGATGAAAATTCCTTCTTGACCCTTCAGTGGTTATTTTTATCTGAATTAACACTTCATTAACACTTAGGTGTGTCTGTGCTGCTGCCAGTACTTTCAGTTACTGTGTTGTGAGCTCTCTCTTCCCACATACACCCAAACTCACGTGTTTGCAGTATGTGGGTGCTTTGGAGACAGTTGCCATTCCTAGAGAGCAGCAATTTTTATGACCCCTCTGCCTTTTTTTTTTTGCTAGATCTGAAAGAAGAGTCGGAAGGCTGGGACGGTTCTGAGGAAGAAGAGAAGCCTTCTTCCCAGCCAGATGTTGTGGAAGGGCAGGAGCTATCCAAAAGCTCACCTGAAACATCTCTGATGCCAGATTGCAACAGCTGGAACGTGGCTCACAGAAGGTTGTCTGTCTTTCGTTCTCTCAGGCACATGAGACAGGTGAGAAAGGCTGCTGAATTCACAAGCTCTTTTCTCCTGATAATGTTTTTTTTTTTAAAATAAACATTTATTTCTTGCAATCTGCACATTTCCTGATCCTGTGTTCGGCACAGTGCCTGCCCAGCCAGGAACATGATGTGAACTGCATCTCCAGGCACGCTCCCTTCCTCACATGGGCCTCTGGTGATCATCAGTCATGTGGGCTGGGGTCAGATGATTTCTCTCAAATTCTGCACTTTTCATCATCCTAAGAGCAGTGACAGTAATTCAATACAGAGGTCATGCAGAATCTTCAAAGCCAAGTATTATTTGCTTAAACCAAAAGTGTTTCAGAAGTGAAAAATAATTTACAAACCAAATAAATTATTCCGTACAGATCTTGCTTTTCTCAGTGCTCCCAGTGACCTGGCTGAGGGGGAAAGTTCATGTACCCAAGACCTGCTAAATTTCCATGTTCATTTCTGCTGTTCAGTTCTAGCCATTTTCCTAGAGGTCACTCATATTTTTGACAGGGCAAACTGGACATTTCACTCATTTTCATAACCAATGCAGAATGGTTTTGTTGGGGTTTTTTTCAGGTTCTTGGAGCATCAGCGTTCCGAATGCTGGCTTGGCATGTTCTGATGGGGAACCAGGTCATCTGGAAAGCTCGAGATATGGATCTTGTCCAGTCTGCCTTTGACGTGCTACGGGTAGAAGCTTTCTCCTTTGTTTCCTGGCTGTGTATTTTCACATTTATTTCTCTAGCAGTCCAGCCTTTATAATGACCTGCCCTGACATGTAGTCTTGTAAAGAGTGTGGTTTTGAAAAAACAACAACAAAAAAAATGCACCAAACAAAACCCCCTCAACCTTTGGATGTCTTTTTTGTCATCAGCGACTGCAAGGTCTCTCGAGCTGAGTAGGTTACTTTGATCCCCCAAATCAGGAGCATCTGCCTAAGCAGTGCTCCAGATCTTGGTTAGCCCTGGAAGTCAGGGAGAGAATTGTCCTTTAGTTGTTTAGTTCTGGAGTTTCTCTTGACTGGTTTCCTCCCTCCTGCAGACGATGCTGCCCATCGGGTGTGTGCGGATCATCCCCTACAGCGACCAGTATGAGGAGGCCTATCGGTGCAATTTCCTAGGCCTGAGCCCACACGTCCAAATCCCTCCCCACATCCTGTCATCTGGTAAGAACCTGTTGCAGAACCCTCTCCTCTCCCTGTCATCTCATGTTAAAGGACACCAGATTATTATTTTTTTAAAAGAAGTATTGGCTGCATCAACTAAAGCCCGAACCACTTCATTTTGTTTTCCCGATGTCCTTGCCTGATCAGTGGCTGAAAGATGTGACAACTTCTTTAAGCACTGACCAAAGCAGGGTCTGTAGCTGTATTTTGGAATCTGGGCTAGTACAGTTCATGCTCTTTTGGGCTCTTGTTGCTCCAGAGTTTGCAGTCCTCGTGGAAGTCCGTGCTGCGACCCGCTCCAGCCTCTACCCAACCCTGTTTGATGATGAGCAGTCCCTCAACAAGTATGAGTTTGTTGTCACCAGTGGGAGCCCTGTTGCAGCAGATCGAGGTGGGTGATTTGAAAGCAAAAAGAACCTCTGTCACTGAGATTAAAAGAGTATCTTGGTCTTTAACTGGTTTTCATGTATTGGCCCTTAAAGGGGTTTGAATAGAAGCTGGATCAATATTCAGCTGGGGTTTAGCTGTTCGAGGTGAGGTTCAACGCAGACTGTTCAATTAGAAAGGGTTTGCTTTACTACATCAGCATTTTGCTTACTAATTTTCATAAATGAGAAATAGATTCTGTATCATAGGTACAGGAGTAATTGTAGGAAAATTCTGTAACCCACACTCTCAATCCTGGAATACTTGTGTGTTTATTTTAAGTCTAACTTGTAAGGACTATGACATCACTAATTTCCCGTGTTCCACTTGATAGACAAATATGAGTGATAGAGAAATACCCAGACTTCTAAATTTAATTTTACCTACCTCATTCCAGCACTTGAACACTTGCACCTAGGTGTGATTTGAGTCGGGTCCATCAGTCTTGTGTTTCTGGGAAGTCTTAATTTAGATGAATTGACCTCACATGGCAGATGGCTCATCCTTCCTCTCTGTCCCCTGAAGATACAGATGCAAAGCAGAGACTTGCTCTCTCTGTAGTGTTCTTCTTGTTGTAAATCCCATGTGTATAATTATACCAGTCTATTTTCCATCCAACCAGTAGCATGTCCAGAAGCTTCTGGACAAAAATAGTCACTGGAAGGTCTTTGCTCCAGCACAGCATCAAACTTACTAGGCCATGGACTGCTGGGAAAAATCCTCCTAGAGAATTCCAAAAAGTAGTCCAGGAGTGTCTTGGGTTGGTTGTTGGTTTATTTTTTCACTAAGTATTCTGGAACTGCCCTTAACAAGAGGAACATTAAATCAAGAGTAAGTGGAGACTTCAAAATTGAGGGTTTATATTTCTATAGATATGTTTGTATATTGTAGAAAGCATGAAGGTTTTTCATAACCTTGTGTTTTTAGTGAGCTTTTGAAAGGGAACAACATAATCTAAGCAGCAGTTTAAAAGTGGGTCTGAAGAAAACAAAGGCCCCTAAACCTGTTTGCATGTCCCAGGTGCTTCACTAAATTCCATGTTGCTTCTTGGATCTGTTTTTTTTGTAGTGGGATGATCTTTAGCTCCTCTTCCATGGGAATAAAATCCAGGCAGGCCACTGGGGGGTGTATTTAACAATTAGTAGTAAAGGTGTAAGCAGTAATCTGTAGCTTGTGTGTCCTCTTTCTCACCCTTTCCCCCTTTTTCTGCTCCTGTAGTTGGCCCAACAATCTTGAACAAGATTGAAGCTGCCCTGACCAACCAGAACCTCTCTGTAGATGTTGTGGATCAGTGCCTTGTTTGCCTGAAGGAGGAGTGGATGAAGTAAGTACACCTACCTTGCTTTCAGAGAAGCAGCACTGCTCCTGTGACAGTTACAGCAGAGTGCAGGACAGACTTGAGTCACATAACTTCTGCTGTAGTTCAACAGCAGTTGGACTTAGAGGAGTAAATTAAGTCAGGAGTTAAGAATTTTCTACTCAAGTCCTAACTCTCTTTTTGGCTTTCAGCATTTCTTAACCTTTATGCTTCAGTTCACACATCTGTAGGTTACCTGCATGACAACACCGGTCATGCACCTCAGCTTCGTTAGGAGGATTAAGTATGCAGATCCCTCTCTGCCTGTCAGTGTGGCCGTGCCCCAGCACAGGTAACACCCAAACACATGCCAGGGTTGTGCCTTCAGGCACTGCATTTCAGAGGTGCAGGTAGCTGTAAAGGAAGACCAATCAGTCATGTGAAATAATTCATGGAACATCACGACTTTGTGAATTTACCTGAAGGCCAGATGGGCACTGGATGTGTCTCCCAGGGAACATTCCCAGTTGTCACAATTAATTGTTCTGCTTTCCGCTAAAATGAAAAAGACAAACTAGAAATATGCCCATTACAACTGAAAATGAGTCATCTCCCTAACTAATCCCCCTCCTTCATCAAAGCATGGGAATAGTTTCCATAAAACACTGGTTGAAGCTTTTATCGAGTTGCAGTAGATGCCCAAGATGCTCCAGTTCCTGCTCATTGCCTGTGTGATGTGAGTCCATTTAATAATGACCAGAATCTCTTGTTCCTGCAGTAAAGTGAAAGTCCTCTTTAAATTCACTAAAGTGGACAGCAGACCCAAGGAGGATACCCAAAAACTGCTGAGCATTCTGGGAGCTGCAGAGGAGGACAATGTCAAACTCCTCAAGTTCTGGATGACCGGCCTGAGCAAGACCTACAAGTCCCACCTGATGTCAACAGTTCGCAGCCCAACGTCCTCAGAGTCCCGAAATTAAAGGTGCCCAACCTCCCCTGCTGCCTTCAGAGAAGGGCAGGGAACCCTGGTTACCTCTGCTGAGCCTGCAGCATGTGCTTTAGGTGGATAGTGAAGCTTCATCACTATTCTCCTGGTCCTCAAACCAACTTGAAGAGTGACTTGAGTCTTTTCTACTTGCTGTGAGACTGGACTAATAAGTGCTAATACACAGTGCTGCTGTCTCTCCTGAAACTCAGCTCTCAATCTAGATGTGCACACTCAAGACTAAAACACAGCAACGCTCAAAGAATCAGCTGAATTAATTAAAATTCCATCCTGTCCTTATTAAGCATCATGGTGTGGCAAGAGACCTCACCTTCAGATTCCTTGGCAAGACTCAAGATACCTGTGACAACATCCAGAACTCCTGGGAGTGTATATGGTTAATCTCACCAAATCCCACATAAATCTCCTAAATGCCTGAGAGAACAAGAACCAAAAATAGGAGACACGTCACAGGGTATGGATCACATGTAAATTATTTCAAACCACTTCATGCTCAGATTTAAGAGACTATTTTCTGCTGTAGCATAAGTCAGGATATCCCATGGGAGTCCTGTCACTCCTCTTTATTTATTTATATCTTAACTTGAGACGGTTTTAGCATTTGCTTTGGAAATCTTGTCTGGGAGGGCGAATTGTAAAATAAGAAATCTCAAAATGCAGCCTGCTTGCCTCTCAGAGGGTAAAATACTCGCCTTGTTTTGCCTGTGGTTGCAGAACTTCCAGGTAATGAAGATAACCTCACCAGGATAAGGTTCTCTTCTGTATTTTTTAGCTTCCTAATTAAGTTAAGCAGAAGAGATTCAACCTGTAGGTGCTCCCTTATATAACTCTATAGTAGCCATTTTTGCTTAATAGTTCATGGAAACATTGGTGCATTTTTTAATTACCTAACCAGATATTCCTTATCTGTACTGTAAGGAATCACTGTTTCTGTTGTGAAGTCTGAGGTTTATGTCTTTTTTTTTGTTTTTCTGGATCATTATTGGGAACACTTGACGTTACCATAGACATTTTGAACAAGCTAAAGGCAGGTTTTACCCAGGTGACCTTCTACACTCACTCCAGCTCAGAGAGGATGTTCCAACTTGTCACGAGTTCTATTCTAATATATAAAATATGCAGGTTGATTTTTGTCTGGAACATCTGTAAAATGGAGACAGGCATTAAATCTCATAAGAGCTATTTTTGTAAAATGAACAAAGCCTGGTTTTGTGTTCATTTTCAATGTGTGTGTGTTGTGGTGGGGGAAACAGCAACTGATCCATGAAATTCCCACATCCTTAGCCTAGATCTAATGTACAGAATTTAATACAGATCTTTTCCTCTTAACTTTATAGTAGTTTCTTGTAGACTGACCTAGTACCCTTTATTTTAAAACTATTCTGATCCAGTTCAGAGCTGTGTAATACAGCAGGTGTTTGGCATTTAGACCTTCTTGATTGCTGAACTGGTTTTATCTTTTAGAAAACAGCTCTCCCAAGCAATCCAGCATCAAAACCTGGTCTAGTGGTTTCTTCCAAAACAGCAAAGGTTGGTCACAAGGCTGAGTTTGAGGCTGTTGCTTCTCCCTTGCACTTGGTGAGTCATGCACGATGTCGATCCTCTCCATCCTGACCTGAACCAAGGCAGCCATCGACAACCAGGCTCAGTATTTGAGCCAGGGCAAGGAAACCACTAACACCACTTACAAAATGCCCACAGGAAAGAAGGGGGAGAGCTGCCAAGCCAGTGAACACACGCCCCAGATGTGCTTGCCTGCCAGAACACATCTATCCGTGGGATTACCAAAGGACTGCCTGGGCAGGTTCCTGCAGGTGAGGCCGCGGGTGCTCCCTTTGCTGTCAGCGAGAGCTGGAATGTGCACAACTTAATTAACAAAAAAGTCATGTCTGCAGACATCTTTCACCACCCTCCTTCCCTCTAAACAATACGCCTTAGAGACAAACTGATTGAGGCAGGATAATTCCATATTCCAGTGTGATTTCTGCCTGGCTGAGTAGTGTGTACCTGGGAGCGAGGTGGGAGTGGCAGCGCTGCAGCTGCTGGGGGACAGACCCAGTGCTGGGTCACTGCTGGGTGCAGTTACAGACAAAACCTTTTTGTACCTGTTCTGCCACCCCTGTCCCCTCAGCCAGGCAGGGTCCAGCCGGTGATTGTTCCCCTCTGTTCTGCCCTCA
The DNA here is from genome assembly GCA_018881555.1 of Amblyornis subalaris. NCBI lineage: Eukaryota > Metazoa > Chordata > Aves > Passeriformes > Ptilonorhynchidae > Amblyornis > Amblyornis subalaris. The sequence continues at coordinate 2,693,432 of JACAXG010000028.1, forward strand.
TGAGACTCCACCTGCAGTGCTGCCTCCAGCGTTGCCTCCAACATGTGGAGAACGTGGAGCTTCTGGAGCGAGTCCAGGCCGCAAAGATACTCCAAGGGCGGGAGCCCCTCTGCTCTGGAGCCAGGCTGGGAGAGCTGGGGCATTTACCTGGAGAAGAGAAGGTTCCAGCGAGACCTTAGAGCCCCTTCCAGTCCCTAAAAGGGGCTCCAGGAGAACTGGAGAGGGCCTTGGGACAAGGGATGGAGGGACAGGACAAGGGGGAATGGCTTCACACTGSCGTATGGCAGGGTTAGATGGGATATTGGGAAGCAATCCTTCCCTGTGAGGGTGGGGAGGCCCTGGCACAGATTGCCCAGAGAAGCTGTGGCTGCCCCATYCCTGGAAGTGTTCAAGGCCAGGCTGGACGGGGCTTGGAGCAACCTGGGATAGTGGAAGGTGTTCCTGTCCATGGCAGGGGGTTGGAACAAGATGGTCTTTAAAGTCCCTTCCAACCCAAACTATTCTGTGATTAATGGATGCACCCACGGCCGGCCTGCGTGGRGAAGGGTTCGGTGTCGGGGTTTCGGTGCCCTGGGAAGTGATCGGGTCCGGTCTTTCGGTGCCYGGGGAACGTTCGCTGTCGATGTTTCGGTGTCGGGCCCAGCCCCGTGTGGAGGCCGCTCCGCCCCACAGGCCGCTCCCGCCTCTCCCGCGGCTGCGCGGGCCGGGCCGGGCCATGTGGGCAGCGGGGGCTGCGCGGGGCGCGGCGCTGGCCGCGGTGGCCGCGGTGACCGCGGTGGCCGCGCTGGCGGTGGCGGCCTGGCGGCGGCCCCGGGCCCGGCCCGTGCGGGAGGTGCTGTTCTTTCCCTCGCCGCCCTCCTGCATCGAGGCGCTGCTGGCCGAGGCGGCCGGGCCCGGGGCCCCCGCCCGGCCCTGCCCGTGCCCTCTGCCGAGCGGCGACACCGCCCTGAGCCGCCTCGTGCGCCGCCTGCTCTCCGCCCGCCGCTCGCTCGACCTCTGCCTCTTCTCCTTCTCCTGCCCGGACCTCGCCCGCATCGTCCAGTTCCTGCACCGCCGCGGGGTCCGCGTCCGCCTCGTCACCGACGCGCAGTACATGGAGCTGTACGGCTCCCAGATCGGCCGCCTGCGCCACGCGGGTGAGCGGGGATGCTCGGCATTGGGACGGATCCCGGGGTTCGGGTGGAGCCCGGCGGCGGGGCAGCCCCTCGGTGACCCTGACCAGGTGTGTGTGTGTGTGTCTCCGCAGGGATCCAGGTGCGCCACGACCAGCACAGCGGGTACATGCACCACAAGTTCGCCATCGTGGACCAGAGGCTGCTCATCACAGGCTCCCTCAATTGGACCACCCAGGCCATCCAGAGCAACCGGGAGAATGTGCTGGTCGTGGAGGACGCCGAGTATGTGAAGGCTTATCTGGATGAGTTTGAAAGAATTTGGGAAGAGTACAATCCTGCCAATTACAATTTTTTTCCCAAAGGCGGTAAATGATTGAGTTGCCTCATAGGRTTAGTGGAGCACATAACCCATAACACCCACAAATTTTATTACTATGTATCGACATCGTTGTTTTGTCCATCTGGGTGTAACTTCGGTAAACTTCTCCAGAGAAATGAAGTGCTCTCTGCCCTAAAACGCCCCAGATCCCTTGCTATGGGTGATTCCTGYGCTAGAGGGAATGACCCAACTGTTCAGTTGTGAGGGTAACAGGGATAGAGCTGCAATCGTAGTCATTAAAACTTTGGGCAGACTTGTTGCTGTGCCCTGGTGCAGACCAGGTGTGTTCATACTGTGCAGGGCACATGTTTAAATGGTGAAAGGAACATTCTCCAGCCTGGGATATGGAATGGAATTGTAGCCAATTCCAAATGGAATTGTAGCCCAAGGGCTCCTCTACACCAATAACTAAAGGAGTGATAAGAGGGCTACAGCAGGGTTAGAGTTTGTAGAGATGAAGCATCTCAGTTATATTTCTTGTTGGCGTTTATTGTTGAAAGTTTGTAAAAGGAAATTTTTGGGAAATGGCAAAAATTTCTAAGTTTGATTGTTGTACATGTTTCTTTCGGTTGAAGGTTAGCACAGCTCCAGTCTAAAAGCATGAGCACAAATAGTAATGRCAGCTTCTCTTCCAGCAAGGAGGTGTAGGGGAGACTGGAAGGAAATGAGAGAAATGGTTCTTTGGGATCAGTGTTTGTCTGGAGAGGAAACACGGCAGGAGTTGGGCCACCCACTTCAGGAGAGGTCTGGAAACCCTTGTTCTTTTAGGTGTTGGGACACCTAAAATGTCATGGTCTGTGCCCTCACCTGGCAGCACAGGGTGGGGACAGCAACGGGAAGGAAGTGACATCTCTGTCCCCCAGCTCAGGGTGGAACAAAGATGATGWAAACCTAAGCATTTCAAACTCTAAATAACCTGTGAGGATTGTTTTATACTGAATAGAAAGTGCCTTAGTATCTCTCAAAATGAAAAGAGGTTTTGATATTCTGTTACCAGTTTTGTTACCAATAGTGCTGCGATTGGCACTGTTAAATAAACCATGTTCACAGAAAACCTCAACCTCCTCGTCTGGCTTTTGCATTCCAATTCCTGTAGATCCTTATTAGGATATTTATGATACATGGACATGACCAGATTGTAGATTTGTTCTGTTCTGAGAAAGTTTGCAGGGGGGAAAGAACACGATGTTACCTGTGGAGTAGCAACTACAGAAGCACCTGGGGAAGGTCATTCTTTAGTAAATCCCATTCAGCAGCAATAGATTTAAACTACTTTATTATTGCTATTARAATGCTGCCTGTTGCATTTCCTTTTTGAAGYGTGACTATAAAAGCAAACATCTCCSTTCTTTTCAYGCTCTGACCTCTGTCCTGTTCTTCCTTCTTTTTAGAAATAAACCCCTCACACACGGCATGCAAAGGGTGGTGCAAAAATAGTTTATTACCATATAGTTAATGTAAAGTTAGGTAATTATATTTACAAAGTAAAAATGATCAGCTACATCCAGGGGAGCCTAGCATGTCACACAAGGTTTGTAAGGAATAAATACAGTGAGAAAAAGTGATTTTTCTATTACAGTGAGCAGTTGGTCGGGAACGGTGGCTTTTAAAAAAGCACTGAAATAAACTGGGAGTGGAAGGGAGAAGGGAAGGAGAGAGGAAAGYACACACAGAGAGATACAGGAGCCTCCCAAACCCTTCCCCTTTGCAGAGGGAAAAAAATGATGTGTGAGAGACCTGAGGCCGCAGCATCCCAGCATTGCCCGGGTCCCTCTGGCCCTGCCCCGATGCTGCTGGGCCACGTCACAGCTGGAGCTGAGGACTGGCTGCTGTGTCACAGCATCACAGAAATGACTCTGGGAAATGACTCCTTCACCCTTGGTGCTCACAGTCCCTCTGGGTTGTTYGCAGACACAGTGGCAGAGCACAGTGCCCAGATCTGACCCAGAATGGGTCCCCACCGGTCACAGGTCAGTTGGGTGAAGCTCTGCTCAGAGAGAGCCAAGGCCAAGCTGTTCTGAAGGCACTGGAGGAAGACTGACCATTAATAACTGAATGGCCAGTGCCACATCAGACACCACCCACAGCCTCACAGAGCTTCCTTTTCTCCCCCCAAACCTCCATCCCTCCAAATGATTCTGTAAACTCTCAAGCCATCCAGAACTCCAGGTCCCAGGAGGGCGGACACGGGCCAAAGCCAGAGCATTCCTGCTTTCTGTTTACCATAGTCTACAGTATTTTACATGCTTTRCTTTCTCTAGATGAGAACAAACACTGAGTGTTCTTGTCCTGCACGCAGGGTGAAGAAAGCCTGAAGAAAATAATGGTAATTGCACCCATTATTTACGAGTTCGGGGCCAGCTGGGTGAGTTCAGTCGGTACCAACTTGTCAGGTTTCTCTAATAAATCCCACATGCTCTRTTTGTTCAGCAGCCTCACGCTGAGGCCGTTGCTCCCAGCCTGGTGCTCTCTGTTCCTGCAGCAGTGCCTTGGATCCATTTGTAAGAAGGGTTTTGTACCACAGGCTCATGTGTGTTCCTCAGTAGTAACTACGTTTGAAGTTACACAGCGAGTTACAGCTCGCGGCCACRCTGCCGTGGGATGGGAGCCGGTGCAGTGGGGGCTGTTGCTCCCTTGGGAAGCCCAAGAGCATCCCAAATGTGCTGCACAAGGAAGTACAGCGTTACTGGTGCCTCCCAAACACGAGGGCTCTGTGCTCACTGCGACAGCCCCAGGTGGCTGAACAGGGAGAGCTGTGGCTCAGCAGGGAGTTGTTGCTGCTCTCTGTAACAGGTAACAGTTTGCACATGCACAGCGTTGATGCCACTACCAAACACGAGATTACTGAGTCCTCTGACTGGAAAAAAATAACCCAAACTTATAGCAAAGTAGGTTACAGTGGTCAAACAGACTGTACATAATCTTTGGACAGGTACTTTCAAAGCTAAAGGAGTAGATCAGCAGAAAAGGTTTTAAAAGGTATTTATAACAGTCCTCAATCCCAAAGAAAGGTTTATCAGGGCAGATGGTGTGGGTTGGACACGTTACACTTGGTGCTCCTCTCCCAACCCACACGTGGGGCCTCTGTGCTAGAACAAGACTTAAAAATCAAAGCCACAACTCAGTCAAAAAAGAGAACTCTCTGCTAACTGCTGAGGAATAAATATTTACACTGCATGCTTGGAATACTATACAGGTTTTAAATTACTTTGTTTTTTAAAAAAGAGAAGAATAACAAAGCTTTTTTACCTAAAAAGAAATGGAAAAAAATTACAGAGCAAAGGCAAACCACAGCGAGTGTGCGTGTGCTGGAGTGTCCACACCAAACTGAGTATCCAAACCAGGAAAAAATGCAAAGGTCTCATGGAAGTGCCATCAAGTAGAGTTGGTACAAAAGTGACGTATTTTGCAATATGAGGGGGTAGAGCTTTTTCTGCAGCCCAGTTCTCTGGTACTGAAAAAAAAGGGGACTTTTCTGGTTTGCAAGTCAGCACCAATTCTAAGCAATGCTAATTTTCAAGCAAATGAACACAATTTGCTTCTTTTTTTAATATGTGGGCGAAGAAAGGGTGACATTTAACGACGGATCCAGTCTGGCTCAGGGGAGATGGTGCAAATGGGAGGAAAATTCTACTCAGGAAAAAATAACTTGGAAAAATTACTTGGAGCCAACGAGAAGACACCTGTGTCTGTGCCTTCACTGCACTTGACTTTTCCTAAGCCTCCCATTTCAGTGCTATCAATAGTGTGGAGTGGTGCAAAACCCAGCAGCTTGCCCACACATTTTCTAATTTAAATAGCCACTGATTAATCCTAAAAGATGGATGAAGCCTGGAGCAGGAAGAAGCAGGAGGATAACTAAGGACCATTGCTATGAGTAAAAAGACTTCCAGCTGGTTTTTCTGCAACCCCTTTAATTTCAAGCACTGTGCTCTGCAGGTATATTTCAGTTTTGGGGTGTTTATTGGTGCTGAAGGTTCTTTTTCTTTACTGTGAGGGCAGGTAATGTGCTGCCTCTTGTCTTGGAGAGATGCTCAGAGTCAGCTACAGCATCCGAGACCATGACCACCATGTCCACTAAAGACCCCTAGCTTAGCAAGAAATATTTTAAACCCACAAGTGCAGCAATGAGATTAATTAATTTGGCTCATTAGCCATGACAAGCCCTGGCAGCAGTGGCTGGTCCCTGTCCCCCCACACGCACCATGTTCCCCTGGCTGTTCTGCCACCCAGCACCTTTTATTTCAGCTATACCTGTTGTTAGTGCCAGGGTGGGGCTTTCTCCCAGAAAATCTGCCTGTTTTGCTTTTCTCAGCTATCTGAAGGTCCAGAGAAGCCAGTCAATATGAATTAATAAAAGTTCCACAACAGGAAACCTGTGAGCAGCTGAGTGCCCAGAGCTGATCCTGTCCACGCAAAACCTCAATTCAAACTCTTTTACAGATATTTCAGGGAGTACATAAACAGGGGGAATGATGTGAAGACTGATATTTTCTGTACAATAAAGTAGAAAAAACTAGAGGAAAGAGAGAAGAAAATCCAGCTTCATTCCTGATGCTGCTGGACCCTTGGCAGTGCCCCATCAGAGAGACACAAACCACAGTGCAGTGCCTCAGGTGGAGAACTGACAAAAGTGGCCAAGAGGTTTCTATAATCTCTTGCTTAGCACAGGGAAATGTCTACAGGAAAGGAGCAAGAGCTGTACAAGTTCCTGGGCTGTTTTCCCCCCCTCTAACCAGCAGTATAATTTTATATGTGTATAAATAAGAATATCCCCTGCCAGCCTCTCTTCCCAGGGTGATTGAGGGGTGGAGCACAATCAGGAAGGACAGCTTTGGAGACTTTCCCTGTGTTCAGCACTGAGCTTTGCCAACATATGCAGAGCCTTACTGCCAATCCTCACCCCCTTTTTTTTGTTTTTAATCATATTAATGTATTTACAGATGCTGAGCCAAAAGCTGGGGATGATCTGCTCCGCCTGTGCCCTTCACTTGTCCAGCTGGTCTTTGCATTAAAAAATAAGAAATCCAGTGCTCTCACTAGGCTCAATACCTAGTCCCAGACAGGGCACTAAGCTGCAAGAGAGGATTTTTTGGTATGAGCAAGTGCACAGCAGAAAACCTCCATCCATGGGGAGCCTCACGGTGCCAGTGACACAATCCCATGCTGGAAAGGTCCCATCCTGTGTCCCCCACACCACCAATGAGCCAATGCAAATAGCAAAGTACATGACTGCCAGTTCTCATGCTTGGAATTAGGGTTTCTGAGCCAATGGAGCATCCAGAGGCAAGGCAGGATTTGCTGGGGAATCTAAGAAAGGTCAGGGTCTACATGGCAAGATCAGCATGTTCTGCTCATTTGGCTAAAAAGGACAAAGTCCCATCATAAGTCTAGAGAAGAGGAGGAGGAGGGTGTTCTCCTGGAGCCAGTGACATCTTGGATGGGAAGAGCAATGACAATGACAAGGCCTCCATGCCATCCCAAATCCATGCTGCCTCCCACGGCCTCTGCCAGGAGATGAGAGTTCACCACGGACCCAGAGCAGCTGGGGATGAAGAGTAAAGGTTATCCCAGCTGAGAGCTGGACAGATGACTTTGGATGGGACCAAGCCAGGCACCAGGGCCAGGTGACCATCTCCAGATATGGTCAGAAAGGTGTGTCCAATCTATAAAGCAGTGGATGGAGTAACCTTCCCACCCAAGTAACAGCCCCAGTTTGGATGAACCTGGACCACAGCACTGCCATCTCTGCTGCTCCTGCCATCTGCTCTGCACCACCACACAGGTGGTGTCCCTGCTTTAACTTAAATACTGCCTTTAACCACTCAGAGATGCCACCCAGGTGTCACATTCCCAGCTGCTGTGAGCATGGGGACCTGAACACACCCTTCACCCACCTGTGAGGTGACACCAGACCCAGACCTGGCACTTCAGCTGAGAGCAAGATGCCAACAGGGAGAGAGAAGAGAGAGAAACCTGGACACAGCCAGTGACAAAGGATCCTCTTCTTTCAGAGGGGGATTTCTAAGCACAACACATGAGTGCTTGACCTGGAGAAGGCTGAATTTGGGAAAGGCTAAATCAGGAAGTGCTGCATTTGGATCTCCTCAGCTGGAAGGGAAGCAGGACCCACAGCCAAGGCTATAAAAAGCCCCTGCTAAGCATGACCATCACACACAGGTTTATCAACAGTCTGTGCTTTAGATGGCCATTCCCAGCTCGGTGTGGTTGGATCAGGTGTTTCCACAGCCSCAGGACAGTGCTGAGGTGACCATTTCCACTTCAGGGCTCCCCAGTTTGGACTCCCATCAAGCAGGTGAGCAGCTGATGATGAGCAGCCTTGGGCACACTGGTTCTTCTCTGGAGGGATGGAGGAGGGCCAAGGCAGCTGCTGACATGGATGAGAGCAAACCCCAGGAGCAGCACCGAGGCTCCTGGGAGTGGCTGGTTGGAGAGGTGCGCCAGGTGGGTCATGGAAGGTTCCTGGGTTCTCCAATGCTCGGGTATGGAAGTGCTGTGGTGAACTGGGATATGGCGAATGGCTGCACATCAACACATCTCAGAGGACACATCCTGCTGACGAGGGAAAGGCTTTGCATCCAAGTGGCTGAGCATCTTTCCTACCCTGCTCCCATCTCCAGGCCTTCCATGCACCCAGCAGGAATACGTGCTCTGTCCACTGCAGGGTGCTGGCATCTTGGCCGGGGACAAGTGGGGCTCCTGCGGGCAGGACTGGCTGCCAAGCGCTGCCAAGGATCCCCTGGGAGGTGCCAAGCTGGACACTTGGCCACAGTGAGGCCACACAAGCTGGACAAGAGCCTGACTCACACCGTGGTTCGATGACACAGTGTCCTGCTGAGGGTCTGGTGGCTGGAACAGAGATGCTGCTCTGAGGAAGATGAAGGCGACTCTCTGGCAGCCGCCACGGTCCAGACTGGCAGGACTGGACATGGCTTCACCAGCCCTGTGGGGCTGTGAGAGCTGCACTTGTACCACCCACCAGACCCAAAACCAGCAGGGAAACACTGGGAGCTGCAGCCTCAACCTCRGCTGAGTACCTGAAGGACAAGAGGAAACTCTGCTCCAGGTGAAGGTCAGGATATCTTTAACATCCCAGCCCAAAGCGATGCAAGTCACTCAGCACCTAACCAGGGCTGGGAAGCCAACGTGCTGGAGCGCTCCTTCAGCCCTGCAGATCAGAGAGGCAGGACCTGGGATCTTTCCAGGTGGCATCTTGAAATTTAGCCTGGGATGAAGCCCCCACACCTGCAAAGCAGCACAGGCTTCTAGGAAGCCTCTGCTTAGCTGGCTCTGACCATCTAGTGCTACCAGCTCCTCATCTCTTGGTTTCTATCCATTTATCAGCCTCACAGTGATAAATTGTATGTTTTAAATACAAAAGCTGTTAGGACTGAGAAGGTCTGAAGCACATACTGGTTTTGAGATTTTTATTTCAGGAAAAGATTAAAGAATTAAAATAGGAGCTGCCCTGCTGACAAGAAGAGTTGAATTCAAGAAGCTGGTAAAAAAGGAGCATTATATGCATTGAGCACTGTGCATTTTCAGTCAATATTGGCTCTACTTTCTACTCTACTTTCCTTTGACTAGGAAAAGGGAGTTTCACATGCGCACAGACCCTGGGATACACGGGATTCAATGAGAGGAAGGGAGTAACAGCAAAAAAAAAGAGAGTGCTGGGCTTGATCTAACAGAGGCAAGAAAGTGATCTTACAGCTCGGCCCCTGGAACACCAACTCCGACCACCAGCGAGACRGGAGCGAAGACGCGCCGACGGGGCCGGCTCGATGGTGCACTTCAGTAGCTGCAGCTCCCCATCCATAACCCCCTGGGCAGCCACCAAAGCTCGCCAGGCTTCGGTGGCACCTACATTCAGGATACGGCACAGTCACGGGGCAGGAGGATCACTTCTTGCATCCTTCTCCAGCGGGATGTCAGCGTTGTACCTCCAGGCTGCGGACGCCGGCACGGACTMGCGCTCCCCGACAGCTTCCCCCGGGCTTTCCCCCCTTGTAGGTGCAAGTAATGCAGTCGAGATCAATGGTTAGATCAGGCTCCTGGTGTGCTCTGAGCACTGGGTCTCTAGACAGCAGTAAGAGCTCGGTCTGGCCGACACCAGCCAGGCCCCGCTCGCTCTTCCCGACAGAGCTATAGCTTATTAACAGGCTACTGAGCCTTAATACTGACACTTAGTGTAATGGTTTACAGTAAAGAAAGGATTCTCCTACAAAGCGCCATAGAGAGGGGGGAAAAAACACCCCACTCCAATCCCTTCCTCTCCCTCTCAAGAGTCTCTGGAGCATCTCACAAGCAGGGAAAGGAGCCGGGGAGGCGAGGGGGGGGCACCGCCACCGCGGCGCCGGGTCCCGTCGGGGCGTCAGGACGAACGACAGCGAGGACATCGTAAGGAACGAGAGACAAACGGTGCTGGTGCTGTGCTGCCTCAAGCTGGGAGGTGCGCGTGGTCAAGCGGAGCGGGGAGAACTAGTCTTTCTTCAAGTCCCTGGATTCAAAAAGCTTCAGGCGTTCTTGCACAGTCAGGCCTTCCTTCAGACTCTGGGAGAGACAAAAGACAGAGAGCGTTGGGGCACGGGCGGGCGTCGGGCGCGCGGGGAGGGAGCGGTGCTCAGGCAGAGGAGACGTGGCAGCGAGGAATGGGCTCCTTGGCGGAGGGATTAGTGGGACATGCTGAGAGAAAACACACGGTTATGGAGGGCGGTTACTGGCGGGCGGTGCCTCGAGACAGGGTGAGATTGCAATGAACCAGGCGACGAACCAGAAGCGAATGAGAGGCACATCATGCTGCAAGCAGGATTAGCTGACTTGGGAATGACCTCCGGAGCTCACAGTGCAGTGCTGGGTGGGGCAATTCCAGCAGAGGGAGCCCTGAGCAGGTCAGCTCGGATCTGCTACTCTGAAGCCCCAGGATGCCGAGCAGGACCTGCAGGCTGGTCCTTCCCTGCCTCCCGCACCACTGCAGCACCGACAGGGACAGTCCTGGCTCCACTCCATGCAGGATTTGCTCAAGAAACCCTGGAAAGGGGTGTGTGCTGCCAGTGACCTTCCCACCCCTTCTCTCACCACAGCCTGGGACTCTCCCAAGCCAAAGCTGCCTCGACTGCCCAGGGTTAGACAGAGGACTCCTAGATGCTGTTCAGGTCTGGCAGGCTCTGATGGCTGATCCAATTCAGATGCAGCATCCACATTTCAGGCACAACTCTCAGCTGGCCATCAGCCAGCCCCACTAAGCCCCTGGCATTTGGAATTGTGAAATCCATCACCTACACGTAGGGACTCAGGAGCACAGCAATGAAAAGGGCAGAAATCCAGAAACAAATTGTCTGAGTCCTGTAGGACAGCTTTAAGCTGAACCCAGCCTGAGGGGATGCACCAGCCTAACGCCAGCGTCCCTCCTTCCTGCAGCCCCAAAACCATAGCATGAGAGATTCAGGGGAGCAARGCATCGGGTGGGGAGTTGTCCCTGCTTGCTGTGGGTGAGGAGGCACAGCCACCTTCCATAAAAACAGCCCCCAGAGCCAGGGCTCTGCCCCTTCATGCCCCACTGTCTGTTCCCACCCCACAGCACTGCCTGCCAGCCTGGGCCTTGAAACTTGCAAGGAATTCACTCTGCAGCTGGAATGTTATTTGCTTTACAGACCAAGACTTGGCACCTTCAAAGGCACAGACTGGAGGGATGGAAATCAGCTCCTATGAGGAAAGGCTGAGGGAATTGGGATTTTTCAGCCTGGAGAAGAGAAGGCTCAAGGACACTTAGAGCCCCTTCCAGTGCCTTAAGGGGCTCCAGGAGAGCTGGAGAGAGACTTTGGATGAGGGCCTGGAGTGACAGGACAAGGAGGAATGGCTTCCCACTAATAGAGGGCAGGGTTAGATGGGATATTCTTTCCTGTGAGCGTGGTGAGGCCCTGGTACAGGTTGCCCAGAGAAGCTGTGGCTGCCTCATTCCTGGAAGTGTCCAAGGCCAGGTTGGATGGGGCTTGGAGCAACCTGGGCTAGTGGAAAGTGTCCCTGTCCATGGCAGGGGGTGGAACTGGATGATTTTTAAGGTCCCTTCCAACCCAAACCATTCTGTGATTCCATGATCCTACTATGAGGCAGCCATCTCCCCTTTTCCTTTCCCCTCCCTGGCTGTGGTGCCAGAGGACTGTTCAATCACAGCAGCAGGTTAGACTTTTGGGCTGGGTTTTCTTTCCCATGTGTTTATCAAGGCAGGACTCCATGATAAACTTGCCCCAAGGCTGTGCAGATTCCCATGGTTACTGTATTTCTGGAAATGTTTTTCCTCCCACAGGCCCACAAACACAGAAGGGCTTTGCCAGGCAGCACGGAAATGAAAGCACTAAATTGGATTGCATTTCCAAAGGCCGTGTGCTCTCTTTCCAACGGGCAGCAGAGTCTCCCGGGACGTGAGTCTCTGAGCACACACTTCCTAAAGGAAGTTTACTTTGGGCCTCTTTAAATGGGAGCAACTTGTGCATTCCAGTTCTCGCATCTGATTTCTCATCAGATGGAAGGAGACACCAGGAATCATCAGACTGTTCTGCCTGATGGCACAAATTCCAGCAAATTCAGCCCCTGGGCAGTCTCACAACCCACTTGAGTTGCTGAGGAGGAAAGCCTGATGAAGTGAGACTAATGTAGGATGATATCTGTGATAAAAGGATCTTCCAACAGACTTCTTGGGGCTCTCCAGCCACCATGCTGGGAGCTTCCCCCTCCTAACCTGTCTCCACAGGTGCTCCAACCTCAGTCTTTGCCATGGGCCAGGAAATTCACTATTGCTCCAGTTAATGGAGGTATCTGGCTCATTAGGGTCAGCCTCATTTCTCAGCAGCTCCCTGCTTTTGCTGGATGAGCTTGGAAGCCAGTGTGTGGGATGGAGAGCAGGAGGAGGAGGCTACTGGGCAAGGAAGACTCTTGCTCAGGCATGGATCAACCTAAAGAAGCAGCAACCTGGGGTAAAGGAATTTAGGGCAGTCCAAAACATTCCCTCTGCAGCTGAGGTGGGAAAGACCATTTTCCATGCTCTGGGATATTGTGCGAAGTACACTCAAAGGCATCCCTGACTATTCCTGCACCTGGCTAACAGCAAAATGGGTGTTTTCCTACGAGACCTGGACGGTGCTGGAGTTTAGTCTGAGGCATGCAGAGTCATTCAGGCATGCACACTCGCTGTCCCACGCTCCCAACACAGCGAACAGGAGAACGCGCCCCACCATGTCCAAGTCCTCGCCGTGACGACGAGCCGTGTTGGTGAGGGTGGGAAGAGCAGGAAGACGAGAAAGCCACATTCCCCAGGGAAGAGCCAGAGAGACTGCGTTTCACACGGGCCTCGGGTGCACTGATTTCTCCCCTCCCCTTCCCCCAGGCAAAGAATTAGCCGTGAATAAACCCGTCAGTCGTTAAGAGAAGGAGGGCTCTGGTGTGGAAGGGAGGTGTGAGCAGTGCATGCAGAGGTTGGGTCGCCCCCGCGGCGGCTGCGGCGCTGGGCGGTGCCAGTGTGTTTACCTACGTGGCAGGGAACCTGGACTCGGGTTCATTTCAGTTATCCCATGAGACCTGCTCAATAACGGACTGTTGAAGGAAAAAGCAAAATAAAACAAAAACAAAAGAAGAAGCTCATAAATCCCAGATGAATTGGCGGTGGTGCAGCCCCAGCCCCCCCGTCCCRCAGCGACGCCCTGGCACAGCCCTTGCTTCCTCTCCTCTCCGTCCCCACCACGCAACACACGTGGGGACCGCATGAAAAGATTTAAGTTGAAGTGGTGAAGGGAAACCYGACATCAGAGTGGCCCAGCAGGTCTGGGCTGCCCTAAAATGCGCAAAAGTCTCTCTGTGTTCACTGGGTGCAGCACAGACACCYCGAGCTGAGGAGCCACTGCTCACASAGCTCTGAGTGTTTCCCCAYACGGGCACTGAGCTCGAAGCATTTTGGCAGCCCTGCAAGGGCCCAACCACTTCAAACATCACCATGAGGCACCAGGTGAGAGGCAAAGCAGGTTTGCTCATGCTGAGCTTCCTCTCAACTGCCCTATGTTTAATGCTGACTCCTGATCAACATTATTTGCCCTTCCTTATCCCTGCGGTCCCACATGATGTAACTGGCTGCCAAGGAGAGCTTGGCACAGCCATCACTGGGCTTTGGGATCAACAGCAAGCACAGAAGGACCACAGAAGCACAGGGCCATCTGCACCATGTTAACACACAAGCAAAGCGTGTGTTAAATGTGCCCAGGACTGAGGCATCGTTGACACACATAAAGACAAAAAATCTTGCAGTGATGAACAATGAAACTAGGATGATGTGCACATTTCCACCTAAATTTCAAGTGAGAACAGGGAGCAGATACTGGGATAGTCCTCCTGTGAAAGACCAAAGAACAGGGTGAACTTCAGCCCTTTTTCCAACCAGGGAGCAGCTTCACACCTCCATCTCAGCAAGGTCCGGAGTGGGGGAGTGGGCCCTGCCTGGCTTCACAGTCAGTCCTTCTGCAGTCAAAGACCACCCAGGCTAGCACTAATGACCAGGAAATTCTCAGTTTTCTTCCCCTGCTGATTTCTTCCCACCTGGGATCCCCACCAAAGAGAAATGCTGGGCATTCCTCATTCCCATCCCACTGGGCAGGAGATCTGAGCTCACCTTTGACCTGATATTCCTTAGTTGCCGGCTAACACTGGATCTGTCTTTCTTCAAGAAATCAGGGTTGCTTTTTGATTTCATAATATCTGGGAAGAAGCAAAAGAAGTGGGATTAGCCTGGTGCCCACTTGCATTCCTGCAAGGACAGGGCTGGGGCTCATCTGCCCTCCCAGCCCAGGGAAATGCCCCGATGAGCCCGACTCAAGCAGTGCTGCCCTAAAGGCACAGGGGCTTTTGGGGGTCCCTGCTCCCCTGCATCACGAGGTTTTCCTGATGCAAAATGCCAGAAGRTTTTCAAAGCCCATCAGCTTCGGGTTGGAAGGCCAAGTCCTACACTCAGACCCGTTATTGCACATGGGTTTGTACTCCAGGATTCCCGTGTTAGCTYGGGACACCCAGGACTGCTTAGAGCTGCCGGAGGAGGACTGACCATATCCCGATACAGTGGTGTTCACAGGGGATTTCTCTCCCTGAGCTTCTGTGGCTGCTTTCAGCTGCTCTTTCAACCTGCTGATATCACAGTCTGCCTTGGCCTTCACGATGCTCAGCTCCGTGTAGATGTCTTTGTACTTGTCGCTGGCGTATTTCTTATCCTGGCAAGGGAACAAGAACAACCCGATGGAGCCAGACAGACAGCTGGAGCYGAGGGGTTTGTGGATGCACTGAAGAGGAGCTTGGCAAATGCCGACGGAAGAAGAGCCGGCAGCAGGAGAAACGCTTGGCCAGGGCAACACACCCCCTCGGAGCTGCTTCCAACAGCGAAACGGGACTACGGGAATGGAGACAGGCGGAGAGCTGAGAGCCAAGGGCGAGCACACAGTGCTGCCCGTGCATGCAGCCCCTCAGCTACAGGATTGTTTGTGGCTTTTCATTTTAGCCAAGACACAGAATTCAAGCAGAATTCCCAGAAATGGCCTTGGCTTGTCCAGAGCAAACCAGTTCCACTGCTGTGAGGCTGGGCAGATCTCTAACACTGATTGTTTGTGCCATTTAAATCTGATCTGATGTGACAGAAAATGGGGAAATTGCACTGAAAGGGATGTTTTCCCACACTGTCTCCTTTGTGGGGTAAGTCCTGAATTGATACAGTTATGGAGTGCTTTACTGATGAGATGAAAATGGGTATTGAATTCCATTCAGGGGAAAAATTAAATATGGTTTCAAATCTGGGTGTAAATGGGTTGAAATCTAAGCACAGACACTCAGGAGCAGAGCAAAGCAAGATGATTTGCAGAACCATCTCTGGCATTACCCTCAGTGCTGTCTGCAGCTCGTCTTTGAGGGAGCTGATCTCCTGCTTCAGGTACTGGATTTCGGATTCTTTGACCCGCAGCAGGACCTGTGGGAACAAAAACCAGCATCTTTGCACTCCAGCAGACACAGTGTGACACCTGCTGTATCCAGTGACCACCGAGCCAGGGCTGGAGGCTCAGCCCTGTGCCAGCACCACAAAGCCTCTGGTCCACCCATCTTCTGCTTCTCACAAGAAAACTCCCACTGGATCTCTTGGGAACTTGCTCAAGCTTGCACTGCTGATGTGCTCCCTGCACACCCCAGTTTCCGTCCCCACTGCTCTGTGTGGATTGGATCCTGGGGACAAGCAGGGGCTGGAGAAGGAAGAGTGAGTGTCTGGCTCGACAAGGTGAGAAGGGAAGATTAAGACCCCAGAATTCCTGGCCTCATGCAGCCCACGATGCACAGTGCTGACCAGCCACGAGACCCAACTGGGGGGACAGATGGCTGTGAYGCTTTCCCAGGCTGTGACACTTTCCCAGGTTGTGACACGCTCCCAGGGGACTGGTGCCCACCCACGTGCCCCTCGGCAGAGCTCACCTCCAGCTCGTAGGCRTCCTTGCCCTGCGTGAGAGGCGACCCAGCAGCCTCTCCCCCGCCCTCCCCGGTCAGCAGGGTCCGCAGTCGCGTGATCTCCGCAGCCAGGCGGTTATTCAGCTCCTGGGAAGAGGAGGAGAGCCGCTGTGGGAAGGGGGGGCACGGCCACGGCTCAGTGTGCAGCCACCGTCACCCGGGCGGGGACCCTCACCTGGTTGTGGGCGTTGAGCTCCTGGTTCTCCCGCTGGCACTGGCGGAGGGCCTGCCTCTCAGCCTCCAGCGCCTGCGCCAGGTGGGCGTTCTCCAAACACTTCTGGGAATACTGCTCCGAAAGCACCTCCAGCTCCCGCTGCACCGACTGCAGCTCCTCCCTGCGGAACACACCCCGGGTAGTGCCCTCGCCCCATTCCCCCTCCCCAATGCCCACTCTTCCTCCAGCAACCCGGGACAACCCAACAAGGAGCTAAGCATGAGGATGAAGATTGCTCGCTCCCTTTGGGAAAAACCTCAAGCCCACAGCGAGTCAACTCTTCCCTCTCCTGGCAGAGCCATGCTTGGGCACCAAAGGGGGCGGGAGGTTGTTCTCTCAGAGGTTAAGTGGCAGAACTTCCTCAGGTTTCCAAAAACTGAGCTGAGGTCTATCAAAATCTACCCAAGAGAAATTCTTCCCTGTGAGGGTGGTGAGGCCCTGGCACAGGTGGCTGCCCTATCCCTGGAAACGTCCAAGGCCAGGTGGGATGYGGCTTGGAGCAACCCRGTCCAGTGGAAGCTGTTGCTGTCCATGGCAAGGGGGTGGAATGAGATGAGCTTTAAGGTCCCTTCCAACCCAAACCACCAGGATTCTAAGGGTGCTCTGGGCACTCGGGATCAGGTGTATTTGTACACCTCCGTGTCTTATATAGATGTATCAAGGTTGATAAAGCTGACAGGCAGTTCTGCTCGGTTCCCACGGGAGGACAGCCTTGCCATGGAAAGCTCAGTGCTTCCTCCTCGCCTGCTGAACRACCCTCCCACTGCAGCTGCGTGAAAAGCAGCACTGGCTGCACATCTGCTACTTCTGGGGACCATAAAGCAGATACTTTGGGTAATGTGGGGACATTGACCTGGAACCTGAAAGATTATGGACAACTAAGGGGCTCTGATGGATGCACCTGGGTCAGGACCAAGGGAAGAGGCCCCTGGAATAACCTCGAAATCATTGCCAAAATCAAATGGGAAAGAGGAGTCTTCCACACTCATAATCTCCCTGCAAGATGGCAACAGACAGAGGATGGTGATGGTCTTACARGTACTGCCTTCGGAGAGCCTCGATGTCGGCGTTGACGCTGCTGATCTGGGAGCGCTGGGACTTCTCCAGCTCCCGCTCCAGCTCCTCCCGGTGTGCGTTCTTCATGGCTTCGATGGCTGCGTGGGGCAGCACAGAATTAGCACCCAGCACCCTTCACCCACGGGTGGGTTTTTCGAGTTTTTGTTTGTTTTTTAAAGGAACAAAACCAGAGTCATCCCCGCAAATCTCCCACTACTTCATGGCCCTTTCAGTCTGTGCTCCAGCTGCAAAGGGGCTTCTGCAAATCCCCGTTTTTAACAGAGTCCAGATTATTGTCCAATTCACACATTGTTTCCTGAACTGTGGGACTTCTAATGCAGAGACCCCGAGATCCGATGTTTTAACATTCCCTGGGGCACTGAAGAATGAATTCAGTGTGGAATTGGCAATAAATTAACCACAGGAATGACTAACRCCTTTCTGAGCTGGAATGGAAAACAGATCAGAATGTGTAACAGCCAAAGACAGGGGCACCAGACCTGGAAAAGGATCAGGAGATAGGCACCAAACCTGAAGAAGGACCAGGAGATGGCCTTCCATACAAAACATCTCTCCCACCAGCCCTTTCCCATCTCCCCGTGCTCCTCACCCAGCCCTCATTCCATCCCTGCTCTGCTCAACGGAGCAAACACCATCCCTGTGTCCCCATCACCATGAAGCTGCCCCCCTGCAGGGGGATCTCTGGTACCTGAGATGGTGGCAGCCGTTTCCTCTGCCAGCAGGCGATCCTTCTCCTCCCGCAGCTTCTCCAGCTCCCGCTGGTGCTGCCGCTGCAGGTCCTCRATCTTCTTCTGGTGCGTCTCCTCCATGGCTGCAAAGCCCCTCTCACATGTTGCCTGCAAAGGGACGAGGGAAGGGGTTGGCCCAGGAGCGCAGGGCCGGTGCCACAGCAGTGGGCAGCCCACCGGGAGCCACACGCCAGCGGGCAGGGCAGCTCCCAAGGTCCAGCATGGATCTTCTCCTTCCCCGGCCATGGAGGAGGATGGAACTCGCAAAGGTCAGGGCTTGTCCTGTAATCACTCGACCCCTGGCAGCTCCAGGGAAAGGGAAGTGCAGGGTAGGTCTAGGGGCAGACCCGSTTGGGCAATGCAAATGTATGTCAAAAAAACAACCAAAAAACCCTTCTGTGGCCCTTCTGTTCAACGCCTGGTTTTCACCACCTCTGGGTGGAAGGAAGATGACGTGACAGCAACAGGATCTTAACTCCCAACCAAGTATTGCTGCAAATGCTGCAGGGACAATTACCTGCCAATTTAATTACTAGGAATGAACTCRGGCCAGGACACAAGAGCAGCAGTGTGGGGACTTGGGAGTCACCAGGGGCGGGGTCCTGAATTCCTGCCTGGTCCTGCTGCCCCCAGCACAGTCCCCACTCCTCCCTTTGCAGCAGACAGACGCAAAAGCCTGTTCCCAGCTCAGCTGCCAGCCCAAGCACATCGGGATCCCGGATGGACACACAGCTGCGGGACACGGACAGGACCAGCAAAGCCACAGACAGGCCCAAGCCACGAGCGGAGAAGGGGCACATGCTGGGGACAAGGTGCTGAGCCCCATCAGACAGCTTGGGACAAACCTGATGCCAAGCACTGCACAGGGCTTTTCCTCTTCTTAATGACACAGGCTGGCTTTATTCCCTGATTTCAATGGATCTCTTCTTGATTAACACTTTTTCAGGGGAAGTGAGAACTGTCACCTAGGGACCTCTGGGACCCCATGGGGGACAAATTCACTCCCCTATTGACAAAAGTGCTCAGGACAGTCCAACACCACTGATCCTCACTAACATACAACCCCTCAGCATCACTTTGTTGGTTAGTGCTCTGTAACCTACGCCATCCTCATTCCCCATTTTCAGCTCTGGTGGTTGTTTCCCTCCCATTTAATTTTTAATCCCGAGGCATTCTTCACTTTCTCAGCCTTGTTTGTTTATTTAAAAAAAACAACTCCTAACTCAGTGCCAGAACCTGCCTGGACTTGGCTGTGGCACAGAGCAGCCCTGCAGGATTCTTCATTACACCCAGAATCATAGAATATGCTGAGCTGGAAGGGATCCACAAGGATCATCAAGTCCAACTCCTGAAACACCTCTAATATTGGAGGAAAAAGGTGGACACTCCTCCAAGGAGTCTTGGAAGTCTATAGGTCTGGCTGTAGAGTCACTATTTAACGTATTGTAAATGCATTGCCATAAATCCACAAGATTTGAACATGTACAAATCAGTATCTCATAGAATCCCTGAATGGTTTGGGTTGGAAGGGACCTAAAAGTCCATCCCGTTCCACCCCCTGCCATGGACAGGGACACCTTCCATTAGACCAGGTTGCTCCAAGCCTTGAACCTGGCATGGAACACCTCCAGGGAYGGAGCAGCCACAGTTCCTCTGGGCAACCTGTGCCAAGGTCTCCCCACCCTCACAGGAGACAATTTCTTTCTAATATCTAATCCTAATCTACCCTCCTTCATCTTAAAACCATTCCCCCTTGTTCTGTCACTCCATGCTTTGTCAAAAGTCCCTCCCAGCTTTCTTGGAGTCCCTTTAGGCACTGGAAAGGGCTCTAAGATCTTCCTGGAGCCTTCTCTTCTCCAGGCTGAAGAGTTACTCTTGTATTACTGATGTTACATTCTCCATCAGGTTCTGAGGAGAAGCATGAASCACATTCAAGCCTGTGATTTGTGCAGATTTACAGTCACCTGGTTGGCTTTCTGACCATCACTGCTTCACTCCAATGGGATTCAGCAAAACTACTAATCTCCCCAGGCTAAACCCAGGTTTTGGCTGGAGCTGAGCCACGCTTTAAGCCCAGCACAAATGTGTGCCAGATCTTGTGGCTGGAAGCAAGCTCTCCCACACTTCTGCTGATTCTTAAGAGCAACTGCTCCATGAAAGCCTCCCTGGCACAGCCTCTGTATTGCTGCCCTTCTGGCTTCTTGTTGAACCTGCCAGCCTCCCTGGGTGCTGCCAGAGTCCTCCACCACCTTAAACTCACTTCCTAACTGTGAATGCTCTCCTATGAAAAGCCAAACACCAAACCCAGGAGGTTTTTTTAGATGCTGGACCATCTCAGAGCCAGTCTGACTGGTGGGGCAATTTGAGCAGTGGCATTTCATTGCCAGTGGATTTCTCTGCACCTCACCTGGGTGTCCCATAACTGTGCACTCTTTTTTGTGTACAGAATCACTGTGTCCAACACCAGCRTGGTCCTTGCAGCCTCCTGCAGAGGAGCTCTGCTTTGCTACAGAATTTGGCATCTGTTTGCAGCTACTTTCCCCAGGAACACACATTTTGAGAGCATCAAGTTTCCATTTCATCCTGCATTTTTGAAGGCAGCAGAGACAGACTGGAGATTTGATCAGATTGGGAAAGACAGAGTTGAAGAATGTTTTCAAAGGGAAGTCACAAACAAAACGTATGTGTCAGGTACAAGGAGAAACACTGTGGTCTTTGTGTTAAAGAAGAGAGTGATGTTATTGAGCTACTTTGAAACCCTCTCTCCTCCTCCATGCGAAGACCAGCTCCAGAAATCTACCCTCCCAAGCCCTCAGCAATGCATTTAGAATACCCCAGCATGGAGAAAAGAGAACACCATGCTTTACAGAGGCCTGGCTAACACTTTTGGGGCTTCTTTCAGCACGCTGGCTCTTTTGGGGGATGCCCCTCACTTTGGCAAGCAAACCCCGGGACTACATGTGCCCTCCCGCACGCTCAGCAGCAGAAAGCAGAAGGTGTTAAACGTATCAAGACCTTTAAGTTTTCAAAGTCTTTCTGGTATTTTTCCCTCAAGGTGGAAGCGTTGCCCTCCAGGTGTTTGTTCTCCAGCTCGTCCCTCATGACGTTCATCTGTGCCTCCAGCTCCTGGATGCGTTCCCTCAGGCCGTGCATGGAGTCCGGGTCGCTGCCGGGGTCCTGCCCGGTGCCACCCGCCTCGCCGCCCGCCCAGGTGTCCTCACCRCCCGGGGCCACCGCGGGGGATGCCTCCGGGTGCTGCCTCTGGTACTCGTCGAGGGTCTCCTGCAGGCGCTGCAGGTTCTGGCTGTAGTGCTCCTGCAGCGCCTGCAGCTCCTCGCCGTGGATGACCTGCAGCTCCTTGATCTTGGCCTGGAACTTCTCCTCCAGCGTTTGCATCTGCTCCAGGTGATACCGCTCCATGTTCTGCTTGTCGCGGACAATGGCATCCAGCTGGTTGAGGCCCTCAGTCCTCTCGGCCTTCAGGGCATCCTCTGTCCTGTTGAGCTGCTCGATCACATTTCGGATCTCCTCCTCATACCGTCCCTGGAGCTCGCTCAAGCTCTTGCTGTGTTTATGCCCTTCCTCCTCCAAGAGCCTCCGCTGGTTGTCCAGCTGGGACACCTTTGCTTTGAGGTCGGCGTTCTCCCTCTCCAGCACGGCGATGACCTCGCTGTACTCGCCCTGCTGCTTCCTGAGCAGCTCTTCGTACTCATCCCGCAGGAGAGACACCGTCTTCACGCGCTCCTGRCACAGCGCATCCATGCTCTGCAAGGACTCCTTGTAGGACTTCATCTCCCTCTCGTGCTCCAGCCGGACTTTGCAAGCGGCRTAACAAACCTGAGCCTGAACAATCGCATCGTGGACTAACAAAGACGAATACCGCTCCAGGTCTCCCATGCACGAGTGGTAGGAAAGACTCTGGGATATCTTCAGGAGCTTCTGACAGTCTCTCATGGCCTCCTCGGGAGGCAGAGAGAGTAAGGCAACAGATATCTCCTTCAGAACATTGGATTTGTCCTTTAGTTGTTGGGCGAGATCTTCCTGAATGGAAACGAGAGCTTCACTACTACGGTCTGGCGCGCTGCCAGTCTCCTCCACCTTGGCTAATTCCTGGCACGGCACCATTTGGAGACGGCTCCCATCCCAGGAGATTTGGGTTCTTTCTGAAGCATCTTTCTGTATTTCAAGTGCTTCAGAAATCTGGTGCATAACTCTGTCAAACTCAGGAGTCCTGTACGCTTTGATGATCTCCTCCAACATGCACTTGTGCTGCTGGAGAGCTGTTTTGGTGTTATGGAGCTCTTCTTCGATTGTTTTTAACCTCTGATGAAAAGATTCCCTCATTTTCTGTGCGACAAACCCAAGTTCTGCCTTGATCAATGTAGCATCTGCTACAGCACTGAGAAAACACGGCGAAAAGCCTAAACTTGTTTCTGTTTTGCCCTCAGCTTCTCCTTCTCTAGTGCTCAAGTGTGCTCTCAGCTCCTCCACCTGGCTCCAGAACTCCCCTTCCAGCAGCAGCTTCTTAGATAGGACGCTGGCCAAATCGACAGCTGTATGAGAAACACTTGCTGGCTCCAACAAAACCACCTCAGCCGTTCCCTGGATCTCTCTCAGAAGCTGGGCTATCTCAGAGCTTGCATTTTTCAAAGACTCTGCTATTTGGTTGATGAGAGAGGCCTCAAACGCCACCCTCTCAGAAAGCCACTTCAGCTGGCCGGCATCAAACACTTCCACTCGCTGCTCCTTGGAGACGTGTTCCTGTTCTCCCAAAACTCCTCCTTCTGGAGCGGGGCTTTCCGTGGTGAGGCTTTCACTCTGCTGATACTCCGAAGGGACTGGCGCCCCACTCAAGGCTTGGATTGCATTTGATAAGGTTGTTTCCATGCCAGACAGAGTAACAAGGAACAAATCACCCTCTTTGTCCTTGTCTGATTTGGGCAAGGATCTCAGCTGCTCTCTGCACTTCTCTAAGCAAGTCAGTGCTTGATCGTTTTTCATCTGGAAACCTCCCAGCTCGCTGACGTGACTTTCTATGAGCTTGAACTTTTCCTGCCTCTCGCTCTCCAGCTGTGAGATCAAAGCATTGACTTGGGACAAGCTGGTCTGAAGCTGTTCCCGCAGCTGGGACTCCGTGCTGGCCCACTGATGGTGGAGAGCGATGAGTGTCTCCTGGTTATGGCCGTGCTGGCTTTCGAGCTTCATCGTCACATCTTTGAGCTTCTCCTCTGTAATGTACAGTTTGGTTTCCAGGGAATGGATGATGGAGAGATAAGTCTCAGAGTCGCTYGCCCCTGAGGAGGGGTAACCCAGAGCTGGCTCTGAGGACATGCTTTCTTCAGACAGAGATCTGTCCTGGCTCGTGTCTGAAGAGGTGCTGCTTGTCCAGTTTTTCTCTGATCCGTCTGGGTGGATGTATTTTTGACACTGGATGCTCGAGAAACGGATCCTTTGCCTCTTGGCCCCCATGATTCCGATATCAGGCTTTGCTAAGGCTTTCTGAACCAACTCTTGGTCCTGGAGCTCTACAGCTTTAGATGGGGAGCCGAATTCCTCTGCTTGCCTCTGGCTGGTCTCAAGGACCTCATCCTCCTCCTCCTTCAGTGCGTAAGTCAGAGCAGGGAGGACATCCTGAGTTTGCAGAGCCTGCCCCAGTTGGGATGGATGACTTTCATCAGCCTCAAGACTGGGGCCAAGCTCTTCTGACTCCTCAACACATGGACCTGTGCCCACACTAGCTAATTTCTTTAAAGCCTCCTCCTTGGCCTTTAGCTTTACTTTAGTCTCCTCCAAACTGCTATCTAAAGCAACCATTTTAACCAAAGCCTCACTGAGATCTTGATCTTTCTTCTCCACAATTCTCAAGTGCATTTCCTTCACGTGTCTCAGCTCTTCTTCTTTTTCTTTCAGCACTTCCTGCACACCCCGGAACTGATCCGACACCTCCTCGAACGACTGCTCCAGATTGTGGTAGTTGGTCTCTTCCATTTTCAACTTTGCTTGTAGCTTTGCAACTTCATTATCTGACTCGGCAACCTGATTCATGAGCTCGTGGAACCGGCACTTGATCTGATCCCTCTCCTGTTCGAGCTCTTTGATGTGCTCGGCCAGTTTCTGGATGCTGGCCTCCTTCATGGCCAGCTGCTCCTCCAGCTGGTGGACGAGCTCGCTGCCTTCGAACTTGGCGCTCAGCTTCTCCTTCTGCAGAATCTCCATTTGCTGCTCGCTGTTCTGCAGCTGGTTCTCGTACTCGTTGGCCTTATCCTCCACCTCCTTCAGGCTCCGTATCAAAACCTGCTTCTCCCTCTCGCAGCTCTCCAGCAAAGCCTCGTAGTTCTTCTGCAGCTTCTCCTCCATGAGGACCCGCGCCTGCTCGCTGGCGTTCAGCTGCCCGCTGAGGTCCGCGATCCTGTCCTGCAGCCGCTGCACTTCCTTCTGGTGGTCCCGCTGCAGAGCCTGCTGCATCTCCAGGTCCCGCAGCTCCTGGGTCTTCTCCAGCAGCAGCGCCTCCGCGCTCTTCAGCTTCTGCTCRCTGGCCTTCAGCTGGGAGCTGAGCGCGGCCTCGCCGTGCTGCCACTCCTCCAGCTGCTCTTTGGCTTTCTCCTTCTCGCTCCTCAGGTCGCTCTTGAGCTTGGCCAGGGTCTGCTCCTTGATGGCGAGCTCGGCCGCCGCGTTGCTGAGCCTCGCCTGCAGGCTCTGAATCTCGGCCTCGTGGTGCCGGATCACGTCCTTGGCCTCGGCGTAGCTGCGCTTCAGCGACTGAATCTGCTGATTGATCACCTCTTGACGCTGGCATTGGGCTTCCAGCTCGCTTTGGAGGTCTTGGTTGACTTTGTGAAGCCTCTGCCAGGCACCTGATGGCGAGGCGGCCACCTCGGTCTTAAAAAAATTGATTAAATACTAGATTAGTAACACTCTTGGCTCTCCCTTCTGAGTGTCACACCTCTGGCCAGGCAGGCCATGGAAAAGCTCCTTGCAGCGACTTGGCTGCTACCCACTGCTCCAATTGGGATGATTTGTTCTTGGCACAATTTGTTTTGTTTAACCAACTTTTTTTTTTTTTTAATGAGCGACAACTGCTTTCCAGTAACGAAAACACTGACCACGACATTAAAACAGCTGTACAGTTACAGGCTAAAAGGAAAAAAAATAAACCCAAACTCAAACAGAACCAAAAAAACAATGAAAAAGAAACACCAGCAGTAAAACGGAGACAGACAGACATGAGAAAAATGGGAAGGATGAGGAGGAGTGGATGGAACAAGGCGGAGGAGAAAGGAACTGCTTTTTTTAAGCGAGTTTGTTCATTTGGTTGTGAAACAAAAAGTGCACAGTTCAGGTAACACAGTCCTACCAACCAAAAGCAACAACAGAAAGTGAGGTGACAGCAAATGACATCACATCCCACCGAAACGCAGGGAGACGGGCCAGCCATGGTGGCGATGTCATTTCTGTGCCTGCCAAACAGGACTGAGTGGCTGCTCATCGCATGAGAGAGATGCTTTTATGCTAAAGCTTAGGGCTAGGGAGGAGCTAATTTCTCTACCTGCAAAATAAAATAAACCAACGAAGGACAAAATAAAAAGCCCAACAAGTGGAGGGAGGGAAAAGGTGTGATGAGAATGTAAAAATGAAAGAAACCAACCTTTGTGAGATTCAAACCAAAGCAATGGAGCATGCAAAGAGAAAACTCACAGAAAGCGTCATGCAAAAGGCGACAGAAATTATGTATCTTTAAAAAAAAAAAAAATACACAGACAGGAAGTGGCGAGAGAAGCACAGCGTTAAGCCTAGGAATTTGGCCTGCCTTGCTGTACTCTGATTGCTGATTAAGGAAAGCCCACAGATGTGACACTCAGTTACGTTAAGTTAAATTTCATGCTTTACACCAAAAACATGCAAGAACATCCGCCCAGGACAGGTTAGTATGTGCCCCCTCCCACCCRCTGTGGCTGGAGCCAGGGGATGTCTCTGGCCCGTTTGCCAGGAGCAGGAGCTCCCAGTGTTTCTCCCAGTAGGGATCAAGGTTAGGGTGCCSTATCCCGAGGAAGCTCAGAGCAAGAGAGTGGTTACACGAGGCCGGAGAGGCTTCGGTGCATGGCACATGCATTGGGGGTGGTGTCTCAGCGCTGCCCCACAGAACAGGCAGTGCCTGGGGGTCCGTGTGGGGCTGGTCAGGCTGCCAAGGAGGGGTTGGTGCCTCCCAGGCAGCTCAGGAGGGATGGGCTTGGCAGCAGTCAGGCTCCTCCACCAGCCCTCCCCACAGACAACGTAGGAACCTCCCTGAAATTAGGCATGATGGAGTTGGAGGGGCACAGGAAATTCAGAGGGTTTGTCCAAAAAAATGCTGTGATGTTTCCCTGCAGTCTGGGGCTGCAGAATTTCCCCAGCAGCTCCATTCCCTCCACCCGAGCAGGGTTTGGTGGGGTTACTCCCATCTACAATAGGACTTTAATCCCTCTGGCTCCCAGGAAACACAAGGGAAATCCCCAGAACAATTAGACTGGAGCAGGCAAAAGCTTTCAACCTTTCCAAAAACCCTCTCCAACTTCCAGGTCCAAGTTTGGGTCACTGCTCACTGCAGCTCAGCTGCTCTGCAGACTTCCCCCCTCTTGCCACCCCTCCTCGTACTGAGGCACTGTGGCCAGCTTCAATCTGATGGTGGATTCAGCATCCAGCTTTTAGCCCCATTCCCTGATTTTTCCAGGCTTCAGGCAAAGCGAGGTCRGATGCCTTTGCCCCAGGGAAGTGGGAGTTAGTTACTCTTCCAGCACTGCCAAGTGAAAATGGAACTCCTCCAAGCAGGCACTGTCAGCTYGGAGACTCCAGAAATGAATTAATTACTCCTCCTGGGAGATCATGGGCAAGAAAGGCAAGATGTCCCCCTCCCTGGGCTGGCTCCACTGCCTGTGCAACTTCTTCAGGGCAAATTTTCCTGTGAGAAATAAGGATGCAAGGTTTGGCGTCGACACTGGGGTTGCTGCCACGGGAGCGCAGCGTGCAGCCACGCACGGCCACTTTGATACACAGCTGGTTTGGTCGAGTAGATTTGAGCAGGTCAAAATGCTGCTCCTGCACAGAACAGGACCATGGACCCATGAGAGCAGTCAGAAGCTGCCCTGCAGGTGTCACAACCCCTCTGGGCATGGACGTTCCCAGAGGAAGGGATGGGAAAAGTCTGCTTGTTTGGAGGAGGAGAGGGAAGGTTTCCCAAATGAYCATCCTGCCTCTTTTGCCAGATCCTCCAAAACTCAATTCTAGGCTTTGCTGAGGAATGGCATCTTGTGACAGAAGAAACCACCAAAGTGATCCAAGACAATAGGTTGTCCCAGTGCAAATCCCACTCTGGCTGCAGGGAACGTGCYCGGGAGATACATCTTAGTGTCCTGTGTTTGCCTGTGTAACTGGCACACAAAATCCCCAGCCAGGAGCAASTGCTGGGCTATAGGATGCTTGGAAAGCCTTGTGTGCACCCCAGTTCCTGACGGGAGAATCTGGGGCACAGAAARGGGGAAACAGCTGTTGCAAAGGCAAACACAGTATGGGATGGATCAGAGGTAGACTTTGCTGAGGTCCCATCTGTTCGGCTGCATTTTGTTTTCCCTTGGGAATGCTAATAGGTAATGSTACCATCTATCCCATCCCCGATCAGAGGTTTCATTAAGCAGGTGTCTCTGGTAAAGCTACAGAAYTAACCATGTTTGCAAGAAAGTTAAATCTCTCAGAGCTCAGACCCAGGATGTCCCCACGAACACCCCAGACTGAAGCCCACCAGGGATCCCCTCGGGCACAGGGAAGACGGATCTCTCTCTCCTCCCTGCTCTCCTACCTGCAACACGTAGCCCTCCCGGGCGCTCTGCTCCCGGCCCAGAGCCACTTTCAGCTGGTCCTGCAGGTGCCGGTTCTGCTCCAGGAGCTCCAGGGCCTCCTTCTGCTTCTGCTCCAGCTGGAGGGACACAAACAGAGACAGTGTCCAGGGAGTGGGCAGGGGATCAGCCATAAGGAACAAGCAGCTCGGAGAGGACGCAGAGCAGAATGAACGCAGCTTTTGATGGCACTGCTGTTCTGCTCTGGGACCTGGATCTCATTTTGACAGGAAAAATCCCTCCCCTCTGAAAGAACTAAGTTATGCAATAGTGTAATTCGTAAAGCTCACTGCAGCAAAGGATGAAGGGCACCASCTCATGCCAGGCACAACCCTGGCAAATCCCYGCCTGGTTCAGCTCGGTGATACTCCTGGTTACTSCAYGCCTGTACCCCTTTCATTCCTGCTAATACACCTTAATCCCAACTAACAACAACCTTTGTTATCCCAGGCACGGAACTCTTCCAAGTGAGCTGAGTCTCCTCCTTTCCTTTCCAAAAATCTTAAGACTATTTGATGTAGGCTCCACAAAAAGGGAACCTTTGTGGCGTGTGCTGCAACTCAAGGCAGTTTATAACTGCAGACACAAATCTCTACAGCTGAAGAGGCACAGAGGATTAGGGGCTTGAATTTGGGGTCTGGCTGATACACCACAATTGTACCCATCTCGTCAGAGACAGGCTGGCTACAACCAACACAAACCAGGCTGCGTTGGCTGGGGGGTAAGGAAGTACCAGGCTATAAGAACAGTCCTTTCTGCAGCYGTGGGAACATGAAAGCTGCTGGCAGGGCTCAACGGGAACGGATGTGGATCTGTGCCCTGCCAGCTCCCCAAGGAACCTACASCATCCCTACTTGTTGCTATTATGAAGGAGGAATAAATGCAGCYTTTTTTAAGCCTATCTCAGGCTTTCTACAGTCATCATAGTGGCCTGAAGGCCATTCTGGCAGGCAGCCTGCACCCTACACACCCCTTTACCTCCTTCTCCAGCAGCGTGGTCAGGTGCTGCTTCGTCAGCCCCTCGTCCCGGTCCTCGGCGTGGGCGAGGTGCAGGGGGGTGATGGGGATCTGCTTCTCCTCCCGCAGCGGGGTGGTCTCCACCTGGTGCCAGCGCTGCTCGATCTCCACGTGGACRTTCTGCGGTTTGATGTCTGCTGGGACGGGCAGGATCCTGTCCACCTCCATCCTCAGCGCCTCTTCCGACCCTGCCCCGTCCACGGCGTCRATCATCTCGAAGCGCTTGCGCCGCTCCTCCCGCCGCCGGGCCCGCTCCCGCTCCAGCTCCCCYGGGTCGGCGTCGGTGGCTCCGGTGTCCCTGGGGAAGGCGGCCGAGCCGCTACCGGAGGAGTCTGCAGCGTTCGCACGCTCCTGCACCAGCGCCTGCTGGATGGGGCGAAACTCAGCCCAGTCAAAGGTCTTGGAGCGTCCTTCYCGTCGGCGTTCCCGGGCACGGCTCCGCTTCTGCTCCGGGTCCAGCTCGGCTTGTTCCGCATCCGGCTTCTCGCTCGGCTTTGGACCGGTCTCGAAGGAAGAGCTTGTTTTGCTTTTCTCTTCCGGCAGCGAGCTGCAAGGGCAGAGAGAGGGTGAAGAAAAGTGTCAGTGGGTGCTGGAGATGGCCAGGCGCTCCCATGCATGCCTCGGAGAGCCGGGTGGAAAGGGGCTGCTGGAAGCCCAAGCCAATGCCACGTGGGTGCCCCCCTGCCCCTCCGCCTCCCATTGCCTCTTGGGCGCAGGAGCTGCTGCTGCCCTTCCCCGGGCCGTGCTGGTGTGCAAAGCCTCGGTGTAAGCGGCCCCGGCTGCTCCTGGGACACCCTGGCACCTGGAGAGTGGCTGATCTCAACCTYGCTCCTCCTTGGCAGCCGCACTGGGGCCAGTGACCGCGACCCAGCAGCAGCCCATGGCCGAGGCAGCGACCCCAAACTGTGCTGTCAGAGGCTCCAATAGCTCCTCCAGCTCCCCAGCTGCGGGGCTCCATGCACACCCCAGCTGGCACGGCTGTAGTCACGTGCTTGYGGGAAGGATGCCACCAATCCCACCAAAGTCAGGCTGGCTTTGGAGCTGTGAGGCAGAGAAGCACAGAGTAGCTCCGAGAGGTCTTGGGAAACAAGGGGAAGGTTTCCCTTGAGCCTGGAAAAGTRTCAATGGGTCGAAAACTTCTCCGTGCCACTATCTGCACTGAAGACACAGACCTCCCCAGGGCACGCAGCCCCGCAGGCAGCACGGGCAGCCCCCCTGGCAGCGGGCAGACCCCCGGTATGGGCAGGGGTCGGTGCAGCAAGGAGAGCAAGTTATTCAACACATCATGGAAATCACTGAAAACGTCAATTTCTCAAGCAAGGAATGATTTTTAGTGCTGAGTTAGAGGGTGGTGGGTTGAGAGGGGAGACACACTTGTCAAGCAGGGAAAGTTAATATGGAGAGGCAATACTGTTTCCAATCTACAGATACACCATAATGCAGTATTAGCTTATTAAATGTGGACATGCCAGCCCCTGTAACATGCAGATCAAAATTAAACCAGAAAAGAGCAGTATGATAAGTTTGTGGAGGAAGCCTGTCCCGAGGGAGTGGTGGGCACTTGCTGAACCCTCTTTGCTATCCGAAGCTCCCAGGATGCCTCCTGAGGCACATCCCTGCTGCTCAGGCTGACTCTTGGCTCTCCCTGCTTCCAGTACAACCACAGCATCCCCAGCCTCCAGCAGGGACTCGACAAGCTTTCTGGAAGAGCTGGAAAGCAGTTCCTTGGGCCTCTCAATGCAGGCTCTGATCCATGGGACCACATGCATGGGGACTGCCGTGACCAGGAGCAGCAGCAGCAGCAGTAGCAGCAGCATCACGGCTTCTCCCACCTCGGAAACACACCCAGCTCCCGCAGCCAACAACCTCATGGATGTGCATATGCCCAAAACAAAGGATGGAGCAGAAGAGATGGCTCTGCACGGGGCTGAGCTAGTATCTTCCGATGCACTGTCATCCACCAGCAAACCACAGGCTCAGTAGAGCCAGGTTTCAAGAAACTCTGGCAGTTACAGGCTAAAACCAGCTCAGAGACAATTTCTTCTTCAGYGCTGTCACTTGCAGCTAATAAAATAAACCCAAAAGGCACCATGATGAAACATCACTGCTCCTCACCCATGATATTGCATGACTCCAAAGCCAGGCTCTCAATCTGGAAGCAGTTAGTGATTACAGCTGCATTTTAAAGTAAAGCGGGGATGAGGCTGAGTCTTAAAATGGAGAAGAGTGTTAGGAAAAAAATGGGGGTCCTGGGGCCCCTCGGATGGTGTTGGGACACAGAAATTACGCTGCTCTAAATCCCACGTGGAAGAACCTTGGCATTTCTAGAGGCGACATCTCTCATGAGCTCATTTCTCCTCTGCTGCTTACCAAAGGGCACGGGATGTGTGTCAGGGAGCGCAGGGACAGCCGCTGGGAACGGAGTGAACAGACTCAGAAGACTGACCCAAAGTTTCTCATTTCATCTCCTGCAAGTGCCCCATGGCTATTAATTCTGCTCAAACATTTCACATCTCCTCCACTGCAGACAAATTAATTCACATCACATGGGAAGGGGGGGTCTTTGCCTCCCAATGGTATTTAGAGGTCAAAATAAAAAGGGGGTTTTTTTAATAGGGACGGGTGTGTGAGTGCTGCAAGCTGAGAGCTGAGCGCGCTGTAGCAAGAAGCACACGAAGGCTGCAGGGAACTGGGGAGCACTGGGAAACTCAGCCTCACTCTCTTTCTTGGGGTATTTTCTATTTGCCCCGTCATCATTAGTAGAGTGTAATTAGTGCCTCTGCAGACYGCAGGGCACTGCTGAGGGTAGGGAGCACTGCAGCATCTGCTCCCCATGCTGGGTGCTGACACATGCAGCAATATAAACAGTCATTAGGACTCGAGAAACCAAGACAAGGTGTGTTTGGCTCGGTGGAGACACAGCAGCAGGTTAATGAGACACGGCAAAGGGCTGCAGGAGTGTGCAGAGCGGGACCAGCCCTGGGGATGGGTGAACACCGCTGCCCTCCCAGCACACTGAGCTCCAGAAAAAATCCTGCTTGTCCCCCGGYCACACTGTGCCAACGCTTGGCACCCCTTCATCGTGAGCCTTGGGCGGTCTGTCCTTCGGCCTTCCAGCAGCCCCCTTCACCAGCCGCTCCCCGGGTGCGGAATGTAACGGCATCCCAAAGCCAGGCGGGACGGGCTGGGATACCCCGCGCTGCTGCGAAGGGCTGCCAGGCAGGCACCAGGTGAACACAGCCCTGCTCCACACACAGCGCAGGACTCYCCAGCAACGTGACTAACCCACGCCAGCCTCTACCCCATCCAAAACCAGCTCGGTGGGAAACGACAGAAGCACACACRTAATTCCCTTTTCCCGGCTCAGGATTGATTCACGGTCTGTTTGTGCAGGGTAACAAGTTACTGCCCAACCGCGACCTGCGCCTGGACCCTCTCAGAGGGAAAGCCAAGTGAAACCACTTCGCGTGGGCTCGGAGCAGGTGCAGACAGTGAGCACAGGGCTATCGTGCTGCAGTAACCTGTGAGCAACCACAAATACACAAATACATCCATGCCTCTCTCTTTAAAGGCAGAGAGGTCCCCTCAAATTTCCTTGGTCTTCATCTTCTTATCTAGTCACATCGGAAGATACCAGTGTGGGGAAATCAAGGGTCAAGACCAGGTTGCTTCTTCCCTTCTCTCTGGCTTTTATTTAAAGGAAAAAAAAAAAAAAGGAAGGGGGGGAAGAAAAGAAAGAAAAATAAATGGAAACTGCAGGACTTCCCATCCGAGGTGCAGAAAAGGAGGAGCATGCAGTGAATCACAAGATATACAAACCACAGAACGTTAATACAGGAGAGAACACAGTTTTCCAACCTGGGCTTCAGCACGGATAGTTTCAAAGAGAAGTTTTTCCTGGGATTGCATGGAAATCAAACATACACAGGAGTGAGGAGAGAGGTGGCTTCCCCAAGACCCCCACGAGATCCACCAGAGCTCGGACAGGGCTGGGAAATGGTGGCTGAGTGCCAAGTGGGATGGGGAAGGAGAGGCTGGAGCATCTCCAGGTCAACAGCACTGGGTGAGAAGAGCCATTCCATCAACACAGGGACAAACCTGGCAAAAACCTGCTGGCTGCAGCTACAGTATGGACAGGAGATGGAGTTAGTGGTGTGGCCGTGTCCACGCAGTCTGTAAGAGGTGGCCTGTATGAGTGTGGCCGGCACAGTCAGCTGTGAGGAGGCCAAACACCCTGTACTCACAGCCAGAAGCACCCACAGAAGGTACTCTGTGAGGCAGGGGGTCCCTTCCTCTGGCACTGATGCAGGAGGAGATGCCAGCATTACTAAAGTGTAAGGGGAATGAGCTGCGGCAGCCTTCTGGAAGATCAAAAGAGAAGGGAAGATGATTTGCTGGGAAGGGAAGATGATTTGCTGGCTGAAGTTTAAAATAGATCAGAGCCAAACAGCTTCTAAACTGAACCCTGGGCTCTTGCTGCTGTGACCCGTGGAAGGGCTGGGCAGCTCATGCTGAACAGTAGCCAGAGGAAAGGGAGAACCCAGTACAACTGAATCCAAGTGGTTTCACAATACCTGGTGGGAATCCAGAGGAGCCTCGATATAGGAACAGTATTTCATATTCCTATGTACAAATTAAAACCACGTTTTCAACCCTCTTTGAAATCTGCACGTGTAAGAATAACTCGGCATATCAGTGTCCCCACAAAGCGTATCCAAATTAAGCTCAGAGAGATGTGAGAAAGAGCTGCAGCTTCCAGGAACGGACAGGCTCAAGAAATGGGATGAGGGATGAGTCACTCCTGCACAGCAAACCACCCAACTGCAGGGGCTGCTACACTCGCCCCTTACCTTGTTACATCGGGAGCAGTGGTGGGGCGAACGTGCTTCATGATAGTCTGGATCCAGTTGCGGCGAATGCCCGATGTCATGGCAGAGAGGGTGAACTCTCCTTCCTTTGTCTAGGGAGAGGGGAGGAAAATCTCAGAGTAGGTGACTGCACCCACCAGCACTTTCCCAGCTCCCCAAGACCACCCTGCACCCATTCCCAAGCCCCCAGTGCTGGGGCACTGCTTCCTGGCAGCAGAGGTCAAACCCAGCCCCTCCATCCCCCAGCATGCTCCTGGTGGGTATTAGCATTTCTCAGCAATCAGGCCAATTTTTGAGGCTGTGACAAAACCTTCCCTCTCCCACTTCACTAGGCAAAAAACTGGCTCTCAAACCCAAGGCCACAGCACTCTGGAGCACTGTGGGGGGTGCTGGGTGGCCTCTCTTGGGTTTTTGGGGAGATGTTCCCCTTGTCATGGACAAGCATCCCCATCAGCTGTCCTGCAGCTGGACTGTCCCTCCTCCCCCCATTTTTCTTACGTGGATCTGGAAGCCATAGTTCCGCTGAACCGGGTACTCAGTGACATCGTAGCACGTGGATAAATCGATTTCTCCATCCAGGTCAGCTGCCTGCAGAGGGAAGAGGTAAAATCAGCCACAAAGCTTTGCAGCCCCAAAGYGTGGTGGGCTCACAGGGAGGCACAGCAGGGCACTGAAAAGCACAAAGCCCTGAAGAATGATGCTCCAGGACCTTGGCACCTGGGAAGGGGGGCACTGGAGCCCAGGGTCCATYTGGGAGCAGCAGCTGGCCCATAGTGGGTTGAACACTGACAGAAGACACTTACCTCCTCCGCCACCGAATCCCGGTAGTATCTCAGGCTCTGGTCAGTCAGCACAAACCAGTGCTTCTTCCACTAGGAAACAACAAAGACGGAGCAGTTACAATCCTGCTGCCTTCCCACCAGCTGCTCACCACAGGTCACCTGGCAGAGAGGCCACACAGGAGGCAGCTCGATGCCTCTCCCTCCCAGCTCCACACCCAGCTTCATCGAGGCCCTTCTGGGAGAAAGGGGAAACCCAAACAGGCAGCAGTGCGAGAGGCAGTGATGGTTTGTACCACCAGGACCCTGAACTCCCCGGTGCTGCCATCCTGCAGAGCGCTGGACCCTCAGCAGCACTGACCCTGCACGTGGCGGTGACACCACAGGAGCTACGGGGCAGTCGCAGCCTCCGCATTAGCTCCACTGCAAGATGAGGCCTTTAGGGCCYGCACTCAAAGCCTTTTTAACAAATAAAAAGCAGTAAAACATTCATGTTTTATCTGCAGTACCTAGAAATTGAGTGTGAGTCTATTCCTGGCCCTTGCTCTACACAAATCTGCCTCCTGCATGCTCCCAGCACAGGCTCACCCAAGGCAGCTTTCAGTCAACAAAGCACTCACTCCAGCAGCCAATTCCCCCTCGGCTGCCTATGGATGTGTCCTTGGCCCCAGGGCACAACACCCCAGGGGCACCCACAGCAGAGCCTGGGCTACCCACAGCCTCGGGAGAATCACCCTCATTTTCCCTGAGGAAGGGAGCTGAGGAGGAGGGAAGGAAATCAGGGAGAGGGTGGTTTGCAAACAGSCAGAGCCATCCATGCCACCTCAGCACCAGTGCCCACTCCTAAGGCTCCAACAGAGCAGCACATCCTGCGTCCCTTTGGGAATGAACAGCAGGAAAGTGGCACTGGCTGCTTCCCTCAGTGCCATTTATTTATTCGTTTATTGGCCTTGCCATTTCCCTGGTGCTCAGGAGACTTTACCCGACCCTCATTTCTGACACCAAAGAGGTTGCTGGGTCGCAAGGGAGATGAGACTAATAAATAGAGAACAGGAACATGAAACCAGTGCTGCCATCCAAGCTGCCCTGGCTCCCTAGAAACCCAGGATACAAGATCCATCTGCAGGGTTTTGAAACCTCCCCAGGACAGAGGATCAGCAATTCCCGCTCCAAGACAGCCCAGTACTGATCTATCCATCAAGGACAATGGGGCTCCATGCACAGCTGGCACAGCCAGGATATTGGAGAGAGCTGCCAGAAACCAGGACTGACCACAGCACCAAACATGAAGGGCAGAGCTTCCCCGGGACTCACCTGCCCATCCTCATATTGCTTTGTCAACCAGCCCTTCTTGAAGTTCAGCAGGTCGGGCTGGAAGAAAGGAGAGAGGGATCAGGAGAGGGAAGAAGTGTTTGCGCCCAGAAGGCAACAGCAGCGACTTGATAAAACCCAGCAGAGCAATAAAAGAGACCAACAACAGTTAAATTCATAGAATCATAGAGCAGTTTGGGTTGGAAGGGACCTTTAAAGGTCATCTAGCCCAAACTGGATCATTACACTGCGTGGTGGCTAAATGTTTGCTTCCAGGAAGAGCAGAGACCTGCTGTATGATTTATTCAGGTTGTTCTCTTTCTACCATTTCTCCTGCAATTTTCTACTGCTACAACAGCATTACAGAGGAAGGCTAAACAAGGAATTAGCAAGACTCCAGGCAGTTTTGCTTTCTATTATATATTATGAAAGAAAAACGATGTGCTATTGATGCAAGGCTGCAGGGTTCAAAACAGGCTGAGTTCCCAAGGCTGGAAATACAGGGAATCCAAGCCCTGCACCACCCAAACGACACCTGCTCCTTCCTCCAAAGTGGGTGCATGGGGATGCTGAATTCCTGAGAAAAGCAAGCAATACAGCGTGGGAGAACTGCTGCTAGCCCTTCCTCCCAGCCCTGCCCGTGTGCAGGGAAGGATGTGGTGGAAATGCTTTCACTCCCTCGAGGCTGAGCTCCTCCAGCTGCTCCACGTGCTGCAGAGTGGAGGAGGAAAGGATAGCAGTGTGTGAAATCCAGCTGCAGCATYTGACATGGGCTACAGCAAGGGCAGCAATGGAAATGGGGTCTGGGAGCCTATTCAATCAAACCTGTGGGGCAGCACATCCCACATTTGAGTGGTGATGGGAACCCAATCCTGCTCCACAGAAACACAGGGGGAAGTAAAACACTGAATTATACAATTACAGAATGGTTTGGGTTGGAAGGGACATTAAGATCATCCAGTTCCACCTCCTGCCATGGGCAGACCAGGTTTCTCTAAGCCCCGTCCAACCTGGCCTTGGACACTTYCAGGGATGTGGCAGCCACAGCTTCTCTGGGCAACCCATGCCAGGACCCCACCACCTTCACAGCCAAGAATTTCTTCCTAATATCTAATCTAAACCTGCATGACTTTCTTCCCTTCATTAGATAATGTCCATTGCCACTTCATATGCACTTCTTGAACCCTTTTATTCCCACTAAGAATTTAAAAATCACTCTCGTGGCTGTACAAGTCCACAGGAAAAGCTCCAGAAACACCAAGCTACTGCATTTTTCTGATAAGTCCTTGAACAGAAGCTGTCCATCCACAAAAAATGCAACTTGTATTTACAGTARCTCTGTAATCTATTTGAGAGATTAGCAAGTGTATTTATTTTGTCCCTACAGAAGGGTGGTGAGGGAGAGGAGAGCACTTCGTGTTTGTTCTGTTCTGTTTGCCTCCAGGTCTGGCGAGCATTTGAAATATGCAAACGGCGAAAGCTCAGGAGGAAGGTTCAGCCCTTCCTTGCAGCCTTCATCCCACTCACACCCACTTCCAACTGCATAAACATCAAGCAAATGGCATTAGAAAACTAGGACATGTGTTTGCTCAGGCTGGTTGAGTGGAAAGTGTCCCCATCCTTGGCAGGGGAGGTGCAATGAGATGATCTTTAAGGTCCCTTCC
The DNA here is from genome assembly GCA_018881555.1 of Amblyornis subalaris. Classification (NCBI taxonomy): domain Eukaryota; kingdom Metazoa; phylum Chordata; class Aves; order Passeriformes; family Ptilonorhynchidae; genus Amblyornis; species Amblyornis subalaris. The sequence goes on from JACAXG010000028.1 coordinate 2,730,991, forward strand.
ATCCCAAACCATTCTGGGATTCTGTGATCCTATGAAAATGCATCAGTTGTGACACAGTGGCTGGTCCAAGTCCAGAAACTGGACTGACCCTCTGCTGAGCTGGAAGTGCCCTGCTGCAGCCTCTGCCAGGGCACAGCATGGGGCAAAGAGGGGCTCATGGCCAGGTGAGGTGACCCCAGCACTTCTAGGGTGACCTACAGCATGTGTGTCTGACACATCAAGCAAAGCATGGAGGAAATGGGATATTCCAGGGGAAAATAACGAGCAAAACGGGGTCTGCTTCCCAAGCTACTGCTGTACTTCAAGGAAAAGGGCTCCTTGCAAGACTCTGAGTTTTAATTTCTGCAACAGGCAAAAAGTGTGGCTCTCCTCCAGCTGAGCCCCTGAGACTTGCAGGATCAGTCACACCTGATTCAGGTCACTGAACCTGCTCCAAATCTGACTGTATTCCACATCCTATGTGCTGGCTGTGAGGAAAGCAGCAACAGTCCAGTTTTTGTGGCACCTGCTGGGAAGGGCCTCTCACGTCCTCCCCCAAGGCAGGGGACAGCCCTGGTGACTCACTGTCATAGAGGACTCCGTGGACCTTCTGTCCAGCGACTTTGCCCGGCGGTGTGGGGACAGAGGAGACGCAGACACATCCAGGATGGAGCCCACGGCTGCTCCTTCGCAAGTGAAGTCCTGTGTGAGCAGCATTAGCCCAGATCAGTGCAGGAACTAGGACAGAGTCTTGCTCTCTTGGCTCATGGCATAAAAATCTGTTTTATTTAAGGGGCATCTCAGGCTCAGAACAGGTGTCATTTCCTTGGCARTACACCTTTTTGTCCTCTCAGGCATTAATTTGTTCCCAATATATCCAAGCATATCTGGGACTCTCAAACCTCTTTCTTTTGTTACTTCACCCCATCTTGATGTGTCCTGCCATGCCAGATCTGAAGTTTCCCTTTGTATTTTGGAGAAAGGAGGAAAGACTGCCTGATTTTCCACTCTGATCTACACCTGGGCCAAGAGAGCAGAGCAGCAAAACCTGCACAGACGGAGCACGCACAGCRGTTTGGCTTCTACCTGTGACTCCAGATCCACACCCAGGGACAAACCCTGTAGCTAAACCCTCTGTCCTGGGCTGCAGGATCCCAGGTGTCATCCTCCAAACCCCAGCAGGAGATCYCAGCTGAGCATCTTACCCGTTTCCGTGGGAAAACCCTCTTCTCGCTCCTGCCCTGCCTGGTCTCGCTGGAAAGGGCAGCACCCCCYGACACGTTCGTTTCCATGTGCTCCGCGTTCTCAATATCTAATGCCTCAAACTTCTCAATTACCTGGGATCTCCTGGAAAACAGAGAGAAGAGGGAAAGCAGAGGTGGTTTAAACACAAGAGCAGCAACTGCATGGAGCTGTACAAGCCCACATATTTAAGGCTGCAGAATTGCTTGACCCAGAGTTCATGCACACCTGGCTTTTGGCCTGTGTTTCTCTGTGAGCTCCACTGCACCCAAATCCAGGGTAAAAACCCCCAATCTGACAGTATTTTACCCACAAAGTGGAGAGAAACCTCATGTTATTCAGCTCTGCAAGTAGCACCTTCTTCAATAACTAGAAACCCCTCACAAAACCAGCAATATCATTTTATCTGTGAATTTTACAGTTCCTTGGGGAGCAGGGATTATGGAGTAGCTTTGGTTCTACCCTCTAGCACTGGAGCTGCCAATGGTCCCCCAGGCACCASAGCACTGACATGTCAGACCAAGGTAGCTCCAGGTTCCCCACAGTGTTCACTGCAACAGGAACCCTCTGAAAACTCAGCCCCACCCAGGGAACAGCCACAGGATTGCACAGAGCGAGGGGTGTATCCATAGGTGCTTCCAGACTACAGTTCTGGCTCACAGGATGCACCAGCTGAAGGGGCATGAAAGGATGAGGAGCACCYTGTGCCATGGCAGGGCTTTCCCTGAAAAACCTGGGGCCCTTCCCTCCTCTTAACTGGGCTGAAAATCCAGTATGGGCATCAGGGAGCACAACCTGGGCTCCCAGACACTGCCTTGGTGGCCCATTGTACTGTGGCACTTGTGTCTCGGAGGATGGAGAACTATGAAGAAATGTRGATGGAGCAGGAGCCAGTCCTGGATCAAACCCACAGGAGAGGAATTTTCAAAGAACCTGCTGGTGTTTAAGTTTGCATTCCTGGGGGTTCAGGCAAGTATCAGCCTCAGGTCTTTAATCACAACCTGGGAATATAAAGCAGTAACCCACCACCAGCACACACCAGCTGTGCTCCAAGCTGACGTTTGAAGCTCCACTTCAAACCTCCCCAAAAAGCTCAATCCAGGTGGTTTCTTGACACAAAATTTGGACCCACAAGTGCCACATCTAAAGTTGGGGCTGCTTGCTCTATGCCAGCCTCTGATGTGCATGAAAATCACAATGGCAACCACATGAGCAGAAACAAGTTATCCAAAATAAAAACATTTTTAACACTTCCCACAAAAAGGAACAGCAGGTTAAGGGCTCAAAAACCATGAGATGTTCAGTTTTCAACCAATATTTGCACCAAATTCCATAAATGAGACAACCAGTCTGAGCACATCCCATCCCACGGGGGGCTGGGGGCCTCCCACTGCTGCTCAGAGCCAGGCTGCCAGGACACAACCAAAGAGGAAGGGACAAAATCGGTGGGGAAGACTTTACTTTGCAAATTTAAAGATCTTCGATGCCTTTTTGGGACAGCTGTTCAGATCCTGCTGCCTCCCAGTTTGCAAACTGGGAGCGGGCAGATCCCAGGCTTGTGCAGAGCTCCCGATTTCCCTGGGATGTTCTGCTCATGAGATGCCCAACGTAAGCCAGGCTGTGGAGCATAAATCCATGTTCTGTGTTCACTGACAGACAGGGAATTGCTTTGTAGCCACAATTTTTTAACCCTTTTTTATACTGGCCCAGCCTTCTCTGAGTCTCAGTTTAGGAGGGTGTAAGAGGTCCATGAATTAACATTGTCTGTGCCCTATTAGGTGAAGATCTGAAGAAAAACAAATCAGGAGGGGAAAAAAAAAAAGAACAAAAACCCAACCAAAAAAACATAAAAACAAAATCAAAAGCAGGTTGATTTCTCATGAAAGGGGCTGCACCACCAGGTTGTTCTACGGCTTGAGATTGAGATGAGATGGTAGCGAAGCAGGCGAAGTAAAGGTGGACACGTCACACAGCAACACAGCAGGAGAAGGTGGAGAGCAACAAGACCTGGAAGAAAACAAGGCTGGAAAATGAATGAACAGAAGAGGAAATTATATATCTGCATCTACATACAAAACAAAATCAAAATCATTCCAGTAATTYGTCATCGAAAAAGGGAGGAGAAAAATAAATCACTGCAATCAAATCACAGCCCCAAGGGTTAATATCATCCGGATTACAGGAAAGAATCTTTTTTTTTTTTTTCCCATTAGATCAACATTTCAGAGAGGTTACTRCCAGAGATCCTGGAGGGACAGGGAGGGAAGGACTCTCCTCCCCTCCACACGTGTTGGATAGAGCTGCTCCCTCTGCACAGCAGCTCWGTGTGGACAAAACAAGGCTGGGACAGGTACGAAGAAGCTTTTTAAAGCTGCRGTGCCGTTTAGTGCTTTTCAACTACAGAAGTTCATCCCAAGCAATTCCTTGGCCATGCAGGCTGTTAATYTTTTCCATGCCACTAAACCCAGGCTGCAGATCTCAGTTATTAGTGGAAGGGGTGTGCAGYGGGAAGGAAAGCTCAAAAGACCAGCACGAGCTGTCATTAAAGTAATTTTCTTTGATTGGAAGAAATAGTTTTGTTTTTATTGGATTCATTCATTATTTAGCATCAAGAAAGATAGTGAGTATCAGGAAAAGGAAGAGGAATTTCCCAAGAGGTCCAYGAGTATGATGAGGATAGTTTTACAAGGAAAAAAACCTGTATTGGGGAGAGCAGCTGCTCCTCTGTATGGGGAGAAGCAGAATTTAGAGCAGAGTTTACATCTCAAGAAACGCCAGAGAAGGAATTTGAGCAAGGAAAGTCTTTTAAGCAATTTCAGGCAGTTCTGCTATTTACTGAAGTTAGAAATACACCTCAGCCCCTGACCACACTCCTACAGCAGAGCTGGCTGACACCACAGTGGACTCTTGCCAGTGTGAGAAAATGGGGTTGACCGGGAAAGTCATGTTTTTACGGACTGCACCCCTGGCATCGTGCACAAAAAGCCAAGTTTGCCAAACAGAAATCCTGGGATGTGCCAGAATTTATCCCTGCAGCTGCAGAGCCCCCTGGGATTTGGGGACCGATGTCCGAGCACACTCCTGCAGCTCTTTTCAGCTGTGATTTTGTGTGAACGCTTCAAGATTCATCCATGGGGTTTCCAAAGAGCTGCCCCTGCCCTTCTGCCCTAGGGATGGGTCTTTGAGGGGTGATTGGAGATGGTTTGACCTCTCTGGCCTCAATCCCTGTCCCCCATCCCGGTGGGACACCCTGGTGGGTGACGCAGTCCCGTCCKGCCACGTGCCAGCAGAGGGAACTCGCACTCTGCCGCTCTGCCAAAATCATGGAGATTATCTCCTGTTTCCTGATTCCTGGTTCTGAGTGGCTGCGAGCTCAGACGTCTGCGTGGGGCGTGGAGGCAGCGTCAGGTATAAATGGTCAACACGGAAAATTCCTGGACTGAAGTCATGTAATATTTCTTACGATAAGGAAACAGGACGAGAAGCCTTGACAAATGGCTTTATCTGGAGCTAAGCCTACAGGTGTGGCACTCAGGATGCAGCACTGGGTACCTCAAATAATTCTTTTCCATCCACAGCTCTGACACTCGCACTGATTTACACAAAAAAAATGGGAGGAAGAGCTGAAAAAGCTGAAAATACCAATCAGAGAGAGTTTCATTTGGCTGCACTGAAGGGCAGATCTGAACAATGCCCAGCTGGTGCCTGTGGGGTTGGCATGGGACAAGTGTTCCCAGACATGTTAGTGGGTTATTGAGAAGGATTATTAGAAATGGTGTTAAACCAGTGGGAAAAAAAGCCAACCCCACAGCATTGAAGTGAGTTATTGTATCTGCTCAGCCTCAAACAGCAGTCTGAGCTCGGAGAGAAAAATGAGAGGGATATGGGGACTAAGTGAACGCAAGTTTAAAAAGCAACCAAGCCAAGCTGAGCAGGCTGCTGGGGAATGTTAATTCTCTGTTGGGACATCGGACCATGCCTCTGTACCCTGTTGAGTCCACCTGAGCACTCCAACATGGGTGTTCCAGCTCCAGGGCACACGGCCTCCCCACCCACACCACCTGTACCAGCCAATTCCCAGATTGTCAGAGGAGAAAACAAACGTGTCCATCCCTAAACACCCACTGAGCCATCCCTGCTCATGGCACACTCCTCCAGCACCATGGGCTGTGATCCATGGACAAACCCTCTGGCAGCTGGGGACCCCTCACCCTACTCTACTACCACACTCCTCCCAAAAGCTGGACCAGGCTCAGCCCTGTGGGCAGCAAGACCCTGGCTCCTGGTGCAGCACCCGCTCCTCTCTCTCCACCCATCCTGCTCTGATAAAAGCCCCGGGCTGATACAGGGGAATTCCTGCCAACACAGATAAAGCAAAAAAAACTGTTAACAGCCCCAGCTAGGCTGGGAAAAGCAGACTTTCCCTGGGAAAAGGCACCCACCAGCAGGCAGTGAGTGGGGCTGACATTAAAACAGGACAGACTCTGRCAGCAATGTCCTCTCCCAAGCCCTGTTATCTGTTCTAAATCTGCTCCCCAGCTCCGTGCAGGATGATCCCAGTGCTGCAGGATACCCCAGGGCTGAAGCAAGGGACTGTTGGCCCTGGAAGAATGCACCGTCATGTCACACTGGGGACGGGCACTGGCCAGGGCACTGTGCAAGCAAACACAGCAGGGACACGATGTCACCCACACGCAGCACCAGCTCAGCCTGCAAACCAGAGCCACCAGCCTTTTCTCAGCCCTGTCCACCAAGGTGGTATTCTCCTCCTCCATTCTGGGGAAAAGCCAATTCCCAAGGCAGAGAAAGCTAAACCCAARCTCTCCTCATTTATTCCCAGTCCAGCTCTCCCTGCGCACACTCTGGGTCAGGTTTGGGATCCTCCCGCACCAGCACAAAGCTGTGCTGCTCATCCCAGACGTGCTCCCAGCTCTCGGAAGCCGGTCTGGAAAACAGTCCTTTAGGGGCTGGGGAAGAAACAGAGGAGAAGCTCCTGCTGAAACCATGCGAGAGAGAACACGCCCGGAGGAGAACCAGGGCAGGAAAATCAGACTGGCRGGCGGCCCTCTCGCCCGGGGCCCGTCTCCCTGTTTGCTCCACTGCCCTCACTGCACGAATGTGTCTCTCCCAGGGCGAGTGGAGCCCGTCCTTGGCCTCGCCCGGAGCGCACCCGGCGCACGCTGCGGACGCCCTCCCCGCCCTCTCCGCACTAAGCTGTTTTGCAGCCCGCTGAGCCCTGCCTTGGCACTGCACCCGCCTCTCCCTCCTCTCCCAGATTAATGCCGTGACATTTTGAAACCTCTCTCAGCTCATTAGGCAGTTGCGTAAGGCACCTGGCACTAACGCCATTAGGAGAGCTAACCTAATTAATGGTGCCGGCTGCCAGCGTGTGCCGTGCCGGGAGGGGCCGGCAGGGTGGGCTTCATGGCAATATGGGCATCCAACACCAGCGTAGGTTTAGATTAGACAGCACGAAGAAATTCTTCCCTGTGAGGGTGGGGAGACATTGGCACAGGCTACGCAGAGAAGCTATGGCTGCCCCATCCCTGGAAGTGTCCAAGGCCAGGTTGCATGGAGCTTGGAGCAACCYRGGATAGTGGAACRTGCCCCTGCCCATGGCAGAGGGTTGGAACTGGATGAGCTTTAAGGTCCCTTCCAACTCAAGCCATTCTATGTCCCCAGAGCAGCCAGGTAGGGTGACACCTGCCTGCTGCCACTACTAAGGATATCCCACCACCTAGTCGGTGTGGACCGGCATCCTTAAACCCAGGAGCACTGGATAACAAAGAGGCTTCACCCAGCAAATTCCACCTGCTCCATCCCGGCTGTGCTGGGGACGCAAACCCACTGCTGCAGGAAGCATGCAAGGAGATGAGCCACTCATCGCTTACCTTCTCTCATTCCCAAAGAGCCGTGCCACTTCTTCTCTCCCAGGGCTACGAGCCCGGGTTCTCCGCTCTAGCCGCTTCCTCTCCACCTGGAAGGCCTCACGATTACTGATCCTAATGGCCTTGGGAACGTCGGCCAGGGTGGTGTACTGCCGGCTGGCTTTAAAAGAAAGGGGACGCCCCGATTTTTCAGCTCCCCTTCCTACATCTCTGTTGCTGGAGTCCTTGTGCATGGGGCAACTGCTCTTCGAGTCCAAGGAGTTCAGAGAGAAGCTGTGAATCATTCCGTCGCCTGATCGGATACCTGGGGAAGGAAAGGGCTGGGCATGCTCCTGTGAGGGCGATTTGGGATAACTGTACCTGTTGTTCGGGGTGCTGGGGCTGGGCGGGCTTGGCGGGGGCGGCAGTTGCTGCTCTTCCAGCTTGGAGTCTTGTTTGGTCTTCTCCAAGGAAAAGTACCCGCTCTCGACACGCGTCTTCCGCCCGCAGTCTATCCGGTCTCCGTTCATGGAGCTCTCCTCTAAGGGACAGAGAAGTCACCGTGCTTGCTTGCAAATCCAWGTTCTGCTTTTAACAAAAAACACCYTGATTCCACCCAGGAGAGGGGCAGGAATGAGAGAAAAGTTGGTCTGGGCACCAGCCYCATGCTCTGCCACCTCCTGCACCCTTGGCTTTCCCACCCTGACTGCCCCTCACGCCCACGGAGATGGTGGGATGGTCTGCATGAAACTGGGAATGCTGGTCCAATCCTTGGGTCAGGCTTGTACAGGTGAAAGACCTAAACCTTTAAACCAAGAAATGGGCAGCTGCATTCACTGCCCTGCACTCATTTCCATCCCTATCCCTCTCAGTCTGGCATCAAGCACAGCTCCATGGGTGCAAGGCAATGGACATCTCACTCCTGGCAAGCAGGAGTGGGCAGAAAACGGCAGCAGTACTGGGATCTGTCCAGGAAGAATACTGGCACGGCCCTGGCACCTTCCAGGGAATCATCAGGGAGACCACACATAAACAGGGCTGGAGGAGGAAGCAGAGCTCAGGGCTTGGCAGCCTGGATAGCCAGGCTAAGCATGATGTGGCCCTGCACTCTCTGGGTGCCCAAGGTGGGGTGTGGAGGGGCTACAAAAGGCATTTTCCCTCTCATTTTTGCCCCCAGTCTGAGGGCAGGCAGCCCCATCTCCCTGACAGGGCAGGATTGGGCCCCACACTGTGATTTTCCAGCCATAAGGCAAATTTTCTCATTCCTGAACTCCAGCTTGTAATGTCTTGCTCCAGTCTCCACACAGCAGGGACAAGGTGTGCCTCCCTTTCCTTGTTGGGATGCTCCAGGAACCAAACCTACCAAAACTTCCCTCTATGGTAGCTTCTCACCAGCTCAGCTGCCTGAACCAGATCACCACAGTGTCACACCAGTGCTGGCACCACTGTCCCTTACCTTCCTTGCTGTCCAGCACGGAATCCTTCAGGGAGCTGGCAGCCCCAGCCTGGCTTTGCATGGGGCTCTGTGCTGGACCGATGCCACTGCCCCCATCCGCTTGGTCTTTGCCCCTCATTTCTTCCTGCCAGAGTGTGGACTTGGTGGCAGGGACCTTCTCCGCGCTGGGAATGTTGCTGCTGGTCACAGCCATCTTAGCAGGACCAGGCTCCTAAGAAAAATAAGAGACACAGGAGAGTTAGAGAGTTTGCCCCAGCTCCACACTCAGGGTCCCCAAAGGCTTGGACCCGAGGTGTGGGTCCCACATGACTTGGGCGCTGCCCGTGACACGTCACAACAGGACAGGGATGGGACAGTGACATGTGTCAGTGCTTTATGCTCTTTTAAAACAAACCCCATCATCTTCAGTGCTTTTCTGCTAACAAGGACCTCTGGAGTCCATCAGATGATGGATGATGCCACTTTGGTGGCCATGGCCTGGCCAGCCCAGGTCCAGAGTGTGACCCAGAAGAGGCAGCAGCTTTCCCAACTCCTTCCTTGGCTTTGTTCATTAGCAGATGTTTTGGTGTTGTCATATTAAGCTTCTGCATTCAGAGATTATTTTTCTTAAAGCCAGCAATAAATCAGTGACAATTAACTCCCCTTTGGATTGTGGGAAGTTTTCCAGCTGCTTGTTCCCTTTCCATGGAGTAGGGGGGAATACAGGAGTGCATGAGCTGGCAACCAAAAGCTGGGAACAAGGGCTGCAAAGGGCATCCTCTCTATCCCCTSCTCCCACATCAGGTGGGTTTCAGCCCTGCACCTCCAAACTGGCATTTGCAGGGCTGTGCTGGAACCGCCAGGGATCTCCCAGTGAGTGGGTCCTGGCTCCATGCACAGACACAAGCAGCAAATGACCTCAATTTTTTTAAAAATCCCCTAGGGAAATTTCACACTAAAGGAATGCAGTGTTGGAGGTAAATGATCCAGAGTTCACCAGCATCCTGCTCAAGGGAACCCTGCTGGAGCAGGGGATCCAGCCAATCTCCAAGGCCCCCTCCGCCCTTAACCCCTCTCCTTCATTGATCCAAGCCCAAAGCTAATCACCAGCTCAGCATATATATCTTTATATATCCCTTACACACACCCCCACGTAATTATTTGTAGATACGTATTTAATTAGGCAGAGATGTGGGCCAAAAAGAAGTCTGTGAGGGAGCAGAGACATTAACTCTCTGCTGCTCAGGGGTATGAACAACTCCAAAAAGCAGAATGCACCAAAATCGGCAAAACCAGCCTCTTGTTGCATGAGGTGTGTCTGGGCATGCTCTGCTTACCTGAGCCTGCCACACCCCTGTGCACACCGAGGGCAGAGCCTCAAATCCCACATTTCAGCCCCAAACTCCAGTTCCCATGGGCAGAAGGCAGGCACAGGCAGCCTCCTGCTGCCTGCACCTCCCTGCTGGAGCACAGCAAAAGCTGCAAGAGAAACCTGCCCTTTTTCCCCTAAAACTCCAACCTGCTTGCAAAGCAAAGTGAAAACACCTAACATTCCCTGTCCAAAAATCTGCTGCAGGAGTGATATTCCCTGCATTGCTCCCACTCCTGTGATTTTGCAGAGGGATGCTGCAAAATGATGGGGGCAGCTTGAAATGGCTTTGATGTCCCAAGAGCGCCCAGCTGCAACCAAGCTCTCCTCTASCACAGACAAGGAAAAATTATGTGACACTGAGAAAAAGCAGGAATATCTATTGTTAAGACTCTGTTTTTAGATCACAAAGGTGTCCACCCCTGCCTGAGCAGCTCTAAGACATGATCTTCTGCCTGATTAGTGTGTGGTCATCTTTAAGAAGAGATCAGGCTTTCTTCACCAGCACCCAGAGAGCAAGCTGAACAGCAGCCAACTTCAGGAGAGGCCATTTCACACCGGGGGATTTGGTGCTGATTTTCTCCTCAGCATCCTCTTTCCTTCCCTGGACCAGCCACCTGCATTGGCAGGATTTGGGAGACAGAGGCAAGATGCTAYTTCTGCCTCCGCAAGTTGCTCATAGGTGCCTGACGCAGCACAGTATCCGTCCAGCAGCAGGTGCCATGTGGAAGCTGGCTTTACAAAGTGAATYTGAGCCTTTTTCCAGCACCATGGGGCTGGAAGACATGGGATGAAGAGGGYAGAAGTGGGGTAGCAAGCAGAACAGGTCTTGGGGTAGTCTGTCCCAAGCTAAGGGGGCAATGTGCCATGAGGGTCCATACTCCCCATCCCCAAGCACCTGGGGAGCCTGTCTGCCCGTGGGGAGCCRGCATCCTTCCCACAGCCACTTCCCTTATTTGGTGCTCAGGAGCTCAGATCCTGTACGGTTTCCAAGAAGTTGCCATGGTGATGAAATGTAACCCAGAATGATGTTTTTCTGGCTGTGCGCCCCTTCTCCYCCCCACCCTGTTCCCCTCCTGAACCCAGCCTGGGTTTAGGGCTGCACCCGGACAGGGTGAGCATCCCTGCCCTGCTGCATCTACTTCCTGGGGTGCCCCAAAGGCAACAGCCCTCTCCTCGGGAATTGAGGGTGGACAACTCCTAACATGTCAGCTCTCAGCCATGGAGGGAGGAGGCATCTTCTCTGGAGCATCACCAGAGCCAGCACTCGAGGGACTGGACAGGCTGTGAGGACACCAGAGGGTGGGGCAGTGGGTGGCTCAGACTTCCAGCTTAATGTGCAATAAAGGATCATCTTCCCCTTAACTTTTTTCCCATTGTCCAGAACATCTTTATCCAGCGGAGTGAYGAAAACTTATTCAAACAAACACTGTAAAAAACCCATCCATGGCCCAATTTGCACCAGGGCCATCCTTGAAACTTCATTGAAGAGGACCCGAAAATCAAGGCTCAGGGGAGCCCCGATGCTGGTTTTGGTCCCCTGGCACGGCAGCAGGGGCAGAGGAGCCCTCCCAGCCGGTCCCCCGTGGCAGTGGGACGCGGACGCGCGCCCGGAGGTCAGGCGGCCTCAGGGACATGGCTGTTCTCAGCCCTGGCRAGGGACGAGGGTGGCCTTGGGGTCACGTTCCCCATCTGTGGGACTCTCCCCCACTCTGGCCACGTGGGAGCCCGGCAGGAACGAGTGAGTCACGGCCGGCCCCACTTTTTACCATTTATAGTCAAAGTGAGCACGAAGCCACCRCCGGGTCCCTGGAGAGCCCAGCTCCAGCCCCCGGAGCTCCCAGCCTGGCCCTGGCCTTTAGTATTTTCCTTTCATTCCCATTATCTCTGGGGTCATCTCAAAGAGAGTAACTGGAGCCCGATGGAATTTCATCCTGTTTCTGCCGAAACAGCCCATGAACAGCACCTCTCCCTGGTCCCTCAAGGGGACCATGTGGCTTTGTGGCCACTCCCACGACTGTGTGCAGGGCTGACACCACAAAACAGCACCCAGGGGGCAAAATGTGGCCTCAAAGCAGGCAGGAAAGCAGGAGTGTGTGACTCTGAAGTGATGACCAGGAATTAATTCACGCCAATCTGCTGCCCTGGCTCACCCTGGCTCTCACCCTCCACACAGGCAGCATCAGAGGGCTGGTGATCCTGATGGTTTGGGGGAATCTTCCCTGGGAGCAGAGCAAAGCTGTGGCCCTGAGAGGGAGGCAAGATCTGGGTTACAGTGTGTGTGTTCCTCTGGAGTTACCTGGGGAGTTGGGGGCTCTACCTTCCTCTTCTTCTTCTGATTCTGCTTGTTTGTCCTGGGATAGACGATCAGCATATCCAGCCACCTGCGGGCAGAGAGAGCAGAAGGTAAGGTCTGTGCCACAGGGATGGGAACAACACTGATCTGGTCAGGGTCAGCTTGGTGAACAATACCCAGAAACCATCCCAAGCAGCTCCTGGGGAAAAACAAAGCAGGAGAAGGGATGACCCCAGGGTGTTTKGGCTCAAATCCTGCTCACTGTGAGAGCGAGGCCCTGGCCAACGCTGACCTGGGGCAGGGATTCAAGGATCCTGAAAGACAGTGGAAAGGGACAGAGCCTGAGGCAGGACCGTCCCCCTTGAGTGATGCCAACACCCGCACACTGCAGACAAAGCGCTTTTGTCCAAGGAAGAGCAGCGTGAACTACACATTGAGAAGTCCTGTGTCCTCCCACTGTGGCCTGACAACCTGCCCCCGCATCTCTGAGAACTCCACAGGGATCCATGGACCACTGGGAAACATTCCTGCTTCAGATGTCCCTGCTTCCCTTTCCTGCTCCCCCCACTTCGCATGCTGCTGCTGTAAAGCGTTTGGAGATGACCACATCAAGTGGGGTTTGGTTAAGCAATAAATGCCAGAAGCACAGATGAACGTACAACAAATTCTCCCCCAGYCAGGGAAATCTTCCTGTCGTGCTGCAACTGCAAACGAAACCAGCCTGGCTCAGCCCCAGAGCGGGACTGCTCGGGGATGATTAATGCCTGCAGTSAGGAGCAAACGCGCTGCTTCAAAACCCATCGCTGGGCCGATGAGCAATAAATCAGCCCCACCTCGCTCCGCAATGCCTCTCCCTCCCGTGGCAGGCAGGACCGGCAACAAAGGCTGAGCTGGGAACCAGAGCGCGGGGAGAGGGTGGAGAGAGCAAGGCATGGGGGCTGGCCACGATTTGGGGCATAGTCACYGCTCCTGCCATAGCTGAAGAAGAAGAGCTGGCTCCCCTGTGCCGTGATTCCCCCATGGCTCTGCATCCCAGATCTGCAGCGCGTCACTGTGAATGGGGCTGGGGGGACAGGTCTGCCAGCCCAAGGTTCACCCGTGCTCGCTTGTCTCAGTACAGCAGGGAAATTTCAATGCATGAAAACATGTATCTGGTCGAAATCCCAAGCTCTTGGTAGAAAAATGTCTATTTCAACAAGTATTTACCAAATGAGGGGAGTCACAACCAAAGAAAACGCTTGGAAATAGAAATGTCAGCAGAAAGTGCTGACTCTGCTGCTGMCAGGGTTGGGGGAGGCAGGACATGCCGTGCCTCAGGAACAGTGGGAAAGAGCGAGTGTTCATCCCTTCAGCTTCCAGCTCGACTTTCAAATGTCAACAAATTTTGGGAGGGAGGCACTGAGCTCCAGGCACTCTGCGTGGGGAAGGCTCTCAAGTGAGCAGCAGCATGGCCACACACTCTGTCGCTGTGTGCTGGGACTCGGCTCTCTCAGGGCTCTACACCCTCACCAGTGCTGGCTGCAACCCAAGCTGGCATGTGAGTGATGGAAGAGAATGTTTCTAGGTCACCATCCAACACCTGGAGCTGGGAAATCTACCCCGATTTGCTCATTTTAGCAGCCTAATCTTCCGTGTCGCTGAGCCACTGCATGGCATTCCAGCAGGAGGTATTCCTGTGATATTTTAATMATCCTTGGAGGTCAGATGCTCCCCGGGGACCAGGAGGGTGGGGAGCATTCACTCCAGGATTCCACGTTTGCCCAGGGATGGACAAGGACCAGAGGGTGTATGGCACTYGGGGTTGGACACACCAGCCCCAGAATTATGGGACCTGCCACTGTTGTGGGGACAGGACTTGTGCCAGTGGGCTGGGTGTCTGATCAGACGCCTAAAATCACCTTGGGGTCACTCCAGCAGCCATCAGGATCCCCAGCACTCAGGATCAGCCTGGGTATGCACAGTCATAGCATCCAGCCTTGGGAAAGCCTCCTCTTCCTCCTRGCTAACAGAAAAGCCCAGCAGCAGCTCAGCCCTGGATCTGCACTCACCCACTGATGATCTCCTTGTTCTCGGCCCGGATGAAATGCTCCTTCTCCGGCGTCAGGATGCACAAAGAGAATTTCTGCCCCGTCCGGCTCTCCCCATCCACCACATCCGTGCACTGGTTCATGTTGATGGTGCCCTGCGGGAGGGTGGTCGGCTGCAGGGGAAAGGACAAAGGAGCAACTTTAAGGAGAGAAGAGCAGAGGAGTGCAGAGCTGAGACCTAAAACCTCTCGTGGAAGACACCAGGATCCTACACACCAAGATGCTTTGCCCGCAAGTACCTAGACCCATCCATGTGTYGTGCCAAGCACACAGCAAAGGTCTGGGCCACACATCTGGGGACACAGACCAGCAGGTACCACTCCTGCCAGCCCAGTCTGGCCCACTGCTGCCAGCAAGACACTTTTCCTATGCCAAATATCCAGGGAAGGATGGCTGCCCTGCTGTGGCACCAGGACACCAAGAAAAGGCACCGACTGTCCAGCTTTGGGTCTGCAGCTGCAAACCATCTGGGGTGGTGGGGTGGCGCCTGAAGACAGGGGTGGCAAAGCAGCAAGGTCCCACTGCCCTCAGCACAGAACTGCTCAGGGACAGACAGAAGTGCCAGGTTTTTCCCATTAAAATGAAAAAAACATGGAGTTTGCCAGGGAGGGACCGCAGCATGGAAGGGACCTTGCTTGGTGGGTTTTGTGAACACAGTGTCACCTCTCAGCCCCCTTGCTCGAAGCAGACCTGGAGAAGTGGGACAGGTGGTGGCCCCTGTGGCCCGAGGGGACATTGAGGGACACCCAGAGGGGTGTCAGTACTGACAAGAGCTGACAGGTCCATCTGGAGCAGTGCCGGCTCATCCGATTACAGCCCGTATCCATCCGCTCCCAGTGCCTGGTGCCCGCAGCCCTCCCTCCCTGAGCAGTGATCTCATGGCTCCCATGTCCCCAGCCTGCCTGTCCCCACCAGGCTCGGTGACACTGGGGGCCCTCCAGCACCCCAGAGCAAAGCTGCACCTGGGACATAAATGATTGAGGGAGGGATCCCTCCAAGCTGCCAACAGCATCAAAAGTGGACCTAAAGCAGTCTGTGGCCACCTCCTCACCCTGCCAAAGCTTCCTTGTGCCCTCCAGATGGCCAGGCCAACAAGGAGACGGATTTCTGGCAGATGCTGTTAAGGTTTTTACCATGGAAACCAGCTCCCCCGCCAGCAAAACCCCTCCAAAAGCAGCCTGTGCCATGCAAAGAAAGGGTGACTGAGGAGAGCTCGATGGCCCCAGCCTACAAACCCAGAACATTCAGATCAGTCCCCCAAAGCTCCCAGTTTAGCCATCCGCAGGCAGTGGGAAATAGCCCCATTCCCCAGGAGAAGGGCCTTCCCTGCAGCTGTGTCCCTGGGTGGGAGCATCCTATGACAGCCCAGCGCAGGCAAGCAGCCATCACGGGTGCTGCAGCACTGGGTACATGAATGGGACCAGTCGTACATCAGGGACACCAAAACTTCCTCTTTTCTTCGTGGAAATCAGCATCCAGAGACCCCCCAGGATGGAAGGAGGGAAAGCAAAGCCCAGCCCAGACCCCCAGCATGGCGCACGACCAGCCACCCTCCCTGCACCGCTGCGGGTAGTCAGCTCCTAAGAGGATTTTTTGTCTTAGACAACAAAAATAAAACCCCGCTTTCCGGGAGCTATAAAAACCCAACGGAAAAACTTTCTCCTGTTCCAAGTGGAGTCTTAGAAAAGTTTTTGTCTCATTGCCTCCGGCACAGCCAAGGCCTCCAGGACTGTAAGGTCTGGGTCCAACCTCCTTCCCCACCCAGAGCAGCTTTGCACCAGGGAATGCAACAAGGACAGGGCGAGGGGGAGGAGGGAGGGAGCCCCAGTCCCGCAGGGGGACCCTGGGCCACTCGGTCCCTTGACTCCCTGTAAGGCCCCACAGGGATTTAGCAGGGAGCTGGCACAGGAGGAGAGGAAGAGCCAACACCCTCCAACCCCATGGCAGTTCAGGGCGGCTGCTCCTGCTGCTCACACCCAGCCCTGACCGAAGTGTGCCGGGAGCGGAGGAGCCGGTTTGGGGCCCCCCCACTGCCAGGCTGACCCTGCAAAATGGTTTTGCCACTCACCCTTCCTTGTGAAGGGTGAATGCCGGCATCTTGCACAGCCTGATGCGTGGGTCCCCATCAACCACTGCACCTCTGAGCCAGGACACCAGGAAAGGGCTGGGAGCAAAGCTGAGACTGACCCTCTTCTATCTGCGGCCCCAGGGATGAACCCTCTGTCCCACAGCAGCCCCCCTGCACCTCCACACCTCTCAGCAGCAGATAAAACCTGCCAGACCAGCAGCCTCGCTTGGGATGTAAATTCCTTTACACCATTTATTTCCTCCCTTGGAGGCAGCACAGGCACTTTGAAGCGAAGCRAAATGCAAATGGTGCCTGGTGGAAACGCGTGTGCGCACACGCAAACTCCACCGCGGAAAAGGAGACGGCTTGGACCCCTACCCCRCCTCTGAGCACCCATTTCTGGGCTGAGGGGCTTCTCAAGGCTGGGGGACCCTGGAGAAGGATAAGCAAAGCTGGTCCCTGGCCAGGTGAGGACTCTGTGGCTCCAGCAATTGGAAGGGAATAAATAAGTGCAGAAGCACTGAGGTGTTATATGGCACAGACACCAAAATAACAAGGCTGGGATTTCAACCAGCCTTCAGAAGAGCAGATGCTTTAATAAAAGGCTGAACCCAGCATCAGACCCCAGGGTGGCTTCATGTCTGAGCGAGACAGGAGTGGATGCTCAGGCTCAGCACCAGCTGCTGGCTGCTACAGTCCCCAGCTTGGGGACAGCCCTGTTCCCAGTTGCTGGCCCTGCCTTTGCCATCTCCCGTGCTGCYGCCAATGGGATGGAGCTCACAGCTATCCCAGAACTGGATCTGGTGCCCAGGTGTGTCATTTAACTGGGGRTAGGAGTGGAAGCACAGCAGGGTGCACCTCTGTGGAAGCAGAGGACACCATTATGGGCACCAYCACCAGCAGCAGCTCCCCTCAGTGCCACTGGGTGCCTCCAGCCCAGCCAGTGGAGCAGCTCCCGCCCCTCACCAGCACGAGAAAGGGAGCRCTTGCACCACATGAGCAGCCACAGCTCTCCAGGCTGCCAGTACCAGTACGGAGCCAAGAAACAATTGCGTTGCTGTTTCCCTCTGGAATGACAGATCCCTATTGACACACACACGTGCTCGCAGCGTCCCTCTCCATAACACACAAAGCCTATAGAGTGCTCTCCTCCTCCTCCTCTCCCTCCCCGGGTGCCCAGGGTGTGAGTCATGCCATGCTCTCCACATCAACAATACCAGCAGCCTCTGGATGAGATGGAGGGACCTTTCGATGGATGCTCTTAGGATGCAGAGCTCAGCAACTGCAGCAGCCCCCTCCTTGGGCAGTGGAAAGGAGGGAAAGAAGAATGGGGACCTCTTAAAAGCTCGAAGGAAGAAATCCCAAGCAGGGCATTAGTGCATCCTCCTGCACAGTGCCAGATGCTTGGTGGATRATGAACTCCCAGGTACAAGAGTTGATGCTGCAAATCAAAAGKGTTTATCTCCAAGTCCCTCATTTCCATACAGTATTGCAGGACTGAGGTAGAAAACAGGCTTACTTAGATTCAAAAATTTTTTTCCAAGGACCTTCCCTGTCATTTCTAACACACGTGGATCATGGGGACTCAATACAAAACACAAGGGAGCTTTGCTCAGGAGCTGTACACAGGATGTTTTGGAGCAGGTAACCCCACGGTCAAGCTCCCAAGGAGCAGCTCTGCCACAGCCTCAGTGGGACACGGCCAGTGCCCAACCCGTTCTCTGGGGCTATTACACAACGTGGGTTGATGAAATCTGGAACACAACCTTTAAAGAAAGGCGATGGGGCAGGGGGAGGAGGAAACCAAACAAAAGGGACATTTTACTTTCTGCCAAGAACCAGGAGGGGAAGAGTAAAAAAAAACAAACCACAACCATTTGTCTATCTCGCATGGCGGGCTGGTTGCCTTGGCACCGGGGGCTGGCTGTCCCGGGGGAGATCACGGCTCTGCCGTCCCACTCTGGGCTCAGGATCTGGCTGGCTCTGCCCTGGCTCCCAGTGCTGCCCTGGAGCAGCAGCGAGCCCGCGGCGCCTGGGGAAGAGACATCCACGCTGCCTCYGTAAATGTGTCTTGACAAATGTTAATTCTCCCAGCTAAAATATTCATGAGGGTGGCTGCTGAGCGCTGCTCACTCACAGCACTGCCGAGCGCTCTGCAAAGGCAGCTCCTGTRTTTGCTAAAAGCTTCTCCCATCCCAATGCTCGGGCTCAGGTGATCACGGTGCTCCAGGTGGGATGCAAAGAGAAAGGAGCGAGACTGTGCTGTCGCATTGTCACAGGCACATCAGGGCAACATGCAGACAACCATGGCTTGGTGAGGGCASCGATGCAGCTTGGACAGGCAGGTCCTGGCACCAGCACAGCACTGGGAGCCCAAACCAGAGCCACATCCACCATTCCCACCCGGAGAACATCAAGAAAGCACCAACTCCTTGAAAAGTTATAGAATCATAGAAACATGAAGGTTGGAAAAGACCTACAACCATTAACCCAGGGCACTGCCAGGTCTTCCATTAAACCACGTCCCTAAGCACYCCATCAACATGGTTTTTTAACACTTCCAGGGATGACAATTCTACCACTTCCCTGGGCAACCTGTTCCAATGTTTAACCACTCTTTYAGTCAATAAATTGTTCCTAATATCCAATCTAAACCTCCTCTGAAGCAACTTGAGGCTGTTTCCTCTTGTCCTATCACTTTTTAGCTGTGAGAAGACACTGACCCACACCTGGCTACAACTTCCTTCCAGGTAGTTGCAGAGGATCCCTTTTCAGATGTAGAGCCACCCCTTTTCAGTCATGTAAGGCTATGCATGACTTACTAAATCCTAGCTGGGGATGCACCTCCCAAATCCCAGCTGGGGATGCTCCGTGCACACACTGGGCTGGCTCAGCCTGCCCTGAGCTGCCCAGGCGCCAGGCGAGCACGGCTGGCACAGCAGCAGGGCTTTAATGAGCCTTTTGGGCTTCCTGCCACCAGGCACGAGGCTACCGATAGGGCCACAATGCGGCCAGAGCTGCGGTGGGCAGATTTTATTACACTTATAGATCTGCTGGCAGGCTGAGCATCCTGGATTTATTAAATTAGACAAAGGCTCTTGAAAACAACCTCTGCGGGCTCTGCAAAACGATGGACTGGAGCAGTCACCCATCAAAGGGCAGCACRAGGTTGTGCTCCCACATCCCCACAGCAGCTCTGCCCTCTCTGTGCCATSCAAGCAAGAGGCAGGTATCTTTTCTTGACCACCTGAGCACACCTTTCCCACTGGCAGCCTACCTGTATCAGCATCTACTACTCAGTGAAGCCACTGAGAAACCTCTGGCTGGCTTGGGCCATGCACCAGGCAATGGAAAAGCAGATTTTTACCAGTGGCAGGGGAATCATAGAATCATGGAATCATTAAGGTTAGAAAAGACCTTTAAGATCATCAAGCCCAACCATCAACCCAGCACCACCACCACATTCACTATTAAACCATGTCCTCAAGTGCCACATCCACACGGAGGTATCAAGCAACACGTGTCCCCTGCACTTCTATATTCACACCTTGTGCCCCTGTGCAATAAAGAGGGGAAGATGTCCCCAAATCTCACCATTGCCTGACCTCACCAGCCTGCCAGAAGCCATTGYTTCCTTTCACAAATGGAGGCACGAGCAGTGCTTTGCAGATGTGGCCTTGGCATGTGCCAATGTGGCTGTGCACYGGCAGCAAACCTGTGCCAGCACAAGGAGGGGACACGACACCTGCCCTGGTGTGCAGACAGCAATGCAGGAACGCGCTCTCAGATGGATAAATGCCATAAATGCCACTTTCCCCAGCCCCACTACAGATTTCCCCACTGTTGACCCTGGCTTGTTCATCACAGGTGCCGACAGCCATCTCCTGAGATTTGTTTTGCCAGAGGAATTCTCCTCAGCCTCAGGTCACCCACCCCAAGGAGGTGGGATGGATCAGCAAGTGCCACGCACGCTTGTCCCTGCATGCCAGCCCCTGAAGAGCCCTCCGGAGCCTCTACCAGGACATAAAACAACATCAGCTCCCATTTTGCCAGTGGGATGGAATTTTCTTCCCCGGGAGCAGTTTGAGAAGGGGGTGAAGTGCAGGGGCTGGGCAGGAGAGTTCAGCCAGGGGCCGCTTTTAAGCAGAGTTGCTGTTTATGTCCACAGACAGCGAGTCTAAACACTGAGCGAGGCAGGGAGCTGCCTGCGAATGGCCGGGAGCACCCTCGGGCTCCTCTCCCACCCAGCGCCACCTCAGCCACGCACAGGCAGCACCCATCCTGGGGGTGCCCAGGCAGCAAGTTTGGGGCCACACAGCCCATCTGTATCCCCGTCCCCACGGGCACCCATCCGGCGAGCGGGTGCTGGAGCGGAGCGAGCCCAGCCGGGGCTGTGCGGAGGCTGGAGCTGGCTTGTCTTGGCCTTATAAGGCTATTTTCGCACTGCTCTTGCAGCTCCCAGCTGCTCCCCACTCCAAAGCAGGGTCGGAGTTGGCAGCCAGMGCCTAGCCTGCCTCCTTCCTGTTAACCTCTTTCCTGCTGAACRGCATCCGAGGGGTCCGTGCGTGGTGGGAACAGCCGTATCCAGTCCTGGCACAACCACCTGTGCCAGGCAGGGAGGGTCAGCAAACCCAGTGGTGGTCACCAAGCGGGTTCAACGTCCCTCTGCACTGGGGTCTGACCGTTTGGGTCCTCAGCAACGTTGCCACATCAGGAAGCCTTTCAGGGAAGCTTGCATCCATGGATCTGCACATTCCACTTCCAACACCGCTGGAGTTGAAGAGGGACAGAGATGGAGAGAACATCGGCACCACGATGGGAAGGACAGCAAGGTCTCACCAGGATGGGGGATCCAGAGGCTGCTCTGAGCTGCCATCCCAGCTGTTTGTGGACCAAATCAAAAGCCAAACATTGCACAAAGAGCTTGGAGCATCCACTCAACCCCTATCCCAGCTCTTTGGGGACCAAAGCAGAAGCCCAGCAATGCACAGGCACTTGCAGGCCTGCAGTGCCACAGGCACCATCTCACAGCCCTGCAAAACCAACAGTTATTCCTTCCTCTTGCTCTCCGGGATTTAGATGCATTTAAAATGCAAAATGTCCTCCTCCCCTCCGAGGAGGGGGGTGGGAGGAATACATGATAACGGATCCGACCCCATCTGCTCACAGCTGCCAGCGTGGCATCTTCCCCACTCCTCAATGCACAGGAACAACAGCCGAAGGGGAAGCAAATATCTGCAGCCTTCCAGCAAGTTGTCATGGTAATCAGCCCAATGGCAAAAACCCTGTGAGACCACAGAGGGACCAAAGCTTAGTGCAGGGATCATGGTGGAGAGTTGACTGGAGAGAGAACCGCAGTCTTTCGGGGGTGGGAAGGCAAAACAGGCTTCATTTGCATCTTGATACTAGAATTTTAAACTGCACTGTTCCAAATTGGCCTTGTCAACTTTATCCTCCACCCCCTCGGTGTAGGAGACGAGTCCCAGGTGGTCCCTGCCCSGCGTGCCAGGCGCACATGTGCAGGAGCTCACCACCACCTCCGTGCACGCCGGCTCGCACAGCCCCCTCGAGCAGCAAGGGGCTGCCCCAAACACCAGCAACCACGTCTCCCTAGGGTCACCCACACACAA
Source organism: Amblyornis subalaris (assembly GCA_018881555.1). Classification (NCBI taxonomy): domain Eukaryota; kingdom Metazoa; phylum Chordata; class Aves; order Passeriformes; family Ptilonorhynchidae; genus Amblyornis; species Amblyornis subalaris. The sequence goes on from JACAXG010000028.1 coordinate 2,752,964, forward strand.
AGACAGCCCTACACAGAGTGATGCCAATTCTGGACACAGCTCAGGAGGCGGAAAGCTTGGATTGAGGCAGGATGACCTCCACCCACGTCGGCCAGCCCCGTTCCACCACAGCTGGACCTGGATTTCTGCTTCATGGGGGTGAGGGAAACATGACTAAGGTAAGTGCCATCCAAGGAAAGCAGCAAATTAAATCAATCAAATCCTTTTACTTCCCTAAGTGAATCCATCTCCCCCGYAGCGTAGAGGGGAACAAAGGATTAGTTTCCTTGTCTCCAGTCATCCCACAACTTCTCCTGCAAATGCAACTGAGCAGAGGAATCACAGCAAAGACACAGTGACAGACTGTCCATCAGCACCGCCACAGCTGTGAGAAGACACCTCCAAAAACCATCCTCTGGAGCTCTGGAAAATTTAAGACCCTGCACTGCCCTACTGCCGCTGTGGTGGGGTTTCCCACCTTCACCTCCCAGGACTGTCAGTACAGGGTCTTGTACTGACACTCAACAACTGMAGAGGAGGAGAGGACAACCCTRGGGATCAGCAGCACCAGATCCACTRGAGGCTCAGGCAACTCCCACAGGCACAGATGCTTCAGTGGAAGTTCTTGAATCCGGCCCAATTAGTCTGGAAATCTCATTATTCCCCAGCGCAGCTCTTATGAGCTTTGCAGAGCTTCCTGCCGGGCTGGGAATACCAGGAGGCCAGGCTCCCAGGGGTCTGCAGCTGGAGGTGCGAGGGCCAACCCAAGCCAAAGATGTTGGGTTGGGTAGCCCCAACCAAGCAGCAGCCACATCCTGCACCCCACACCCCTAGARAAAACCCCACACCCACCCTGCATTGCTCCCAGCAGCTTCCAGACAAGCTTGGACCCTACAGACCTTCCCAAAAGCCGAGGTGACGGCTGGAGAGCGTTTTCCAAATTTTGACCACTGGCCATTCCACCAAATGGCACAAAATGGGAGGCGTTTTGGCCAGATCCAAGGAGGAAAGCTCCCAACAGGCACACACAGCCGTTGGGGGGTAAGGAGACCACCCAGCAACAGCGCGAGCTGGGCTTTGCTGCACAGGCATGACATGGTGGAGGCACCAACGCTGATGGCAAAGAGCTGTCCTGCCTGGGCAGGCACCACCAGGTTCACAGGCAAGTGGCACGTGGAGCAAAAAGTGCTTTAAACTCCCAGAAAGAAGTTAGGAATAACACACCAGGCTGCTGGAGCTGTCCCAGGGGTGCAGCATTTTCTCCCTAAACCTGCTGCTCACATCTGGCTCCTGCACTTGCAGASGAGTTCAGGGAAAGGAGCGCGTTCACAGTCGTGAGCTGCTCCCAGGAGCGCTCCATGACCTCTCCTTTGGGAGCAGCTGCGCAATCCCAGCGGAGAGGAGCAATCTGGGGCTAGCACATCCAAGGGGATGAGCCCGAGAGGTTTCTCCATCYCCCGTGCCTGGGATGACAGAATTCACGCCCCCAGCATTGAACTGTACAGGGCATTAACCACCCAGGCAAGCCAAACGTCCCCTCCCTCCACACATCTGCTCCATCCATAATCCCCGCTGTCCCTCCCCTAACGGGAAAGCAGCCAGGAAAGTGAACCAAAACCCTAATTATATCCCAGTAGCTCCCCAGTGCCCTGGTGATCCCTGTGACTTTATTGATGCAATCGCAACAGGACCGATGAAAAGAGGAGAAACGGGCCAAGGCTGGGTGTGCTCCAAAACCCCACCTTTTCTCCCCAGTCACACCATCACAACAGGTGGAAATCCCATACAAGCTCAGGATGCTGCTGGAACGCTTCTAAAATCATCCTGTGTGGCTGTTCCCTCTGTCGCTTCTGCCCAAGGACCCACAGCAAAGGGAACTGGAAGAAGAGTGGGCACAGCTGTGGCCACAGTGGGAGAGCAGCCCATGGCCTCCCTGCAGGTTCCCAGGGCTCTGTTTGGCCATAAAATCATGGAGAGCCACAGCTACGGCAGCCRGAGCCACAGCACCTGAGGCTTGGGGCGTGCAAGAGCCAAGAYCCTCAGGATCAGGTCATGGCACCCCAGAATGGTTTGGGCTGGAAGGGACCTTAAACGCCATCCCATTCCACCCCCTGCCATGGACAGGAACACCTTCCACTATCCCAGGCTGCTCCRAGCCCTGTCCARCCTGGTCYTGAACACTTCCAGGGATGGGGCAGCCACAGCTCCTCTGGGCAACCTGTGYCAGGGCCTCACCATCCTCACAGGGAAGGATTTCCTCCCTGCAGACCCATGGCAARGAGTGCCATGGCAGCAGAGAGAGAGCATAGCCGTGGAACGTATGCCAAGGAAACACAGGGAAAAAAAACCCTCCATGGTTAGTGGGACCATCCCAGCTTTCTCCAGACCCTGGAGCAGCACAAGCCCCTCTGCAGCACCTCTGCCCCAGGATCTGCTCTCCTGGAACAGCACAAGAGGCTCGGAGGAGCCCAGCTGCCTGCAGCGGGTGGCCAGGCACAAGCCTGTTAACAAACTCTGACAAAGCAGCTCCTGGATCAGATCCTGCAGGAAGGAGGTGAAGGGTAAGCAAAGTTGCAGTGCACRTGATTTACCTATGGTAATTTTAACTTTCAGCAAGGCTGTCTGACTGTTTTATCTCATTACCTACTTGCAGCCAGACTTCAGTGACTACAGGGAAGAGTCTCCTCTGTAGCTTTGAAGGAGCAGGGCAAAATAAAAAGGTCTTACAAAACATGTATTACCAAGAGCATGCTCACACGCTGTTACCTGGTCCAGCATGAAGGAAAAACAGTATTTTGATGGCATTTTTTTTCTACTTTTATCTCTTGCAGCCATGATAACTCGATGAGCAAGACCAACAATCAAACTTGCCTGGAAATTCTCATTTTTCACCAGGAATACCTCAAAACARTATGGACAAAAGAGGGAAGACTCCTACAAAACCCCTGCATTTGGTAACCCTGAGAAAAGCCATTTACAAAACCTCATTGAAGACCTCGGCTTGTCTCCACGCAAGTTTTAACCTGACAACGTCCCTTTTACAGCCTCCAAACTTGATGAATAATTCATGCCTGGGATAAAGCAGAAATATCATATTCACCAATGCTTACCTAATAGAGAAACAAGGACTGCAAATAAGTAATTTATTAACCCTGAACCGTGTTGCTGCTTGAACAGAGGGCACACCTCAGCTTTTGGTGGAAAAATCACTCCTGAGCCGAGGCGAGAGCACGCCGGGGGCTGAGACCCCCCTCCCTCATCACACCTCCAGCACAAACGTGCCTTGTCCTGGACTCAGCAAGATGCCAACGGGGGGAAAGCCCCCCAGAGCAAGGCCGGGAGCTGCCACCCTCCTTCCYGCTCCTCCTCAGGGGTCGCAGCCACTCCTTCTCTGCTGGGAGGGGAGCGGCGGTGGGAAGCCCACAATCCCGCGCTCGCCCACRGCTCCAGGGCTCCAGCCTCTTTCTCAGGCATTCCAAAATCTGGCTGGAGTCTCTTTTTGCAGCACGCCCCCCTCCATGGCTGGACGCCTGCCTAATTGCGTATTTATTTATTTCTGCATTTTCCCAGCTCCCCGCACACACTGGCGCAGGGTGGGGGGGGGAAGCCAAGGCCAGCTCCCAATGCGGACCCAAAAAAAAAACCCAAACCAACCCAAAAACGGGGGAGTGCAGCTCCCCACATTCCCCGGAGGGTGGGAGGAAGCTGGGAAGCGCAGGGCTGGCTGGGAAAGGGGTGGGAGCGGGGGGCAGGAAGGGGGGACGCCGGCGGCATCACCCACCCCCTTTGCTTTGTGCGCGCTTGGGGAAATTAAAAATAGCTGCGTCCAAAGAGTGGCTGCAAGCGCCACAAAGAGCGTGTTGAGCAGAGGCAGCTGCAAGCTATTTGCTGCCCCTGGTAATCAGCATCTCGGCTTGCAGAGCCCCTCCGGCCCCCCCAGCCCCTTCCTCCCCTGCCAGAAGCTGCYGCTGCCTTTCTCCAACCCACATATGTCATGTCAACAATCAATGAATGCAGGATCTCTGCCGGGGAAAAAAGGGGGAACGCGCTTTGATTTTTGGAGCAGCTTTGTTGCCTTGTTCCATTCACGTCCTCCTCCCCGAGCTGTCACCGAGGGGTTTTGCAGCACTGAGTCCCACCAGTCARCGCCAGGATACCTCATGACCCTAAGCGGGAACGGGGATGTGCCAGCTGCTGGGATGCTGCTTCTGCTAGAAGCAAGGAAAGGGATGCTATCGCCCAGCATCACCCAATCTGTAGCCCACAGCCCACTGGTGGTCCTCACTGACCTGATCCAGTGGCCTACAACAGGGCTGGAAAGAATTAAACCCAACCCCGTCCCCACCCCACAGCGCAGCTGGCGAGTTCAGGRTCACTCCGCAGGCACCTCGTTTCACACCCCCTCCCCAGCGCCAAGCAACAGCAGGGCAAAAAAAATGTGGTTGTGTTGGTTCTTTGCGTGGTTTGGTCTTTCACGTGTCTGTGGACTGGCACGGCCACCCAGGATCTGGGGGATGTTTGGGAGCTCAGTACTGCCCTGGCTTGGAGAGAGCTGAGATCAGGCATCACCGCTGCAGCCCCTTCCTCTGCTCCCTGGGGGGACCACAGGGCCCGCGTGAGGGTAACTGTGCTGCTCAGCCTTAGCTGTGTCATTCCACTGCCAGCCCTGACATCTTCCCTCCTAAATGCCATCAGAGCTTGATTTCCACATTAACATTTTACAGTAGATACAATTTTTCCTTCACCAGGAGCCTGCAGCCAGGCTGGAAGCCACAGGTCCAGGAGCCACAAAGAAACTCCAGMTGCTGCAAGTGCCTGTTTCACTCTGCCCCCCACGAACAAGATAAATGCAATCTAAACTCCAGCTCACTTCCCTCACTGCTCTGGCACACGTCTTCTACACAAACGTCTTTGCTAGGTCCCAGGGGACRAGGAGTGGGGAAAAAGCAGAAGGATGGAGCCACTTGAACCTGTCCTCACTGCTCAGCCTAAGAGCAATTCCAGCTTTGTGGCTCGCCCTGCAGAAGACAATAGAGGCTGTGTTGTTTCCAGGAAGGAAGCACCTGGGCCAGGTCATCAAAGCAGCTTGTGTTAGAAGGTCGCTGGCTGGATGGAGCTCTCCCAACTCCACTTTCATCCTCTCTCTGCCTGTTAACTCCCAAACCTCCCACCCCGGACTGTTTCACACCAGCGCTTCTCCCGAGCGGGTCCTGCAGCCACAAAATGTCCTTCTCAGGGGGCCTGGATGTGGACAAGTGTTCTCCAAAGCTCACAATAAACCCAGGCACTTTTGGGGCCCCAGTGATGGTCCCTGGCCATTGTCAGTTGCCAGGACTGGTGTTGGAGCCATTCCTGGAGCAGCCCATCCCTGCTCCCTCAGCTCCCCCTGAACTGCCCTTCTGCAGCTCAGCAGTTTTACCTTCCCAAACTCACTAAGCCAAACTAAAACAGATAAAACAGAAGAGGGTTCAGTAGTGTAGGGAACCATTCATGGAGAAGCCCACAGGTGTCCTGACAGCAGGACCCACCTCCAGCAGCAACTGGGGCCAGACACTTGGAGCAGAGAGAAATGGGAAGCCATGAACCCCTCAAAGTGTGGGATACCCACACCCAACCCCAGTAACGATACTTGGACCAGCATGGTGACAGACATTACTATAAAACTGCAAATGAAGATCTGTGTATCCTCCTCTCACCCCCTTCAAATCTGCTTGGTCGTGGCTTCAGCGATGTCCTGGGGAATGAGCTCGCAGGGCTCCCTGTACATTCATGGATTTTTTTTCCCCAAATCAGTATTGAAAATTAAACACAACAAATTCATCCCTGAGCTCCGTCCAGAGTAACCAGCACTTGTGGCTGTCCCTCCTGTAGAACAATGACAAGAATGTGCTTTGTCCCCTCTCCCTTACACCCTGACTTCAGGTAGGTGCCCCTTCCTGCCCAGCTTCCCTGGAGGAGAAAGGATCTCTGCTTCATGCACCAAACATTCCACATAAAACCTCCTCACAGATCATTGTCCACCCTGCAGGACCTACCCTGACTTGGCTACATCCAGTCTTGGAAAAAAACTGGAATGGGGGTCCTTGCCACCGTCTGAGCCTTACACAGTCACTCCCCTCCAGCCTTTCTGTCTCAGCTTGCTTTAAATTTCAAACACGCTTTGATTCAAGCCAAGAGCTTTTTATGCTAAACAGAAACTGAAAGTCTTGCTCTGGCAAACAGAGGCACTGGCAAAATTGTGTCCATGGGGGGAAACCACTGGGGATGAGGGGAATGGGGTTTGTAAAGCATGGTGCTCCCACAGAGGAGGGGGCAGGGAGAGCTTGGAAACTCTTAAAYGGCAAAACGTGTGGAAAAAGTAAGGACAGAGAGGCCAGGATGTTTAAGGTTCGTTTTTAATCCCTGCCAATGAATTTCCATTCTGTGCCAAAACTGAAGTAAACTGCTTTGATCTGAAAAAGAGGAGAAAAACACACACACGGGCTCTTGGCTTCTTAAAACAATACAGATGACAAAGGAGGGAACTACAATGAAAATTAACACGGCGCAGCTCTGCTGACAGTGACATTTTAAAACGCCCCTTTCCTCCAAATAAAGAGGATTTTGGAAGGGAGTGAATTAGGAAACAATAATTACACAGGTCTGTGGATCACAGCATCACTGAGCATGCATCCCTCCCTCTGATCCCCCTCCAGCTGCCACCAACACTTACACTACTCTCCTTTTTTACCCATTTTAGGTTTCCGTGGCCGGGAGCAGGGCCTGGGGACTAGCAGGGCTCCAGATGTGACCCCATAGCCCCCTGCACAGTGCCAGACCTCCCACCTCTGAGCTGGCCTCTCTTCTCCTATTTATATACCCAGCCCAGGGGTCCCAGTGCTCCCCTAACCATTCCCAGATGCCAGGCTGGCCTCTCTCTTCATTCCAACCCAGACCCAACAGCTCCTGGCTCCCTCCTGACCTCCCTCCCTCCCTCACATCACAGGCTGGAGCAGGGATGTCTGCTCCGTTGTACTGAGGTTAATGATATTATGATCCATCCGAGTTCCTGATTTAGGAGCAGGACCACCCTACAGCGATCCAGGAAGGGTCTGCAACACCGCCACGGAGGACACAACCACCCAACTCCAGCAAACTCTGGTATTGAGGTGGCTGACTACTGGTTTAAGCATCCTCTTAAACCCCTTCCCAATTTTAGAAAGCAATTTGACTCCAGCAAGTAACGGGCAGGTTAGAGTTAGGGCTCACAGCCCATCCTCACACTTCACCACGCTGGGAAGCGCCAGACACAGAGTGAGGTCAGTTTGTTGGGAAAAAGAGTATGTCATGCCCAGGGATGCTCCTCCTGAACCCCTGCAGGGAAACTAGAAAAGCTCATCCAGAAGATGCTCTCATCTTGGCTCTCAMCCACAGCACCAGCAAGTATGAGGTGCTCCCAGACAATCCTGAATTTAGTCCTGTTTTCAAACCAGCATATGCACGAAGCAAAAAACTTCTAAATTAATAGTCTCAGCTACCAAAAGGAGGCTTGGAAAGACAGGAGAATACCTTCAGGGAGGACGCAAAATGCCAACCTAGTATAAAACCTAGTTCAAGAGAAGTGGCACAGGGGTAAGCTGAGGCACAGAGACAAGACCTGGCCCGTGGACATGCAGTGAGTCATTAAGAAGCTGGGCTGGAGATCCAGACCTTCTCCCCTGACCCACTCTGACCAGTCACAGGGCTGGATCTATCCCCAGGCAAAGCTTGACGCCACAGGCCCACCTGCAGACCCAGGGAGGGACATGGCAGCGCTCTCCATCCCCACAAACCCCCTCCTGCCTCTCCACTATGTTCCCACGCAGACGGGCTCTATTTATAGAGACCTCAGCCGCTAATTATAGATCGCAGCAATCAAAACAAAAGGAACCAAAAGCTCTGCACTTGCCACTCGCTGGCTCCATCCCCTGAGCCCAGCACTACTCTTGTGGCAGCTCCCATATCCCAACCAAAACCTCCTGAACCGCCCCAGCCCTGCAGTGCCGGGCTGCTCTCCCACATCAGCAGCGGTGGTGGTTTCACTGGAGACCACAGGGTGTTTTACCAGAACTGAAACTTGTCCTTGGATTCTCACAACACAGCAGCTCGATCCCAAGCCAGTCCCTTACTTCCCATCACCCTCTTTGCTGCCTTCCCTCAGTGTAAGAGCAGCTTTGCCATCCTGCAGCTGCTGCAGAGAAACATCAGCCCCTGTCATCATCCAGCCCGGCACACAGGTTTATCAAACAGCAGGAGCAAGCCACGAGGTGCAATCGTGGGCGTTCAGTATGGGAAGGCAACCCCAAGTGATCACACAACCTCCACATCCACCCACGGCTGGGAGGGAGGAATTTCTGCACGTCTGAGCAGGCTCGGCTTAGCCAGGGCTCGGCAGAGCTGGGAACGGCTGCTGGCACGGTCCCCGCAGAGGGGAAGGGAATGGGATGTGCTGGGCATTCCCTGGCTCTGGGTGCCACCAACTGAACCCAGCATGAAGGAGGGAGACCCCAGGGAGAGAGTCTGGCAGCTCAGCCTGGTCCAAGGGGATGAAGGTCCACAGCCTRTGCACATCCTCCCCATCGCAGCCATCGTGCGAACTCATTGAGTTTTCAGACTGAAAATATGACAGAGAAAGGACAGACACACAGAAGGCAGGCAGCCAAGCAGTAGCACAAACTCAGGATCAGCTCAGGGACACCCGTGGGCAGGTCCTGGGAGAGAACTGGATGCAAGCAGGGCAGCTGGTGCCTGCTTGTCCCACCTTCCATGTCCAAAATACTCCAATCCAACACCAAACTTGACCCATCCCATAGCAAAAGGCTCCTGTGCCCAAAGCTACCTCATCCCATGGCCTCTGTGTACCACAGCACCAACATACCTAGGTATTCCCCAAGGTCTCCCCAGCTTGGGGTTGGGCTTTGAGCCATCCCTCCACACCCCACTGCTCTCCAACCTGATGGGAGCCAGCAGCAGAGTCTCCCTGGCCAGGCACGGGAACGTCTCCACCACCATCGTCAGCCCAGAACTTCCCTCCCGAGCTCACCCCTCCCTCCAATTCCACTTTTAATAAGAGCAGAAATTGCCARACTCACAAAATTAATGTCTAAAAGGTTCAAGGCAGAGCCATTCAATCCCAGCTTGCAACTGCCTGGGAGGTCTCCCACCAGCTGCCGCCTGGCTCCTGCACGCTCCAGAGGCTGCTCCATGCCGAGGCCCCCACGGGACCCCCACCCAGCTCCCAGCGAGAAACTGCGGCACACTGGGGGTAGATCATCCTTGCATGGACTGCAAAGTGGATCCCTCGTGGAAAAAAGTGTGTGGGACAGGCATCCCTTGGATGAGGCCTGAGATCCATTACTTCTCCCCAGCCTGTGGAGGTGGTGGGACACGGCAAGGAGCTGGCACAGCCAGAGGGGTGGAAAGGTCAGAGGTATTTTTACACCATGTGTCAAACCCCCATGATGAGGAAGGATCCATGACTGTGTCCTTCATCTATGACTATGACAAAGCCAGACCCTCCTGGGACCCATCACACACAAAGGGCCATGAGGCAGCGAATCCAGGTGCCAGCACGGTGGTGTCACGCTGCCCGGGACACAATCCCGTGCTGCACATGTGCACATTCCCTTTTGGTTTGTATTTTTCCACTTTCCACTTCTCAAGAGGAAAAAGCCCAACAGGTGCCTGGAAAACTGCAGGATGCTTCCACTGTCCTCTGGGTGCTCTCTGGCAACGGCCTCTAGGGCACGGGGTTGGGGCACTGCCTGTCTGCTCCTGTCCAGATGCAGCAGAACCCGGGGCAGGTCCACCTCCTCAGGATGCAAAACAGCAAAATAATATTCCAGATTGTGTTTCCCAGCATCCTTGCACCTCTACCTCAGACTGAGGCACTTCCTTACTCCAGCCAGACACAAACCACCTTCCTGACAGTGCAGGACAGGAAACACCAGCCCAGTGCAGAGCCAGGTTGCTGACACTGAAAATGTGTTAGAGCCTCCACCGCTCCTACCCAAGACATTTAAATTATTTAGGGCACTTGGACCAACCCCAAGTTAAAATACAAACAAACACAGCATGAAATCTGAGCCACACTCGCCATGCCTCCTCATCCCACGGTGCCCTCGGAGGAGGCATCGGAGGAGGATCAAGGCACACCGACCTCACAGGGAGCCTCTCTGCCACAGACACAGGTCCCCATGTGTCCCTTYCCCACAGGTGTGCTGTCCCCACTCGGCTTCCTGAGCCTCCTGCCCAGGAGATTCCAGCACACAGGTGCCCACTGCGCCAGCCCRCTCAGCCTTGGGCACCCTCCCACGGGCTTGCTGTAGCCAGGAGGATAAATCAGCAGTCCTGGGTGCTCACAGCAGGATTCACCCACTGAGCTCTTCAGCCTCATTTTGCAGCTCCCAGTGGATGGGTTTCCCTTCCTTTGATCCCTGTTTCACCGATGGGAACAGTGCTGGTGACAAGCTGCAGCTCCAGGGCGGGCAAGCAGTGGGAAGGCATTCCAGCTGACCTACTTTCTACGGGCATCGCCAGGCAGGGCCTCCTTCCCGGACACTGCCAAGGTGATTCACCACAACCAGAACCCAGCTGGCACTGCGGAACGGGGCAAAAAGGAGGGGGGATGACCTTGGGGACCCCCTCTAGCACTTCCTGCCAGCGTGGGATCTGGCGGCAACACGTCAGTGGGACCCACATGCCTCCGAAACACCCACCCATCCTCTGCAGACCATCCCACACAAACCCAGCCTGGCACGGAGTCAAATCCAGTGAGCACAACTCTCCTCCAGCTTGGCAGAGCAGCCCAAGGGCAGGAGATAACCCTGGCTGATCCCCGRAGCCTGGACACAGGCAGCACTCACCATCTCGTCGAGGGCGTAGCGCAGCAGCCCGTGCTCGTAGAGGATGAAGAACCGACGCTGCCATTTCTGCAAGAGAAGACATCAAGGTGGGTCACGGCAGTGCCCATCAGTCCCTGGGCCTCACCAGGGGCACCAGAGCTGCACAGCAGCTGGCAGGGCTCTGCTGGAGGTCTGTGTGCACCAGCCCACACTGCTCAATGCTGGTTTGCTGCTTGATTTTGTGGGCACTCAAAAGAGGCTGTTTTGGGGCTTCTTGCCCACCCCGCTCCTCTCTGCACTCAGACAGACCCCAAACTGGTCTGGTTTAACCATACAGGGGGCAAAAATAACCAGAGACAAAAAATTCTTCCACTCCCAATGGATATCCACAAGTCCTGTCACTGCTCTTCAGGAGACCCAAGACCTGCAGGAATCATAAGAATATTCTGAGTTGGAAGTGACCCATCAGGATCATCGAATCCAACTCCTGGCCCTGCACAGACACCCCAACAATCTCACCCTGTGCCTGAGAGCGTTGTCCAAATGTTCCTTGAGCYCTGGCAGCCTTGGGGCCATGACCACTCCCTGGGGAGCCTGTTCAGTGCCCAACCACCCTCTTGGGGAGGAGCCTTTTCCTGATATCCAATCTAACCCTCCCCTGATTCAGCTTCCTGCCGGGAATACAGGGGACACCAGAAAGATCCCCAAACTAAGTGCTCTGAGCCCTCAGCTTCATCCTGCATCATGTATCCCAGCATCCAGCATTGGAGGGTGACAGGGTGTCATGTCAGATGTACCCCAGCAGTGCATGAGCTCAATTTGGATGGTGGCTGCACTTCTGGCATGGCACTGCCCAGGCACTCCTGGCACTGCTGCTTCTGCAGCTGCACAGCAAATCAGATTGGAGAACTGATCTGGCTGGAAAACTGCCTTTTTTTTTAAATGTGTGCCAGGTTGTTTTCAGCCAAGAGCAAAAACTGGTTGAGCAGGCTGAAATAAAAAAGGTCCTGGATTCATAGCCCCAGTGCAGCAATTCTTATCTCACTTTTCTCAGCCCTTCGGGCAAAGTCCAGGGTGCTCGGGGACAAGCAGAACTACAAAAGATCTTGTGGACCTCCACAAGCTCCAGCTTAGGAGGCGGCCTGGGTTCTGAGGAGACACAGGTCCCATGTACCCTTAATGTCAAGCCAGCAAGCCTGTGACGAGCTGTGACTCCAAATAATGACCCACATACCCCAGGCTGAACTCAGAACCCAATTCCTGCTCATTTGGGAGTGATTTTTTTATTACAAACAGCTCTGAGAGCATTTTGGCTGCATGACGGAGGGTTCACGGACCATTGCCATCCCTCCCACGCACAAGACAGGCCCATCCTGGCAGCCTCAGCAGCAAGTTCCCTGCAAGACAAGCTTGGGGACAGGCTGAAAGTCCTTGTCACAAGCCAGCAGTGGAAGGACATCAGCCTGGCCACACCCTTCTGGGCCTCACACCCCCCAGGACAGGAAAGTGGGGTATACTCTGACCCCACACGATGCTGCTGTTTCTGCCAGGCATGAGCAAACCCCTTTGGGAAGGAGCTGAGCGTGTCCTGCTCCGTCTGCAGGTCCCTGCCGCCAACACTCGGCTTCGGAGCTCTGCAGGGTTATAGCAAATGGAAACCACCTCTCAACCCCTTCCTTGCTGCAGGACCTGCCTGACACTGGTATATCCACCTTAGGGGATGGAATGCAGCATCCTTCTAGAGCTCTGGGCATGCTCATGATAAGCTGCAGAAAATAAAGTATTTGTTTCCAAGCCCCACAGGAAAATTGGGAGCCTTTCTGATGGTCCCAGCACGGCTCAGAGCCACACAGCCCACACCCTGCCGGCCTGAGAGCCTTCCTGACAGCATGGCACGTGTTAGGCCAAGTAGGCCAGCATCAAAACATCAAAAAGCAACAAACAATAAAATTGCACAGACCAAGCCTGACCAGCACCTGCAGTGCCCCAGGCTGCTGCCCAGCATAGGAGACCTTGCATCCCAGAAAAGGCATTCAAGCCTTGCTGCAGGAAACATCTCTCGGCTTCCTGGTTTGCACAAGGGGATGGGTGCATGGAGGTGCCCGTGGCACTCCTGGGGTCACAGCCACCCCCGTGGGCAAGGACAGGCCCTTGCTGCTCCTTCTGCCACCCCACCCATGTCACAGGGAGGGGATGTCTCAGCTTCACTTACCCGGGAACGATGGACAGGGTTGTCAAAGTCCGTTCCTTCCGGGGCCAGCAGCAGCCAGCCACCATAAATGGGTTTGGCCTGCAAAGAAACAGCAGAGAAACACTCAGGCACAGCGGAAACCAACTCAACGTGGATCAGCACCACGGGGAATCAATGGCTGGGGACCACGGGAAGCTGCAGCAACCCCAGCACGAAGGCAGCTGTGTGAGCTCAGCCTCCTGCACGCAGGCAAACTCAGCCTTCCCAGCGCAGGGAACGCGGTGTCTGATGGCAACCCGTGGAGTGACACACACTGTGTGCCAACGGGACTGAGACGAGCACTCGGGAGGAGGCAAAACCCCAGTCACAAACTCCAAACACAGCTGCTCCTGCATGGCACCGTGCCCAGAACACCAACCTCCCGGGTACTGCCGAGCGGCAGAGCCCATCCCCACCGACGGCTCTTCCCGTCGCCATCGGCGGCGTGCCTCTACTCCAAAGCAAAAACACACTCCAAAGGAGAGCTCRATGTTTTCCGTTCGTTAATTAAGAGAGGAAAAACTACCCAGCGCTGGCAGTTCTCCAGCTCCCAGCCGCTTCCCGTGCCGTGCACATCCAACTCCTGCTTCCCTGCAGGGGTAGCCCCTGCCAGCCCGCTCCCCCCGCCAGCAGCATCCAGCAGCCCACGGCCGAGCACACAGGAAGGTCAGAGCCAGGAGGAGGGAAAACAGCGCATTCAGCCAGCCGGGAAGAGAAAGGGAAAGAATACTCGGAAAGAACCTTGCAGCACTGCCATATATCAGTGGAAAAAAAAATATCCAGGCTCTTTCCACCAGTGGTCTGGATGCTGAAATGGCCAGCGTGAAGCCGACCCACAYCACAGCAAACGGTGGGATGGGGATGGGCACTGGGCATGTCCTCCCACGCAAAGTCCTGCAGGCACCACTCCTGCCGCCTGTCAAGCTGTAAACTATGAGCCAACACCTGGCAATGGCTGGGGCCAAATCCTGCTGCAACAGTGGCAAGGCATTGCCACACCAGCAAGGCGGCTCCGCAGAGATACCAGGACAGACCAGGAGGGAGGAAACCCAGGGCAGATCCAGGTCCAGGAGGGCCCTGGGTCTGGAAACGCTGCTTTCCACCATGGAACATCCAGGCACGTCCAGCCCAGCCCAGCCAAACAGCGACAAGGACACACATTCCCAGCTCCTCTCTACATGATTCAGTTAATCTTGTTGCTTTCATTCTTTTCTGTTCCTTAAAGTTTAAAACTGTTTCCAATTCGGTACCTCCCCTAGATTCCTCCTGCCAGTTTCTGTGGTTTTGTAATGTTAAAAAAAAAGTTTCCCCTCTGGAAAAATCCCTGCAAACAATAGAAGAAACTGCCTATGCACCAGAAACTGTCAAATGCATGAAGCACTGAGTAAGCAAACTGGAAACACGCCGGAGGAGACCTTTTACTGTTTATAAAGTGAAAAGAAATAACAAAATCTCTTATCCCCTCCACAACGTGACATACCAGCTCGAGGTGTTGCTCTCCCAGCAGCTGGGAAAACATGATTTGAGAAGACCTTCCTTCCTTCCTTCCCCCTTTAAAAGTGATTTAAACCAATCAAAATGAAGCGCTGGGATCGGGATCCAATTTGGGGGAATTAGGAGGGCCCGGGGCACCCCTACACCTGCCTGTTCCCACGACCACACTGTGGGCACAGAAAGGCACCTGTGAGCACCACAACYCTCCCTGGGTTTGGCAAGGAGCCCAGAGCCCCCCGTCACCCGTGTGCAGCTCACCTGGATGCTGGTGCTGTGCTCGCCCATGGCCCCCATGCCACCTCCAGCCGGCCGGCACCGCTCCGTGCCCGGCTCCGCGCCCGGCTCCGCGCCGCCCACGCTGCCAGCGCCCCGCAGGTGAGCCAGGCTCTGCCACTCCCCCGGCACACCCCGCCCCGCGCCCCCACCCAAACCCGCCCGTGACGCATCCGTGCCCACGCGATGGGAGGACTTTGGAGCGGGGATCCCACTGCTCCCCGCCATGCTGGGATGTGGCCACGGCCACCCGCGTGGCCTGGGAAGAGCCAAATATCCCAAATTTCTCTTCCGTTTCACAAGGGGAAAAACAAAATTACAAATGACTAATGATGACCCATCGGAGACCCTTCAATGGGTCACTGTGACAGGAAACAGCGTCCTCAGATTCCCGTAAGAGAACTCAGGGTGTGCGCTGAGCAACTGGGACTTGAGAAGATCTTGCGACTGGCCTCCACCACCAAGGAGCAAAAGGATGGCAGTGACAACAGGATGTGATGTCCTCAGCGCTTGGCATCACCACACCAAAGCAGCACCCTGGTGATGCTCTGGGCAGCCAAGCTGTTTGCAAGGCTCATCCTGCCTCCATCCCCAAATTTTCCGCTCCATGCCCCAGCACATCAATCCAGCAAAGCTCTATGAGCAAAAACTCTTCCTGACACAAGCCACAGCACTGCAGCTGTCCCACAGCACTCTCCSACTCCACTCCGAGCACCCCACAGAATCCGGTCCCACACAGCCCCTGTGGGACAGGCAGCACAATCCCAGTGCCACACCAGGGACAAAGTAATCGTGGAACCAACAGGGGACATCATCACTAGGGCCAGCAGTGAGCAGCCTTAACCCAGTATTACAGGCATGAAGTCCTGCCCTACCTCAGCCTGGCTCACACCCCCCCAGCAGACATTATTTTGCCCTCAACCACTCCAATTTTAGCTCAAAATGTCTGTAAATAAACACCGAGCACYTGAAATACACACCCTTAACACAGAGCACGGTCATTTCTGTACCGGCGTCATCAAAAACCACCAGTGGGCTACACTTACTTTGGCACAAGCATCCAATTTCAGATATTGAAACCAAAATAGCTGAAAGGTATGAATTAGAGCCAGGCAGCGTGGGCAGCCTGGTTCCACCCATCAACAAGGAACACGCAGCCGTGCTTTTTAAAGCCAAACCAAAACAASCTCCTGCTAAAACCAAGCAAATGCCCAGAGAGGTACTAGCCTAAATAAAAGGGGTATGAATTAACACACGAAGTGTCTGAAATAAACTCATCACACCTGCATTGGAATGGCCCTGCTGAAGAAGCAAGGTTTAAAATAAACCCGACGTGGGAGGCAGGTCCGGGGGGGTGTTGGAGCACCAGGACGGAGCTGGAGTCACGCATTGCTTCCACTGGCTCAGCTTCCTCTGGAGAGCTCGGCAAGTGGAGGAAAATGCAATACCCAGCATCGAGCAAGAGCTCAGAGCAAAAAATTCCCTTTTCCAAGCAGATCTGTCCAACTTCACATTAAGAGATGGCGTTAGAGCAAYCCCAGTGTTTCCAGGATGCCTTTGACCACACAGAGCCCTGTTTGCCTCCTGGCAGCTCCAGTGATACCCAAAGGGCAGCTCCACGTAATTTCTCCACAGGTAGCAACCACACGGGGTGCTTGGGTGCTGGGTGGGTGGCTTTGCTTTTATCCAGAAGGTACCTGGCCGGAGGGTGAGCCACAAAATGCCGTGGAAAGTAGAGCTGAGAGCAGCTGGGCTGGGGTGGGGTGACACTCACCCCACCAGTGCGTGGGAGGCGCGGCCGGTTTGGAGCCCCACAGTGCCCAGTTCTATCCGATCCCGTGGGACCGGTGGAGGCTGACTCAGACAGAAACACCCCCACGTCACCACTCCGCTTCCTGTCACACCTCTGGGAGTGTCCAGGTATCGCATCGCACCTTTGATCCGCCACTGGAACCGGGCTGTGGAGCACCCACAGCACCTCAGCTGCCTCTCAGGTCGCTGTCCCAGCCACTGCATCCATCCCCTCAGCCCACGGGCCCACAGTGCATCCAGGGGGAGGACACCGCCTCCAGCCCAGCGCCGGCAGCACAGCGGGTGGGAGGAAGCGGAGAAGGAAGCGGCCCCAGCTGGGTTTACACAAAGCTGTCAGGCTGCTGTGCTGATGCTGCCCAGGCACGGACAAACCACCCCAACCAGCTCCACCAGCACCGGGAACACAATTCCCAGCAGCCAGAGAACTGGGCTTGGAGGACGTGCAGAGCCACTCAGCACGTCCCAAAGCCCAGGGTGATACAGGAACCCCTGCACACCCCCAGGGCCGCAGGGCACCCACTTCCAGAGGACAGGATGGGTCACAGGAGCGTGGCAGCCCATGGAGAGCCAGGTCACGGGCCTGGAGGTGGGCTGTGACACCAACTAGCTGCCTGTTGGACAGGCTTTCACACCTCCTGTGCTTTTGGTGGTGCTTCCCTCCCCATGCAAACCAGCCTGGCACACAGAGCCGCATCGTGCCAGCCCTGCAGTCCCACAGGAACCCACTGCACAAGGCGGAACAGGAGAGCTGTACCAACATCCACATCCCCTCTTAGGGTCCAGACTCAGCCCCGCAGCAGAACACCCACATCCCCACTGGGATGTGCTGGACACCCGGGTGGGCTGGAATCCCCCCACAGTCAGTGTCCACCCACCCCCACATGTTCCGAGGGAAGTCTGAATCCATTGCCGGGAGAGACTCCTGGCTCCGAGCGCGTGGCGGGAGGGATAATCTGTTTAGGCTGCCCGCAGACGTAATCAGCCTGTCTCGGGTGGAGGCAGGGCTTGTTTTGTTCAGGCTTGGCAACTGAGCGGGAAGGGGAAGAAAAATGGATTGTTGCATCGGAGCTTTAGGCTCTGCCTCCAGCACTGGGAGCAGGGAGCCCTGTGCACTGGGGAAGTGATGCCAGGGCTTTCAGCAGCCCCATGAAAGAACAATGTCCCCACCCTGGCCCAGGCTGTGGGTGAACCCGGGGGGAACTCGTCCTACCACTTTTAGGGGCTCAGCCCTGACATTCACCAAAGGAGCCCCTCTGACAGCAGCGCTGGCTGCTCCCCACACCCAGAGGAACACAACGGGGTCACAGCTCTCAGCCAGACCCACAGAGCAGGGACAGTAAGGTCATCGTTCCCTGTGCACTGACTCCTGATCCACTCAGAGCTCCCCAGAGGCAGGGACCTGTTTCTGGCACAGCTCAAGGAGAAAGTCACCACAAACACCGCAATTGCAACCTCAAAATAGGAAATCTGGGCGGTTTCAGCTCCACTCTGCTCTCGGTTTTGCACACCTTGGAGCCAAGAGAACATCGCTGATGGATGAGTCGTAGAAGCCGTCACTCGGCAGGAATGGGGAAGGTGACACTGTTCAGAGAGGGAATGGGATGCAATGCCCAAGCAGGCATTCCTGCCCACAGCACGGCTTCTAGGAACTGAGAGACAGGCATCACTTGACATTCTGCGTGCTCACAGTGGGATGGCACATGGACCCCTGGAGACCCGCGACCCTGGCTGTTGGGAGGTTCTGCAAACACTGCTGTGCAAACCCACACTCCGGCAGCAATCCCAGGGGCCGGGATGAAGCCCAGCCTCAGTGGTTAAGCTGCTTACATCCCTGTTTCCCTGTCTGTACAGCATTTCCCCTCTGCTGCCTGTCACCTGGTGACACCAAGCTCCAGCATGGAGGCTGCGGTGCTGCCACTGAGCATCCACAAAGATTCCCAGAGCAAAAACACTCCCATCCTGCAGCTCCACATCCAAGTGGCTGCTCACTGTCTCTGGGTTCAGCCCAAACAGTGCTTTTTCCAGGACGAGACCTGGTCAGCTCCTAGGGACCACCTTGGATGGTGGGGAGAGTCCTCTCTCCATCCATCTCCAGCTCTCCTGCCCAAACACATTTGTTCAGGACAGGCATGAGCCGGCCGCTGCTGGAGCTGCAAATCCCAGGCTAGGACTTCACCAACACATCTCCACATGCAGCACAAGGCCAAACCAGACTGGACAGACTGGACCTGGAGCACCAGGAGCATCAGGTGCCACTGCCATGGAGCAGCTGGTGGGCACCGCGCATGGCACAGCCCTCCCGGCACACCAGCAGCACCAACCCAGCCGTCAGCAAATCCCAAAGGACGGAGCTGCCTGGACAGTTTGCTATGTGGGCAGCGGGAGTGACCGACCGACCAGAGGAACAGGAAGGGGAAAGGTTGAATTCACCCCTCGTGCAAACAGCCGGCCTCCTTCTGCAAATACCCTGCGCTGGTCCCAGAGCTGTGCTTGAGTCCGAGCACTGCCATCACCTTGGGCACTCGGAGCAAGAGCTGGCCGAGGCCGGCTGTGGTGTGCACAGGGAATTTGTCAAGCAGCAGCAAAACGAAGGGGGACAGAATGGACTTCGCAATTCCAGCTCCTCCTCCAGCAGCCCCGAAGCTGGTGTGACTGGCAGCAAGCGAGCATATCTAACCACTTCCCACCACTGGCCTTCCTCAGCGCCTGCGAGAAGCCGCAACATCTCTCCACAGTGCTGGAGAGGGGATTTATCACTTTGTCGGGTGCCAGCCCAGATAAGGTGCGGCGCCATGCAAAAACCTAGCAGCAAGTGAGTGTGCAAAGGGGATGGTTCTCTAGCACCCAAAGGCGTCACCATGTCCCTTCCCTTGGGCCACGTGGAGGGTTAAGAGCACCCCAAACACACCCCAGCAGCCAATATCACTCCTGAGTGCCTGCTGCCCTCCCTGCCTGCATGTCGCTCTCCAAGGATGGGATGCTGCCCATGGGACAGAGCAACAATGACCCTGCTCCCCCTAGCCCCTCTGGCTGTGTCCCCCAAGTCCCTGCCCTCCCCAGCCACTGACTGAGGCGAGTTTGACATTTGCAGAGAATCTCCCCCTGTTCAGTGCTAATAATCAGTCAAGTAGAGGCGGATTTTTGCAGCATGATACAAGCAGCGGGGAGCAGGGAATGCAAGCGCAGGGGCTGCTTTCCAGGAAAGTGGGGGCTTTTTCTCCCACAAGGAGCAGGGGTGGATGGAAAACTGTGGCCGGGACATGATCCCTCACCCTGTCACCCTCTGGACAATGCAAGAAGTCAAGATAAGACCCCTGCAACACAGAGTATCCCAGCCCCATGGATGAAATGTCCCAGAGCAAAGCCAAGCCTGTGACCCAACGCTGACACACTCCAGCCTCAGGGCTGCTGGCCACCAGCTGCTCAGCATCCAGAACAGTAGTAAAGTGATAATGTCCAATGGAGAAGAGATGGAAATAACCACCCTCTGCCACTGGGCAAGGGTGTCACAGGAAGAGGCAGTGGGAAAAGTCTGCAAGCTCTATTTTCTAACTGGGTGGTCCTCTGGGCATCTATGCCATGATCTCAAATAGGAAGAAAAAAAGGAAAAAAAAAAAAGACACTGGTAGCTGGAAAGATGTCCTCAAATTCCTCTATCTGTGCCAGTCCCCACGCCTCGAGAGAGCAAACGCATGGAGAAAATTAAAAGCAACTGCTTTACACTCTGCTCTTCTTCCAATTCAGGCCAGGCGAAATTTTTAGGTTAATTCCCAGCCTGTCCCATGTTGTTGGGGGCTTCATCTTACAGACATGGATTGGCCCACAGCAGCCAGTATGGAAAGCAGGAATCCCACGGGGACACCCCCCGCCATGAGAGCCTTGGGTGGCTGCTTGGGAAAAAGGTCCCATTGGACAGTCTGGCTTTCTCCTTGGAGATAGAAGGAGGTCCCTGGGAACTGTACATCTTCCCAGGGCAGGTTCTGGAAAGCAGAGTTCCATACGAGGTTTGCAGGTGGTTACAGGGGACCGTGCGGTGCCAGCACCGGCACGTCTTGCCAGGAAAGTGGAAATTCCCACAAAAAGGGAATTTCTCTCATGCCGGGAAAGGAGCAGCGTAAGATGAGCTGGTGACGGGTGGGTGGCACAGCCAGGACAAAGCCACCAACAGCACCGTGTCTGCCAGGGGCCAGATCCTGCCACAACATAGGATCAAGGGATCTGACAGCCCATGACCCACAGCAACAGATTTTCCCGAAGGGAGAACAGCCGCGCTGACTGACCCAGTTTTTCCCA
Organism: Amblyornis subalaris; assembly: GCA_018881555.1. Taxonomy (NCBI): domain Eukaryota; kingdom Metazoa; phylum Chordata; class Aves; order Passeriformes; family Ptilonorhynchidae; genus Amblyornis; species Amblyornis subalaris. The sequence goes on from JACAXG010000028.1 coordinate 2,773,907, forward strand.
TGCTCTGTGGGCACCCCAGAAGGTCAAACACAGACTGGGGGGGGGCAAGGGCACATCACCTCCCACCTGCAGCCCTGGGAGGGGACAGTCACATCTCCAACAGGTGGGGGGACAGCATGCAGCTGCCCCAAATCACACCGAGCCCCGTCCGGCAGCATAGCCACGCACAAAAACAACTCGTGAACGCAGCGCTCCCAGGATTAGGGACTTAGCGTCCGCACAGCCCTTTGAAGTTGGAAGCGCTAAGTCTGATTATTATTAGAGAGCTCCAGCTCATTAATCCTGATGTTTGGGGCTGGATTTCCCCCCTCCCAGCCCCATTCCTAAGCCGGTTCCCAAGTACGACGGAAATCCACTACTACCACTAAATATTTGCGACTCTTTGCAAACACACTCTGGGTCTCTGCCCCGAGCRCCTCCAGCACCCTGCAGCACCCCGGGAAGCAGCAGAGGCAGCTCCTAACACCCACACAGGTATTTTTATCTAATAAAAATCCAAAAAGGACACGAGTGCGTAAGTGTGAAGTACCTTCACCTTTCCTCCAAGCCAAGTACAAAGGTCAGATGACTCCAAAGGACTTTTCTAGCCTGACTCTAGGTAATCAGCAACACTGTCCCTGTCCACGGGGTGAGCAGGACATGCTGAGCATGGAACCCCCACGCTGCGGTGTCAGACCCCCCTGACCCAAACCAAGCTTAAAAAGCATGAGTTAAAAAGGCAGGAACATTCAGAGCTGTTAAATGAACCGTTATTCCTGGGTGTGCTTCGGAGCGAGCACACCCCCACATGCAGCCAGGCTCCGACACAGGGCACAAATCGGGAGAGGAGGCAGGCAGGGTGGCGGGGAAGCGCCGGGGTGGCCGCGGCCGGGGGTCTCCTGGGCACGGGGGGCTGCGGGCAGGGCGGGAGGTGCGTGCGTGCATCACACGCTACCACAGCCACCATCTTATCTGGGAAGCGGGATTACTTCACCCCAGCTGCAAGGGAGAAGCCGAGCAGGACTGCGCCGTTTTCCCAACCGGAGCCCCCCGCGCAGGGCCTGGATCCGGCCACGGGGCTGACCCCGACCCCATGGGAACCGGACGCGGGGCCGGCCCCCCAGGGCCACCCACCACCCCGATGGGAACAAAGCCAGCGAGGGGCTGCCCGAAACACGTCCCTGGGTCCCCAGGGAGGCGGGGGGCCCCCATGGCAGGGCAGGCAGGCGCTATGGAGGGGCTGCGTGCTATGCATCGAGCCCCCCAGTAAAAGTAAATAAGCTTTGCACCAGGAGGCAGCGCAACCCCCGGACAGCGGGCAGGGGCTGGCCGGGAGCGGGGGGCTCTTCCCGAGCCCCCTCCGGGACGGCTCCTTTGTCTGGGCACGGCCGCGACGCTCCGCGCCGCCCGCCCCTTTCCCGCACACACCACGGCATTTTTTCCAGTTACATTTTTTCCATATTAGCCCTCAGATTTCATGATGCCCCCCCCCCCCTCCGCCGCCCCCCCAGCGAGCGCAGCAATATGTCTGATCTCATTGCCATAATAGGATCGGGAGCAGGGGATGGCAGCCCTGGCCCAGAAAGGTGTGGGAGGAGGGAGGGCGGCCCTGTTCCCCTCACCCCAACACCACGGACGGGTCCCCGCACCCCAAAACGTCCCCCATGCCCCAAACACCCCCCTGCCACGGGAGCGCCGGCCTCGGGCCTGCGTCAGGCCTGGGAGGAAGAGGAGGAAGAGGAGGAAGGCCCAGCCCTGGCAGCCCCCCAGCGCTGAGCCCGCTCCGGGAAGGGACTGGGGTCCCCTTCCCATGTTCCAGGAAAACAGGGGGCTGTAGGGCAGGGGGAGTCATGTCCGGCATGTCCAGGAGGGGACGTTTTGTTTTCAACCGAGTTTTTCCCAAGACTTTCAGGCTCGTCTGATGGAGCTCCCAGGATACCCCCCACCTGCTGCCGTGCACCCCAAGAGGGGACGGGATCACCCCAAGTGCTGGTGCTGGGCCCCAAATGGCCTCAGGGGGTGACACCCCAGGGGAGGTGGCAATGGGGTGAGCCACGGCCTAGGGGACCAGTGGGCACTGTGGGTGCCCCGTGGGACACCTGGGAATCTGTGGGGTCAGCAGGCATCCCATAGGATCGCTGTACACCCTATGGGACCAGAGAGCACCCACAGGGCTCCTGGACATCCCATGGGATTCACAAATACCTCTGAGTCTCTGTGCTATCCGTGGGGTCAGCGGCCGCCCCAAAGGGACCACACACCACGCATGGGACCAACAGGAATCCGCTGGAATCACTGGCTACCCTATGGCACCCGAGAGCAACCACGGGGCTCCTGGACACTCCATGGGATCCACAGATACCTGTGAGTCCCTGTGCTATCTGTGGGGTCAGCAGGCACCCCAAAGGACCACACACCACCCATGGGGTCAGCAGGTAGCCCATGGGACTCCTGGACACTTTATGAGACCAGAGTGCACCCATGGGGGTCCTAAACACCCCACAGGATCCACGGATACCTGGGGGTCCCTGTGCTATCAGCAGACACCCCATGGGGCCCTTGGATACCCTATGGGACCACAGAGCACCCTCTGAGCTCCTGAACACCCCATAGAATACAGRGATACTTGTAGGTCCCTGTGCTATCCATGGGACCCCGCAGCATCCCTGACAGCCCACGGTACCCGTGGGAGCAGCAGGCACCCACAGGACCTTACAATATCTGTGTGACCAGCAGGCACCCCGTASGACTCCCGGGGATCCCATGGGATCCTGTGCGAACCATGGGGACAGCAGGCACTCGTGGCACCCTGTGATATCCGTGGGACTCCAGAACATCCATGGATTCTATACTATCCATAGGATTCTGAGCTATCCATGGGGACACCTATGGTACCCTAAGCTACCCAGGGGACCCCAAGGTACCTGTGGGACCCCAGACTACCCACGGAGCCAGCGGACACCCCACGGAGACGCAGGGCGCTCTGGGGGCGGGACCCCGGGGCGGATTTTGGGGGGAAAACAGTGGGGTTTGGGGTAAGATCCCACCTGGTTGAGATCCTCGTCGTTGAGCAGGTGGGACTCGCGGGGCTTGAAGCAGTTCTGGCACTTGCTCTTGTTGAAGATGTTGGCCTGGAACTTCCTGCAGGGATTGTCCTTGGCGGCCATGGCGCGGCCCGCGCCCGCTCAGCGCCCGCTCAGCGCCCCGCGGAGCGCCCGCCCGCCGCCGCGCCCATCGCCGCCGCCCCGCGCCCGCGGGGGGCGTCACGCGAACGCAAAAACCAACACAGAACCCCAGCGAATGCAGCAGGAAAAATCAAAAGAGGGACTCAAGCGCAGGGCGGCCGCCTCCGCTGCGGCTCAGCGGGCGCGCATGGCCGGGCGGCGGCGGGGCGCGGAGGGGCGGCGCTGCCCGCGCCCTGCGGGGCCGGGCGGGACGGTGAGGGGCGGCGCGGGGGTCGGCGCGGTGCGGGGCCGGGGGTCGGTGCGGGGCAGGACGGGCCGAGCGTGCGGACGCTGCGGGAGCCGCTCCCGACTGCGCCGCCCGCAAAGTTTCCAGCGTCGCGGACCCAGGCGGGAAGGGGGCGGGGCCGCGGCACGGACGGACGGACATGCCCGCCCGCCAATGGGGACGCGCCTCCGCCGCTAACGAGTGCCGACCTGGCCAATGGGGAGCAAGGAGAGGGGAGGGCGCGGCGGGGCCGCCTCGGCCGGGGGGGAGGGGCGGTGCGCTGACAGCCGAGGCGGGATCGGCCCGGCCCGGATCGGATCGGCTGGGCTCGGGTGGGTTCGGCCAGGTTCGTCACGCCTCGGCTCGGCTGGGTTCGGCCAGGTTCGTCACGCCTCGGCTCGGCTGGGTTCGGCCAGGTTCGTCACGCCTCGGCTCGGCTGGGTTCGGCCAGGTTCGTCACGCCTCGGCTCGGCTGGGTTCGGCCAGGTTCGTCACGCCTCGGCTCGGCKGGGTTCGGCCAGGTTCGTCACGCCTCGGCTCGGCTGGGTTCGGCTCGGTTCGGCTGGGCTCGGTTCGGCCCGGCCCGGCCTGGTTTAGCTGGGCTCAGTTTGGCCCGGCTCGGCACAGATTGGCTCAGTCTGGCACAGATTGGCTCAACTCAGCCCACCACAACTCGGCTTGTCTTGGCTCAGCTCAGCTCTGCTCCGCTTCCTTCAGCCCAAGTCTGACTTGGCTCAGCCCAGCACGGATTAGGTCGGCACGGTTTAGCCTGGCACAGCTCAGCTTGGCTCAGCTTGGCTTAGCTCTGCTCGTCCCAGCTCAGCTCCCTTCAGCCTATCTCAGCATGGCTCAGCTCAACTCAGCCTCGTATGGCTCAACTCAGCTCGGCTCGGCTCAGCTCAGCTGGGCTTTGCTCAGCTCAGTTTGTCCCAGACCAGCTCGGCTTGGCTCAGCTCAGCTCAGCTSAGCTCAGCYYCTGTAGGAGCAGTTGCCYGCTGCCGCTCACCCTTGGCCCCCCATAGAGCACAGTGACCCCTCCATGCAGCCCGCGCACAGCCCACCCCCCAGCAGTGGGACACATGGTGACACGGAGTGACAATCCATTGATCCTGACCCCATCCCCAGCCCTGGCACAGCAGGACACGGCGGGGTCACCACCCCTTGGACGCTCGGATTTGGTGGGGACAATGTCCCTCACACCCCTGTGGCACCTCGGTGACCTGCAGCACTGGGGGCAGACCAGGGACGAAGCAGGGACAGGGGTGCACGTCCCACCTCAGCCACGTCCCCACTGTGCCACTGTCCCGGGGCCAGATGGGAACTCCTGTTTGTCCAGTGTGTTTTTATCCGGTGGAAACYGGCGGGTAAATACTCCCAACCAGCTGATAAGGACCCGCTGTGAGGCCACGGGTTTGGCCTTCYAGCTCTGCCCCTGGGGAGCCCCAGTTCTGCACAGAAGGGCCAGGGAAGGGACTTCGGTGCCTGTGGAGTATTACTGGGTCAGGAGAGAGGTGGGAATGCTGACCCTGGAGCAGGGAGACAGGGCAAAGGTGCCAAGTGGCACCTCCATAATGTACCCCGAGACTGGCACATCCTACCACACTCAGATGCCACCGTGGCACAAAGCATCTCCTGCTCACCCCAATGCTCCCTGCYGGCACGGGATGGGGCCCTGCAGTAAGGAACAGCCACATGGACCTTCCTGGATTTTTGGGACCAGGAAAAACCCGTTGAAGAAGAGGCGACGGCGTGGTCCCCTCACGCCCGGCGCTGTCCCGCCGTTTGATGTGGGACCAGGCCTCGGCGCCTCGCCACGCCGGCTCCGTGCTGTCATCCCAAGTAAATAAAGCCCAGCACAATTGCCTGCTTGTTTATTAATTTTTGCTTCATCAAAGGCAGCTTTAATCATCTCTCTTCCTCCTGTCAGGGCCACTTGCAGCGCACACCCTRTGCCATGGATTGGGATGGGACAGTGGAGCACCGGTGACCCCAGTGCATCCTCACGATGCTCCCAGGCTGAGGGTGGCCACCAACCCCCCACAACACCATTTTGGGTGGATTTTCCTGCCTTTGCCTGGATCCTAATGTTATAAAAGCAGCAGGACCCCTCCCCAGGAGAGAGGATTTTCWCCTCTGGGATTTACAGACCTTGCCACCCTCACCGCGGGTCCAGGGTTCACCTGGCACATGACTGCAGAAATCCTGCTCTTTGGAGAAGGGTGGATGATTTCCCCAACCAGCTCTTGTCCTTCCCTGATCCGCCTTTCCTCCCTTCCTCCTTCCATCCCCAATATTGGATTATTCCATCCCTTCCTGAGGACCTGGTGTGCCCTGCATCCCACAGCTCCTACAGATGCCCGGCGTTTTTTTCCCACCAACAAGCCCCTCCTTGTACACCTCTGTGTGTTGTCTTCATGGTCTCCAGCTCCACTCCACCTCCTCAGGGCATGGACCCCACAGACTGCTGGATCCTTCCAGGAGTGAAGGGGTTGCCCTTTTCCTAGTTCCACGGGGCACCATTCCCCAAAACCAGGGCACAGTGTTGGCACGGAGCACGGAGCAGGGAGCAGGGCTTGCGTCTCCCATCCGCAGGCTGTGCCTGCCCCGTGGGCTCGGGGCCACGACCCGGCGCCGCACACGGCTCTGCCGGAGCCGGCAGCACCTCGCGGGAAGCAGCTGGTGCCGGGGCTGGCTCCAGCCTCTCCAAAAATCCAGCTGAACGGGACGGGCTTCTCCACAAACCTGTCGGGCTGCATTCAGCCGCGCGGAGCCGGCGTTCGCGCGCCGCCGGCCGCCCGTGTGCCACGTTCGAGGGCTGCTGGAAACTCGCTGCCCGTGACATTCCCTGCGTGCCCCACATCCTGGCACGGACACGGCGCTCAGGTCCCAACGTGTGCCGCAGGGGTGGGTGTCCCACCCCATCATCCCCCCATTGCCGCTGCTGTGGGAATGCCCACTTGGGGCTGCCATGTGGAACAGGTCTCACCAGGCCGGAGCAGTTTTCTCAAAGGAGGGCAATTAAAACAATGCGAAAATGGAAAGTTTTTGTCAGGGAGCTGCAGTGGCAGAGGGGGAAGGCGCTGTGGTGAGTCAGCCTTCCAAAACGAAGCCCCAGCGCCAGGTAAACAAGCTGCAAACCAGGAGGTGTTAGTCACCGGCTCGGGCTGCGCCAGCCCCAGCCCGGGAAGGGCATCGGCAAAACCCTCCAGCTCCAGGAAAGGGTTCGGCAGCACCAAACCCCACCGGTGAGAGGAGAGCAGCAGCTGCTCCCCGTCACGGCGTGGAGATCCCACCAGGACCATCCATCTCCTCCACTCGCCAGGATGTCACCGGGACGGGGACGTGGTGCAGTGGCCGTGCCGTGTTTTTCCGGCGAGGCTCTGCTGCGGCACATTTTTCCGCAGGGCCRGGCGCTGCCGGGGCAGGAGCAGGACAGCCTGGTGCTCCTCCCGGGTGGCCATCGCTCCCCACGGGACCTTGGGCAAGTCATTTAATCCCTCTGTGCCGCCAGCTCGCCCTYATTACGGTGGAGCCAGACAGATGGATGCCCAGGGGAGAGGGCAGGAGTCATGGCTCAGAGCCGGAAAGCCCTGGGATCCCCGCTGGATCCAGGCTGGGACTGAGCGGCGCCTGCGAGGGCTCCCCTCCTCCTGCCCTGCTCCGAGTGGAGCCCCAGCGTGGGATGCTGGATGCAGCCCCTGGCTGTGCGTGGATCCAGAGCCCCCAGCACAGCCCTGCCTGGGGAACATCTGGCAGGGGAAACATTGACCAAGGGAGGCTTGGATGCCCCTCATGCCACCACGTGTCTTATAGGGGTAAGACCCACAGGTTAGAAATCCATATGCGGTGAAAACTACCCTCCTGGATGAAGGGAAATTCCTCTGGGCTGCCCTGGGAACTGTCTCTGTGCCCTGCTCTTCCTGTGCCAAATTTTCACAGAATCRGAGTGGTTTAAGTTGCAAGACCGTCTCATTCCACCCCCTGCCACGGGCAGGGACATCYTCCATTAGACCACGTTGCTCCAAGCCCCATCCAACCCCATTTTTCCCATTGGGAAAAATGAAAGGACCCACATTATCCACTGGAGGAAATCCACGGCACTTGACTGCAGCTGATGCAGCCCAGAGAGGAGGATGCAGCTTCCATGGGGCTGGAAAAGGCCATGAGGGTGTTCCAGAGCAGGGTGTGCACACRCACACAGAGCTTGTCCCAGAAGCCACAGTAAATTCTGTCCCACCAAGCAGAGCTTTCCTCTTGTCCAGAGATGCCAAATGTCTGCAAGATCGCACCCTTGTCCTAAAATTGATTAATTACACTCCTAGTTGGGTTATCAGTGACTGAGTCCCACGGCTGCTGCTGCCATCAGATCTCACTGTTCTTTAGCAGGGAAAATCCATCTCTTTTGTTCCCACTTGTGTTGCCCCACCTTTTGGTTGTTGGGCAGGGCAGAGGGGATCCCCCTGTGAGGCTGCCTGCCCTGCCAACCTCCTCTCCCCTCAGTATCCCTGCTAAAAACATCACCCCGTGCAAAAATCAAGKCCTCTCAGCCTCCTCCACCCCTCGCCCCCTCGGCCACCGCCCCGGAGCTGCCAGCRCAGCCGTCGGATGTCTGCTCTGCTGACTCCATATAATGCAAGTTTTACAAATGGAAATGTCACATGGCCCTAAATTAAATACTTTGGAGAAACCCATTATAATGCAGCAGCACAATTAGCTTTATCAGCCAGCCCAGAGTCATGCCAAAAACCAAAGCCGACTCACTTGACAGGAGCTGCCATCCATGAAACCAAGCTAACGACCTTAATTATATTTTTAGCTTCTAATTTTTGGCTGACAGTATCCTCAATTACCCAGCCCATAATTTGTGCAGGGACTGCGATCAGCCTTACCTGGCCTGTAATTCCCAGGATCAGCCCTTTTATCCCTTTTAAATATTAAATTGACTCCCACTGGCCACCCTCCAATCCTCTGGAATTTCCCCAGGGTTTTAGTGTTAAAAATTAACAGCAGAGCTCCTGGGCTGGCTGCAAACCCCTTCCCGTGAGGGTTTTGCCAGGAAAACGCCTCTCCTGAGAGAATCCAGCAATGGGGACAAGGAGCTGTTCCCACCAGGTTAAAACTCCACGTAATCAGATCAGCTGTTCTGGCCAAAGATTGTTCTTTGACTCATCTCCCTTATCTGCCGCCCACGCTTTACACCTCAGCACACAACCCTGGCATTGAACCTTCCTTTCCCTGATCCTTCCCTACGCATTTTTAGGGCTTTATCCTCACTTCCATGCCAGACCTCAGCCAATCCAGGTCTTTTCCCATCCGGCTGTCCTTGCTCTGCAGTTGCCTGATGGGTTTGGGGAGCCAGCCCTGGGTTTTGGTAATGCCTCCCTTTCCTGATCTGTGCCAGGTTTTGGCAAGGAGGCTGTTGCAGCATCACCCTGATGGTGCATGGGGGCACCTCTGCAGCCTGGGTCACCCAGGGCTCACCCACAGCCCCCAGCACAGCCTCTGCAAGGGACAGAGCCTCGGCACGGGGGCTGCCCCCGTGCCCAGACACTGGTGGGTGCTGAGCATCCCTGGGATGATGCCTCACTGCAGCYCCATGGGCTGGTGGCAGGATGAGGAGCAAAGGGAGGAACGGAGCAGTGTGGGGTGTATGGGGGGCCCTGAACCCACCAGGCACTGGGGGCTGGTGCAAACGGAGATGTCAGGGAGGGGCAGGAGCCAGCCTGGGAGCTGTGGGGCTGCATCCCTACATGGGGCCACAGGGAAGTGTCCAAGGCAAGGCTGGACAGGGCTTGAAGCAACCTGGTCTAGTGGAAGGTGTCCCCGTCCATGGCAGGCGGTGGGACTGGATGACCTTTAAGGTCCCTTCCAACCCGTACTACTCCAGGTTCTGTGATCGCCCCTGGCCTGGCTGGCGAAAACGGGGCTGGAGTGGCCGGTTTGGAGGATTTTCAGGCTGCGCAGGCAGCCAGAGCCCCAGGACCCAGCGGGAGCCGGGCTGGGCTGGCCAAGGGTGCCATCTCCTGGGGACAGATCCACACAACCGGGTCCAGCGCCCTGCTGGGTGCAGGAGTGGGGASAAAGAGCTGCACCCCGAGGCTCCTCATCCATCCCCCCGGGCGGTGCCACCGCTGCCGCCGGCTCCCGGCTCCCGGTCGCGGGGAGCAGCCAGGGGGGCTGGAGACGCGGCCCCGAGCACTCGGTGGTGGTTCTTCACGAGTGGGATTGCCACGGCACGGCCACGGCTCTGCAGCCACGTGYGGGTTCGGGTCCTGGGCAGAGCCCCGGCGCGTCCCCACGGACCCGGGCACGCACCGAAAAACCGGCGGGCAGCAGCGGCTCTTGTGCGCCAGCAACCCCCCGGGTTTGGTCACGTAGTGACTCCGTGGTTTGCCACGAGGAGCCGGAGACGGTGGCAGGACAGGGGGGACGCCCAGGCAGTGTGCAGGGGACAGGCACATCCCGAGCACAGCGCGTCCGCAGGGAATTAAGGGTGACAGAAATGAGTCCTCAGCAGCCGCGCTCGGAGCCGCCTGCGCTCAGCCCTCGCACTCGGCAGTTTCGGCCCAAAAGGGCTCCTCTTCCCCTTCCTCACGCCGCAGCCCCTTTTTTCAGGTCCTAAAGGGAGCACGTGTGTGAGCAAATGCCCTGGCCAAGGCTCGGGAACTGCAAAAGGCAGACGGGTTGAGGGGAGGAAAATATGCCGGCAAAGCTGCTAAAAGGGAAGGCAAAGCACGCCCTAAAAATTTTCAAAGCCAAACATTATCCACCCTGTCTACCTRCTACCTGCAGCTCTCCTTGCAGCACTGCCACCGGGGCAAGAGCCCAGCAGAAAAATGGATTTTTTTGTCAGGACAAAACTGGGCTCTGTCACCCCAAACAGAGCGTGGCACCTCCGGAGCAGGCGCGGGTGGGCGCTGGGTGCAAAATGGTGTGGGGGRATGCAGAGGGATGCATTGCACTGGGAGGATTCACAGGGAGCTGCTCATTGATGCTCTGGGGAACCARTGAACACAGCAAAGGAAGGGTTTAACCCAGAAATCCAGAACAGGGGGCTGGTGACTGCTGCCCAGAGCACGGGAACAACCCTAGGCAGGGCAGGGAGGCAGTCACAGCCCTCCTGGCTGTGAGACATCATGTCTGGAGGTGCTGGAGAGCCACAAAGCATCCTTGGAGGCTGTGGGAGGAGTGATGGGGTTTAGGGCACAGAGGGTCAGGCTGCTGGGGCACACAGCTGAGGAAAAGGGGCTCCAGTCCACACACCTCGAGAATTTTACAGTGGAAACCACACTGCCTGATCCCTGCTCAGCGAGGAGGGACAAACCACCCCCAAGTGCTTCTCACTTCCCTCTTGAGGGCTCACCAGGGTGGAAACTGCAAGTCTCTGGTGCTATTTACAGAGGTGAGTTTCGCCTGCAAAACCCCGAGAGCTGCAGGGCTGGGGCCATTGCTCCAGGTCCATTGCTCCCCTCTGCCACACTCAACCAGCTCAGGCAGTGCCAAAATCATGGTTTCCTTCCCAGTGGGAGACTCAAGTCCTGCAATGATCCCACCCTTTGTACCAGACACACAACCCATGGCACGGTGCTGGAGTTGCAGTGTCCCTGTGGCCAGGGTGCCTCCTCCTCTGGTCCTTGCTCCAAGCCCTGCAGTCCATTGGATGGTGCCAACGCCGCTTCCCTCCCTCCTGCAGGATCTGGGATGTGATGGGCCACATCCAAATGCAAGGTGCTGGGATCCTCTGCTTTGGGCTCTGCTCCTCACGAACAGGCTCAGCCCCTGTTGTCCCTGCAACGGACACGGTGGTAAAACATCCTCTGGCCTCTCCATTGCAGCTCCCCATGGCAAGCTCAAAGTGGGAGCTTTTGAACCAAACAGAAAAACCTTTGATGCTGCTCCACTGATGTTTTTAGTAACAGGTAGTGCTGTTTCCTTCCTCCTTCGGCTGTTTCTGCAGAAAGGTCCCGCTGGACTGAGCTGAGTCACTGTTCTGCCATGCTCCCAGCACCTCGTGCCTCTTCCCGGCACCACGGCCACAGCCATGCCCAGCATCTCTGTGGGAAACAGGGAAAACCTCTGGAGGCTGCCAGCAGGGCAGAGGTGGCTCTTTCCCTCTGTGAAACCAAGCTGTGTTATTAATGTGTTATTAATTTKTGCCCTGAGCTCAGCCCACGCAGGACATAGCACAGCCCTCCTGCCTCCCAGACACAGATGCACCAGAGAAAAATCAGTGTTTAAAGCACCTTATTGGGCCCCACGAGATGCTCTATGAGTCRTGAGCAGGAGACAGGACAGTGGCTTGTGCTGACCATGCCGAGGACAGGGAAAGGATGGATGCCCTGAGCGAGGCTTGGTCCCGGCAAGTGCCTCCTGTACAGAGTGAAACTTCCTTCTCTGCAGAAGAAAACATCCCCCTGGCACAGGCTGCCCGGGGCAGTGGTGGAATCAGCATCCCTGGAGGGATTTAAAAGACATTTAGATGTGGCACATGGGGACATGGCTCAGTGGTGACCATGGCAGTGCTGGGTTCATGGTTGGACTCGATGATCTTAGAGGGCTTTTCCAACCTTAATGATTCCAGGATTCTGCTGCTGCCAGGTGATGCAAGGGCAGGTGCCACAGAGCCCCCATCCCTCCAAGCCCCTCTGAAACGCGGCCACCCGGCCCAGGACACCTGCCCCTGCTCCTGGTGACACATCACCCTGCAGTGTCCCTCCCACCCCGGCCCCGGCAGCCCAGGGACCCCATGAGCCAATGCAACTTGCTGAGCGTGAGGCCAATTTGCATCGAAGGGATAAGGGGAAACCCCAGGAAACGCACAGCCCAGGCATTAATCAAATCGATCTCTAATAATAAACCCTCTGAGCCGTGCAGGGGCTCATGGCTGGAGCTCGTGGGGCCATGGCAGGAGCCGAGGGGGAGTAGACACCGCTGGAGAATCAGATGTGAGTTACCCCATGGAGGGGCTGCTGGGGGGGATGGGGGCGAGGGGCCTGTCTCTGCCAGGGCTTGGGGCTTGGTCAGGGTGCCAGCAGGGAGTGGAGGATCTCCTTGGGCTCTTGCTGGAGGAGCAGAGCCACCACAAAGGGCTCTCACCCTGCTGAAGGTGGTCAGTGCTGCGGGGCTCGAGAGAGAATCACAGAGTGGTTTGAGTTGGCAGGGAGCTTAATTCTCATCCAGTTCCACCCCCTGCCACGGGCAGGGACACCACTAAACCAGGTGGCTCCAAGTCCTGTCCAGCCTGGCCTGGAACACTTCCAGGGATGGGGCAGCCACAGCTTCTCTGGGCAACCTGTGCCAGGGCCTCACCACCCTCACAGGGAAGAATTTTTTCCTGATAACTAATTTAAATCTGCTCTCCTTCATATTAAACCCATTCCTCCTTGTCCTATGGTTACTCAAAGTTTGGGATGAGGTGTCCATGGGGGAATTCAGGGTGCTGGTCCCCAGTGGGTGAGAGGCAGAGCAGGAGACTCACCTGGCTCTGCTGGAAAACCCATGGCTGGGAAGCCTGGCTGCCCTGTGCTGGGAGCACCACCCATGCCTTGGGGCTCCCCAGGGAGGGGAGTTCAGCCACTGGGCAGGATTTGTCCTAGATGAGACCAAACATCTCCTTGGACCTACCCTCACAGCATCAGGGAAGGAGGTCCCCAGCCTGCAGCCCCCCGGCTTTGACACAGCACCAGATCTCTGTTTCCCATACAATTATCCCATGGGAAATCCCACATAGGTCAAGGATGGCTCAGCTCACTGCCATCCCCAGGGCTTGCTGCAACACCCAAGGGCTTTCTGCCATCCCTGGGGGTCTTCCTGCTCTTCTCTCTGGGTACAAAATACCTTCCAAGAGCATCCAAGGACAGCGATGGCCTGAGCCTCGCTCTGCCCTGGGGATGTCTCCAGTCAGCTCCACAGAAAGTCATTACTTAATTTTATAGCAATGTTAATTGAACAACTGGAAGTGTCAGGCCAGCATCCYTGTCGGATTTATCCCTGGGAATGGGAGGGTTCCACGCGTGCTGCCCCAGGTAGGACCCAGCCAGCAGCRGAGGATGCCCATCCTCAGCCCCTCTGCAGGGAAGGTGCCGGGTGGGCAATGCCAGGACAGACAGACAGACAGACGTGCAAAGTGCACAGCCTCTGCACACTCCCAAGTCCTGGAGAGAGAGGAGAGATCCTGGCAGAGTGCAGGGGGATTTCCTGGATAAAAACCAGAGTTTGGCTTTGCAGAAGCAGCAGCTCAGCCCTTGAGCACCTGGAGGCCAAYGCTGCGCTGCGGCTTCAGGGAGTTTTAAATCTTGGGGGCCTCCTCAGCACCACATCTCCCACCCGTGCAGGAAACAGCTGCAGCTCCCAGCACAGCTCCAGGGAGGGATGTGATGTCCCAGGAGCCCTCTCAGGCAGCAAAGGCCACATTTCCACCACAGCCACCCTCATGCTGGGTTAGAGMTTCCTGCAGCTGCTCYATCGCACTGGCTGCAGACCCTGCCTGGGGCACAACACAGGAGCTCTTGTTAGCCAGGCTAATTCTTCCAAGTGTAAGTTTTTGAGCAGATTTTTGTGCTGYTGAGGGCTGCTCCTGTGCCTTTGGCATCATATCCAGTGCACATGGGCACTGGGAGCACTGGGGCAGCAGATCATGGGACAAACAGCGCATGACAGGGACAAGAGCATGTCCACCTCCAGCTGGCACGGGTTGAACTGGTGTCTAAAGTCTCCTGGGGCGATTTTCCTCCTTCTGCTGCTTTGACATGTCATACGTCAGCTTGGGTTTCACTATGACACCAGAACACCCAAGAGAGACGTCAGAAATGACACACAGGGGCGTCTCTGGTTTCTTCGGAAAAACCTGTAAAGACAGGAGTTGTCCCCAGTGTTCRTGCTCCCCCAGGCAGGTGCAGGGACACCCAGACCCTCGGGGCACAGCATGGGGCCACGTCTAAGCCAGGGTGGGCTCCCTGAGTGTCCCCTGGGACTCACACAGGACACACACACAGTTTGAAGAGCAGATTTGGCTGTGTGCTCCTGCCCAAGCCTGGGACCTGGGAGAGCTGGGGCACATTCGGGGTCCCCCTGTCAGCAGTCCCAGCCCTAGAAAGGGAYGAAGTGGCTGCAGAGCAGCCCCGTGCTGCCCACCCCGTACCTACCTGTGCCTCTGTTCTGCAGCCATGGATGGGACACACGCGGGGCAGGATGCCATGAACAACTGCACTGACCAGGAGTACTGGGACACCCTCGTTTCCCAGTGCATCCCCTGCAGCCTCGTGTGCACCCGGCCCCCGGCCAGGAAGTGTGATGCTGTGTGTGGTGAGTGCTGGGGCTTCCCTTGGGTGGAACAGGCAGGGATGGGGCAAAGCTGGGAGAGGGGATCAGACCCTGGGATGAACCCCAGGGCAGGCTCTGAGYCAGCTCAGCTTAGCAGAGCTTCGAGCCAAAACCACAGGGTGATGTGACAGCTTGCCATGACGGGGCTGGGGCTGGCAACAGCTCAGGATCAAGTACCTGCATCTCTGCACTGCTSCTCTCTGGGGTCACAAGGCTGCATCAACACCCATGTCCCCCACGGGTGCCACTCCACCTGCCAAAAGCAGGTCCAGGGAGACACCAGGTTCAGTGGACGTGGATAACGATAAACCCCTGACCTGAGACAGGCACTGAGATGTCCTGAAAACAGGTGGGGAGGAGGAAAAAGACAATGAACTTTGCACCCAACCCCCCCCGTGGAAGTCCCATGAGTCATAGGCCCAGTCGACTTAACCGCGTCTCAGGGTTCAGCAGCTGCAATTCGTGTCTCCTGTGAGTACAGGTGATGCCACTCCTGGCATCCTGAGCCAGTGCTGAGGCAGGTTTTGGTGTGTCCCAAGAAGCCGTGCAAGCCCCAAGGCAGCAGCAGCTCTAAGAGGAGCTCCCAGGTGAGTACAGCTGCCTCCGGCTGGCTGGGACCATCCCCTCCCTGAGCAGCTGCCAGCAGATGCCTTTCCCCAGCATTCATCCAGCAGCCAAACACCACCCCAAACCCCGTGGATCTGTCACCCTGCCAGCCCTGCAGAGCTTGTCAGTGCTTGGAGCAGTGGGCAGGTCTCACCCTGCGCCCGTCACAGCCGTGAGCTGGGCTCATCCTCTCRTGAATCCGGGCGCTGGGTGGTGGGAGGATGTGCTGAGGACACCGTGTTCATCTCCCTCCCCTCCCGCAGAGTCCATGGACTGCAACAAGAGCCCTGGATTCTACTACGACGAGCTCGTGAAGAACTGCATCAAGTGCAGCTCGGTGTGCGGGCAGCACCCCAAGGAATGCGCCCCCTCCTGCGAGCGTGAGTCGGGGAAGGGGCACCAAACCCCCCCTTGGTCCCAGAGGACTGCGCTTTTGGGAGCTGCCATTTCACTGGGGCTGGGAAAAGCAGCCAGGGCGTCTCTTTCCCGTTTTCTCCGTCCTACAAAGGCTTGGGCAGCTCCCTCAGCCAGGGCAGGATTKGCAGCCTCGGATCCCACCCGGCTGAGCTGCCCCCCGCCCTCAGGGAGGGGGAATGGGAGGGGACAGGTAGATCTCCAAGATCTGCAAGTGCTACACTGAGGTTGGGACGTGATCCCTGGAGAGGGGGGAGGGTGCCAGTGGGGCGTGGGAAGGGATGGAAGGACCTCACCACGGAAGAGAAAAGCCAGCGGACGGAGGGGACAGAGAGCTGCCCTCCAATTCTTCCCCAGTGGAGAGCACAGGCGCTATCAGCACTTCCCCTATCAGAAAGCCACCCCAGAGGTGTCTGAGCTCCCCCCGTCTCTGCCCCACAGCTTCCCCCCCGCCGCCGGCGGCCGTGCTGGAGCAGAAGGCGTGTGCGGAGCAGGAGCCGTGGCTGGTGCTGTATCTGCTGCTGGGGCTCTGCCTCTGCGCCCTCATCTGCTCCCTGCTCCTGGGCTGGACCCACCTGCGCAGGAAGGGAGAGGGAGTCTCCTGCCAGGCCGGCGCTGGGACCTGCCACCGCAGGGAGGAACCCGCCAAAGGTGGGTGCTGGCGGCACTGGGAGAGGGTGGGGAGCGGGTGGGGGGCAGGCTCAAGCTCCCAGGCACTGCTGGAGGGGCAGGAAGCAGAGCCAGTTCCTACCAGCGGGAGAGAGGAAAAGTAAAGACAACGATGTGCAGTGGGATTCAGTCTGAAACTGGAAGAGGAGCAGGACTGGACAGGACCAGCCCCCCGTGCCCCGATTCTCCACCGTAACCCCCTCCTCAGTCACTCCTTGTGAAGTCCCAGGCGCAGCTTCCTGCTGCCACACAGGGCTGGAGCTGCTCTGKAGCCAGCACCTCTCCAGTCTCCATCCAGAGGCCGAGGGGCGGAAAGCCAACMCTCTTCCAAAATAAACACCTGTCCCAGAAAGACCCAGGTTTAGCTCTGGAACCAGAGGGACTTCYCAAGTCCTTGTGTTAAGGAGAAAATCAGAAAAAGAGAAAGGATAACRTGGAGCAATCCAACATGGAGAAGCTGTTTTTATTCTTCCTCCTTCTCTTATCCCCTGCCTTTCCAAAAAAATTTGTCTACTTCCTTATTTCTGCACAGACATCACACACACATCCRTGTTCACATCCATTCACCTCAAAGCCATCAATGTCAAAAGTCACAGAGGAAGAGCCCAGGAGCTGGTGTGACACCCAGAGTCGCTCCCAGGACTGTCACTCAAGCCGTTCCTGTCTGCTTTGCCAAATGGGCATCAAAGGGTCACTTTAAGGGAAGCCACCAGGTTTGGAGAGATTTACTGAGTGTTTTTGAACAYTCCAGCCTCACTGTGCCCATCAGGGCTTAGGTGACTGAGCAGACCCTTGGACAGTGAGTGTCCCAGCCACAGACCCCTCGGAGCAGCCACAGGAGCCACCTGGGGCTCAGGCACCTCCCTCAGCACCCTGGCATTTGCTTCAAAAGSAGCATTTAATGAAAAGACCATTTTATTTTATAAATATTATAGCTAGTGCTAAACCTCCATCCTTCCTCTTCCAGGCGCTTCCCTGTTTCCCCCTCAGGTCCCACCTCCGTGGGCAGCAGGACCAGGTGTGGGTAGGCAGGGGATGCAGTGCATCCATGCTGGGAGCTGGATGTCCTCTCCAATTCCAGGACTAGCTTTTCACAGGCTCTAGTGCAGCACTTCAGAGCATTCCTCAGGTAAAAGCTGCCCCCAAACCCCCTCAGCTGACACAGAGTTTGTTTGCAGATCGGCTGGTGGAAGCTGGCAGCGTTGGTGATGGATTCACTGGCATCAGAATCCCAGAGCCGGTGGAAACCTGTGGCTTCTGCTTCCCTGGACACGGCTCTGCTGTACAAGAGACCAAATCCTGCCACAGCAGCTCCTGTCACACTGGGGAAAGGGCTGCTCCCTCCTTCACCGAGATCTGCAGCACRGGAAGCGCTGGGGCCATTCCCAGCCCTGACGATGGCCACTTCAAAATCATCTGTTCTCCTTCCCAAGAGAAGACACCCATGGTGTGACCCCAGTGGACGTTCCAGCACGGAATCAGAATGGAGGGACGATCCAYCTGCCCCCAAAACAAAGCTGCTTCACCCTCCCTTGCCAGTGACTGGAACAGCCTCTACCCAGCCCAGGCTGTGCCAAGGGCTGCAGGATACAGACAGGGCTGGAGGTTGCACAAGGCCGTTTGCTTCCACTCAGGAAATTAAATTCCCATTATTCTTGTGCACTCCCAGTGAAAGAAGTCGCTTCCCATGCAGGAGCATCGAACCTTATCCTCCAACTTGACCTCAGGGCATCCCGGCCATCGGGGACATCTCATGGGGGCTTTTCATTCTGGTTCCACCACCAGCATCACTTTGTCTCCCCGTGGTGCCCCCTGGTCCCCATGGAGAGCTCACCTTTTCCTGCTTGGAGACTCCATCGTGTACCAGAACGATTTACAGCAGAGCTGTGAACATGTCATACATGGAATTAGATCCAAGGAGTTACCRGTGGAAGTCATAAGGACCCCGTGTGGGAAGATCCACTGTCAGCTCCCAGCACTGCCTGGGAGGGGAGGACAGGCTGTGGGTGATGGGGAGGCTTTGCCTCGTGACAGGACACGATGCTGCACACRAGGAGCAGGGACAGGCACCAAAATCCTCAACGGAATTGGGTTTAGATGTGAAAACTCATCCAAGGCTGAGAACTTTCTAAACAGCTGGATTTATGTATATCTGACCTGGGTTATCCTGAAGAGCTGGGAAAAGTGAGGAATCAGCTGGAGATAAAGCTGCTTTGASGGAATATTTTTATCTGACCTGGATTTGAAAGCTACTATGGAAAAATAGGGGCTTCAGTGTRTAACTTGAAGTTCTCATTTCCAGTAAAGGAGAGTGTAGGAATTTTTTGCTTGGTGAGGAATTGCTCGTGGTAGGAGCCCATCCTCTCCACTGTCTCAAGCTAGAACTTTAAGCTTGGAAGAGTAAATGTAAGTCAATATATGCACATATTGGTGCTGGGAAAGCAGACAGCTGGAGAAAACATGAGCAGAGAGTGATAACAGACTCTGTCCCTTCTATATTCTGTATTTCTTTAAATGTAAATACTTCCTTATCATTAAAAAAATCATCACCCGGGAGGCTGAGTCTCTCACTCTGGTCACCTCCCACACTCTCGGCACTCACAGTCCATGGGCCTCCCAACTTCCAGACCTTCTCTACCTCCCACTCAACCTGGAGACCCTCTTGGCCTCCCCTCTCACATCAGCACCTTCYCCTCCACCTCCACAGCAGCATCTTCCATAGCCGTAGCTCCCTCCTGTGGCATCTGCTCCAATGCCCTCTGGTCTGCTGTCAGTTCCTGTGGTTTCCTGCCCCACAGCCTCAAATCCCAGTCTCCAGCACCGTGACCCCAAATCCTGTGGCCTCATTAGCATCCCGATTCCTCTAGACCTCCAAAAGTCTTTCGGCCCCAAAAGTCACCTCGGCCTCCACCCTTGCTCAGCCTCAACCCTTGCTCAACCTCAGCTCTTCCTCATTTTGCACCTCTGCAGAGATTAATCTCTCCCTCAGCTTCCCCAGTCTCTCAGTTCCTGTTCCAGCCCAGCCTCTTTCTTGCCCTCCCACCATCTCTTGCTCTGCCGTTCATCTCCCACATCCTTCAGGCTCCCTCTGTTTTTTTGCTCTGCTCCTGCTCTGTTCTCCTCAGGCTCCTGTTCCTGCTCAGACCTCCAAAGCCTCTTGTCTCCTCCTCACCCTCTGCTCCTGCTCCATGTCCTGCTCCCTCTGCCTTCCACATCCCCCACCCTCCCCGGGGCTCTGACCCCCCTCAGGCAGGGCCCCCCAGCACTGACAGCGCTGAGTCTCTTCCTCCTCTGGGTTTCCCTCCCCATGGCCTCCCTTGCTCAGACTCTGCAGGGAGAATCCCTGGATGGTTTGGGTTGRAAGGGACCTTAAACATCATCCCATTCCACCCCCTGCCATGGGCAGGGACACCTTCCACTAGATCAGGTTGCTCCGAGCCCYATCCAACCTGGCCTTGAGCACTTCCAGGGATGGGGCAGCCACAACTTCTCTGCGCAACCTGTGCCAGGGCCTCMCCACCCTCACAGGGAAGAATTTCTTCCCAATATCCCATCTAACCCTGCYGTCTGTCAATGTAGAAGCCATTCCCTCCTTGTTCTATCACTCCAGGCCCTTGTCCAAAGCCCCTCTCCAGCTSTCCTGGAGCCCCTTTAGGCACTGGAAGGGGCTCTAAAGTCTCCCCAGAGCCTTCTCTTCTCCAGTTGAACACACCCAGCTCTCCCAGCMTGGCTCCAGAGCAGAGGGGCTCCAGCCCTTGGAGCATCTCTGTGGCCTCCTTTGGASTCAATCCACAGTTCCACATCCTGTTTATGTCAGGGRCTCAGAGCTGGAATCAATCAGCTCCAGGGGAAGGTTTTGCACTTACCTTGGGGAAGCACCAGCACATCCTCCCCTGGCAGCAGGGCTGGGAATGCCCCYAGCTCTGTGTCCCCTCTGCCCAAGAGCTTCCCAGAGAGAATGGGGACTTCRGGAGAAGGAAAACCCCCATCAGCAGCCCGTGCCTCACCAGGCTGCTCCTGCCCAGCAGGGAGCTCCTGGGGACAAGTGGATCCAGCCCAGCTCCGGTGCCCTGCAGACCTTCAAGTGTCACCTCCAGAAACCCCYGGCCACAGCACCTGTACAAGGAGATTCAGAACCTTATTTAAAAACAGGACACAAATAACTGAACATGTGCCACCGGTTTTGCAATTGGGGCATCTCTGGAGGATCAAGAGGCATCAGCTACTGAAACAGGAAGGATTTTAGGGCCGTGTCCATGCCAGTGAGTGCAGCAGCTCACCCTGTGTGGCTCTGGCAGCTTCTGCCCCAGGTGGCCCAAGGAGGTCACTCACCTTCTCACACTCAGGCGAAGCCAGTGCTGGGACAGGGCTGCTCCTCCTGTCACCATGTGGCCATGTGGYGTCTCAAAAATTGGGGAAAACACTCTTCAGAAGCCAAGTCCTTCCCTCCAGGGTTATACGCAAGAGGGGAGCATCCCTCACCCTCCCCTCCTTGTGGGAATATAACCACAGTTATCAGCAGAGAAAAGGTAACACAGAGCAACCTGAAAAAATCAGCAGTGAAAATAATATACACCTTTAGGTGCTGGAGAACCAGRAGGAATCAATGGCTTTGGTGTCACATTTTACAGGCACTGTCCAGCAGCTCTGATGGATCATACATGGAGGCATCACTTCCAATATTAGAGGGACAATGTATGCACAGGACACAAGCAATTCCAGATKGGATGAGTCAAACCACATGGAATTAAGGGCACTGATCCTGAACAAGAGCACCCGCCTGGGGTTGAACCAATTCTCACATTTCTGCTTTTTCCATCAGGCACCAGCATCAGGCAAAGCTTTATCTCTACTCARGTGGCTGAGGGACAAGAAAATGTAGCTAAGGCCACTTTCTGGCTATTTTTGTGTCCCCTGGAGAGCTGTGTTCACTGCTGGCAGGTAACAGAACACACCCCAGCGTGAGCCTGCATCACTGCACCAGTCTTTGTTCGCAGTCATTTCTGCAGATGCCTCCTCCCAACAGACCCAGCCGTGCCGACAGAAAATGTACCTCAAAATAAACAAGTCAAGCTGGGACTGCTCCCCAGGATGAGGAGCTGTCACTGCTGACTGTCAGCACATCTGGGAGGCTTCGCTTCACCCCCCGTTCGGGCGTTCCGTGGCCGGCGTTTTCCTACCGGCGGCGTTGAGGGAGTTCCACGGAGAAACCTCACTGCTCTGCAGGGAGTAATTCAGTGYAGGAGCTGCCTGGCTGCTGCTGGAGGGATGGAGGGGGAGAAAGGCTGTGCTTGAGAGAAAGCAGCATGAGGGGTAGCGCTGCTCGTACGCCAGCAGCTGCTCTTCCATTTTTATAGAAGAGGGAAAATTCTCTCCCCTCCTCTCGGAACCCGCATGGATTTACTGCTGCTGGAAATAGAACCTGGTGGGATTCGGGCAGGGATGCGGGGGGTGGGATGGCAGGCGGGGAGAAAAGAATAATAGAGCCTTTAATACCCCAGGAATTCTGCTTTTGAAAGCAGAGAGAGAGCCCCGAAAGCTCCCCCCGAGAACCATCTGCGCCGGTGCAGCCGCACAGAGCGGAGCCCCCTGCACCAGATGGGCGGGGAGGAAAAATTAAGGGTGATTTATACGGCTGCCTCGTCCCTAAACAATTTGTTCCTGAAGGCTTAACAAAGCCGGCTGCAGCGGCTCCGCTGGCCGAGCGTGTGCTGTGGAAAACAGAATCCATCAGAACGGCAGCCAAAGGCTGGGCGCTCGGCGCCACAAAGCGAAGGCGCCGCCGGAGTCATCCTCACCCTCATCCTCGCAGGCCACGCGGTGGCAGTCCTCATCCGAGCGGGAATGCCAGTGCAGCAGCCCTGGGAATGAGGAGAGGCTGGATCCTGCCCTGCTCTGCAAGCCTGCTGCATTATTGAAGGGAGCAGCAAGCGCCGCCGGGCACYCGCCCGCTCCCGGGAACGGCTCCGGCTCCGGCAGGGAAGGAGGGGCCGCTCTCCTGCGGGCGCTCCCGGCACCCGCACCGCTCCAGTCCTTTTCCATGGGACACAGGAATGCTCGCGTTAAACCGTGCAGCACCACTTACAAACGGGAATTATCCCAGGCACGGCGCGTTGCACAGGCAGGGAASGCGGTGGCCTCGGGGCAGCCCCGCACCACACCCAACCTCCTGGGGCTGAGTCGAGGTGCTTCAATTCSGCATTTCCTCCTCCTTGCCCTGTCACAGAAACCTCTTGATGCATGAAACCTCCTCGTCCTCTTCCAGTCCGTGTGCAAATCAAAGGAATTCCACCGCCCTTCTGCTCAGCTGCTCTCGTAAGATGCTCATTTAAAAACCAAACACACTGAGTTCCCTTATTTTCCCATTTTTCTGTCTACCAGACTGTGTCTCGGGCAGGTCAGACACCTGTACCTCATTCCTGGAACACAGAACCTAAAGGGTTACATCCCTCCCTGCTTTTCCACACCGGTAAAGCCAAGGAATGGCTGGCTGGCGATTTATGCAGAGGTTAAATGACCAGGCAAGCTGTGGCTGCCCCGTCCCTGGAAGTGTCCAAGGCCAGGCTGGACGGGGCTTGGAGCAACCTCGACTAGTGGAAGGTGTCCCTGCCCATTGCAGGAGTGGAGCAAGATGATCCTTAAGCTCCAATCCAAACCATTCTATGACTTTTGGTGTGACACCAATTTACACAGTGCCCAACTGACACCTCGCCCTCTCCACAAGGGAGAACAAAGCTATTTCTGCTCCTCCAGCTCCGTTCTGAWGGGTTTTTCTCCCAGGCTGCGATTCCACCCCCAGCCCAAGCTCCTGAGAGCGAGATCCTGCACGAGCAGCTCCTGCTGGTACCTCCACACAGGGATGGAGGGGGAGGAAAGGCCCCAAAGCTGCAAGCTGAGAACACCAACACCCAGGCTGTGCTGCGGGAGGAGAAGAGCACGTGAAGAGTTAATCCATGTGGGAGGATACAAGGAACCAATACCAGCCTAGCACATACCAGGAAAATGTGTTGTTTACTTAGAGCACTGCAGAAGGGCTCAATAGCAGCAGATCCATCGCTCAAAGCTGCCCCGGCAGCGACCGTTCCCAACAGATGGTACATTTTTCAAGACTGAGGTTCTCTCAAGTATCAGATATATATAAATCCACCTTTGGAAGGCAGCAGGGGAAAAAAACAAACCAAAACCAGCGACAACAAAACAAACGATTTTGAGAAATTCAAACTTATTCACAAGATTTTTAAAAAAAAAAAACCAAAACCAAAAAGAACCAAGACCACTCTTACAGTATAAACACGCCAATTCATTCATTTTTACTGATGGTTGCATTTATGAATTTCATTCTCGTGAAAAAAGGGAATAAAAGGAAAAAAATTAAGAAAATAGCTATTTATAGAAAACAAAACAAAAAAGGGCTCAAACAGAACAGAATCTGTGCTGATGCTTTTGATGAGCAGTCCGATGGCATTGAACATTACCTGTGCAAGCAGGCATGCTTGAAAACCTGTCTGAGTACTGCAGCTTCAGTTCCACAATCCAGGATTTCTTTTATGGTTGTTGGAAAAAAAAGAGCCTAATAGTTTCATACTGTATTTATTTAATAACTAAAATTCACAAATAAAAAGATACTTGCAAAGTCCTTTAGTTGTCTCATCCCCTCCTCCTCCACTCTACTGCTTTCAGACCCATATGCATAAAAAAATGGGTTTGGATTTTTAATTTTAACTGTTATATGATTGGTCGTTGGAGCTGAAGCACCAAATGGAGAAGATGCTTTATGGAGATGAGGGTAGAACCCTTTGCCTTCCCRCACACATTTTGGAGGAGCACGGGAGATGTACCAGTGCCCGGACTCCTCTGCTCCCATTTCCCCCACCCAGAGCATTCCTTTCATTTTATATTTCCTCTGTTAAGTGACTGACTGCAGCCTCTTTTCCCCCGTTCTGTCCCTGTGGGACTGCACACACGTCGCACATTGTTCATTTCTCACTCTCCAGGCTGTGAGTCAGTGTCAAGTAGGTCCTGTTACAGCTCAGTGCGAGTTGGTTTGTAATGGGTCTTTTCATTTCAGGTAGGTTTGTGTGTCGATTCAGAAGGCTTGCGTTGTTTCTTCCTTGTTTATATCTGACAAGCTGCTGGATAAGGCTATTCATACTCCAGGAACTGTTTGTGATAGAACAGCAAATATCTGCAAGAGAGCAGAGGGACAGTTTCAGCTGTGCTGGAGCAGATGAGTTTCCATTGATGCAACCATAAAACATGAGGGCTGTTGATTTTGCTTTTCTTTTCAATTTGAAGCAATTCCAGGGACAGTAACCAGGGATAAGAAGGAGGGAAGCCAGCTGACAAAATTCTACTAGCAACTCAGGGAACTGAACAGCTGTACATTAAAGAGGAGGCCCGTGGATGCCCCATTCCTGTAAGTGTTCAAGGCCAGGGACAGGGCTCGGAGCAACCTGGTCTAGTGGAAGGTGTCCCTGTGTTGGAATAAGGTCATCTGTAAGGTCTCTCCTTACCCAGGCCATTCTATGATTCTACGAAAGTCAAACCTTGTAAAATCTACTCAGGACCTGAAAGCTCTGTAGGATTGGACCGTGTTGGTGCCCAGATAGGCAGAAACCATTTAACACTAATGTGACACAAAATAAAGGAGCTTTAAGATGCAACTGTTGCTTTAGAGTCCTTTACCAGAGATCAGACACCAGGATCATTGCAAACTGCCTCCCATTTACTGGTTCAGAAGCAAAATGAAGCAGCAGCCACGTGGGTGAACACTCATGTCCCAGTTAAATATGTGATGCCTCAATCTGTATTCAAATCTGGTGTTTTAAAGGATGAAATTCTTCCTGTCCTTAATTACTGTGTGTGTGCTGGTACAGAAGGGAGCCCAGCCCCTCAGCAGCCACACAGGAGAAGGAGACTCATCTCTACACAACCCTGTTCACACTCTGACACCACTGGTGAGTCCTCAGAGCACTTCTGACATGTTCCAATTGTTGTAATTCCAGCCAAGCCCTATGGATTTCCTCACACAATGCAGAGCTACTGAGTCAGCCTTTATCTGAACCAGGGAAATGCATCAAAGCTCAAATCAGCCTTTATGGGCAATAGTTGTGTTGTACATCCTCTCTTCCTTGCCTCTGGCAGGTTCTTCCATGGACATAACCCCACCTGAGCACAGCCACTTGTTACTGAATTACAACAAACTCATTTCTCTGCTCACCTCAAAGCAGAAGTTCCTTGTCAAATCATTTAACACCAAAATTCAGGTATTATAGATTTATGTTTTTACTTCCTGACTGAAGTTCGAAAAATGAAAAAATGGGAAAATCTATTTAAAAAATTACAACCTGAACATTGTGCCTGCAGCAATCCTTGAAAATGTCATGAATAATTAAAACAAGAATGGTAAAGGCTTATCTCTGCAGTACCAAGTCCATAGTTGAAAAAGCAAAATGAAGACTTCAGATTTTAAGGTGCTTTATTCTTGGAACATACACCAGTCCCCAGTGCTTCCCTCAACTGAGGAACACCACGGTGATTCCCTTGAAAAATACTGCTCTGCCCTCCCAAAACTTGTCTAATATAAATATGTGAGGCCATAATGTCAATCTGAGATTAATGTAAAGCCATGAGCTAAGAAACAGCTCATGTTCTCTACCTGCCTCCCAGAGAGCTTTGCCATTCTGGGTCACAGCATTTCCTTAATGGCTTTTCTTCGAATCTTTTACACTCACTGTAATCCAAAGGTTCTGCAGCCACAGACTGGATTGTGTCATGGAGGTAAGTACTGCTCCTGCACTGGGTGATCCCACCACTTTGGTTATCAGAATCCCTTCCATTAGCAGGAGTTTGGACATGAGCACCAGTTGCAGACACTGCAGAGTCACCTGATGTCCCTCGTCCTTCCCCTCCCCTTCCTTCAGCAAATCCAGGGTTATAAAGCAATTATGTATCAATATAATCGTACAATATCAATGCTGAAGCACTGAGCATTACAGGGGATATTCAAGAGACAAATTATCCTTCTCTGTGATGAAAGGTGTTTTTTAAAGTACGGAAAACCCAGGAATGATCAAAGTTTCCCTTCCTTCCCCCTTCCCAGCTGACCACTTACCCTTCACTGTCTAGCACATCCTTAATGCTTGCCTTGGTGATAATGGCATCATCACACTTGAACCACTGGTCCTTGTGCTGCCGGATGAAGCTGGTATAGTGCCCACTCTCCAAGGTTCCCTGGTGATTAACTACTGCAAACAAGGAATACCTGGGACAGAAAACAGTTCATGAATAAGTGGATCAAAAGGGGGAAAACAATGGATGTTTTAGACAGGCAGAAGCTTGTGTTCACAAACACACATAGCAATGGTAAAGGATCTGGTCCATCAATAAAACACCACTTTAACATTAGATGGGAAGGGGGTGTCTTTGCCCAGGGTAAAACTCCACATTTTTCTTCTCCTGTCTCGCTATTTCTGCAACTCTCCAGTTTGGTGACCATTGTCAGCTTTACCAATACTGGCTACCAAATTTTCTTCATGAATAGATCAATATTGGTGCATTCCTGAAGAGGACCACTGATTATCCAGTTTGACTTTCTACTTCCCTGAATTTCTCTAAAGAACCAAAAAAATGCATTTGAAGTATGAGGAAGGARGTAATCTTAGATATTTCTAATGATGAACTGCTGGACTGATTAACTGTCCTTAATCTGCAAAGTTTGTACTTATTTTGAAACAGTGAATATATTRTCTCAACTTCCAGCTCTCAGATGCTGCTGTGCATTTGCCTGAAAACTAGCAGGAACACCTCTGTTCCAAAGAAAGATACTGATAATCAAGTTGCTCTAATTTTCTTTTCCCTTTTCTTCTCTTAAAACAGGAAGACTGAAATCTTTCACTCTTTTGTTCTAAGGTAAGATTTTGTTTCCAGTCTTAAATACACTTGTGGCTCTTTTTCAAGTGTTCTCCACTCTCTTTAACTCTTTCATAAAATGCTGTCCCCACACTGTGTGTGTGATACAAGCACAGCTGCACAATGGTGAAATAATCTCTCTAATCTCACTTGATATTGTCCTGCTCACGTTCAAAATTCACGGAACTCTTTTGACACAGCAGTGCCACAACAAGGCACCTATTCACTGACTGCCTACAGAGCCACTGATTTACAGCCACTCTCTTTAGGAGAGTCCTTGAATCCACATAGGATGGACACCACCCTTCAGTCCCAGCTGGAGGATCCTGACATTGCCCCAGCTGTTTCCTGGAACCAAGATTACTGAGCAGCTCAGGTTTCTCTGCTCTCATTACTTAAATCTGCTTCATTTTTAAGAACTTCTCCAACTTAGGGCATGTGCAAACCTCAACAGTGATCAGTTGYGTTTCTTTCAGACCTTTTCTAACACTACTAAACACCCCACACCTAATAATTCAAGCTGTAGGACCACACAACACCTGCCTGGTACCTGCCTGGATGACACCTGCACTAACACCTGCTTAGTTTGTTTTTAAATCCTTTGTGTGATTCCAGTTTCTTACTGAAACTTTTCGTGGCAAATGGAGTGCCTTGAATTTAACTACACAAGGGCAGCACATAACTAGCAATGAAACTTGTAACCTTATTTAAATGCAGGGGTAAGGTTTGTGTGACCATTTCTGTTCCCATAAAGCAATGGATACTGGTTTCAACTACATCCCCTTTACATTTTTGAGCAAGTCTYGTMTCAGTCCATCATTTATTCTGACTGGAATCAATACCTGACCAAGAGACCCCAGGATCAGTGGGATCATCTATTCCTGTCTCTGAGTGTCAGTGTTCTATTAACTTTCTTTGGTCCTCTAGAASTCCCTTTRCCATTGCAAWAGGAAGAGGATTAGTTAAAGGAAACACCCATCCCTTGTAATACTGGAACCACAGCTTTTCATTTTGCCCACAGACCATTTGCTGGGGGTATCTGGAACAGCTGCCAGAGCCCCACAGAAGGGCAGGAACTGTACTRAGTGCAGCTTTATTTTGCACCAGTTCAGACTTACTGTGCTGTCAGCTATGGAAATGCACTGGCACTGCAGGATATAAAGCAACACCATCTCCTTCTAGAAGGCAACTACCTTTCACAATAGGAGTCATGGAATGTACCACTTACTTATTATCATTGTTTAGACTATCCGTCGGCTGCTGGTACTGCCCGTTCATTCTGCTCTCTTTACTGCAACACACACACACACAAAAATCCAGTCACTTAAAGCAGAGGCTCCCCAAACCCAGSAAATAGATCTGACATGACACAGCCTGTTTGCTGAATCCAGGTCCTTATTCCAGCTGAGCAGCAAAGGGCTGATTAGGATGCTAAAGATGCTTTATTTGCTCTCACAGCAATGCTACATCACAAACACCATTTCTCCTCTGGTCAAGGCTTCAGTGCTGCAAATACACATCTGTTTACGTCAAATGTTTTATCCAAAAGGCTTAAAAACAGGTTAAGAAAAGATTTGTATTTGAAACCCGGGAAATTATCTAATTACATCAATCCTTTATCGTGTGAAGGGTCAATCATCCCAGCTCTGACTTGTAAATTCATTTTGTGTTTTGACAGCAGCAATAGGATTATGCTGTTGATTTCCTAGCTGGTGAAATTCAGACTACTGAGTTATGCCTGCTGATTATCCCATCTCTATTCCATTATGCTGGATACCTTTCATCAGCAGAGCCTGTTCTATCCAGGGAGAATTCACCAGAGAGGAACAGGGAAGTCTCAAAATCTCCAGAATATATTGGATAAACCATATATTCTTAATATAATAGTATTTAACAGGGCTTCAGGACTCTCCTTTCTCTCCTGGTAGAAGCATCTACTTTTTTCCTGGGAAATGGAAAATGCAGGCAAAGCTTGAAATTATTAGTAAAATTTTAGCATCAAATAGAGCTCCTCTGTTAAGAGATGCCATGGTTTGGGGCTTTCTGCATTGCTTCAGATATAAATTAAATCTGAATATCCTCTTGCACATTTGCATGGAATACCTGACAAATAGTTGTTAACTACGGTGATTAAATTCCTTTCATAAAGGTGTATTTATATAAATGCCATGTCTTCCACAAACCTGGGAGAATGGGAAAAGTCTTGCTGTTTGTATTTTAATCCGGACTATGTTTTTGCTTCTTGCAGCATTCTCTAAACAGAAGTTGAAGGTACTAAACAAAACCCCTCAGATTTGCATATGTGCAGGAATAAACAGGAAGGATTTTTATAACTTCAGGAATGCTGGGTTAGGCATTAGGTTGGCTCTAGTCTGGCCAACTGCACAGGATGATTGGTGGGTGGGCACTGAGGGGAGGGGACCAAAGCAGGGATCTGAAGGAAGGATGGATCTGAGTCTATAATTTAACAGGCAACCATAACACACATTAATTAAAAAAACCCCACAATGTTTAAATATAAATCCTTTTCTGGCACATRAAACTGAAGAGTTTATCTAAAAATAGCTTTAGAAAAGCTACACCTTCCACAGAGAAGCTCACGGCAGACGTACCACTACAGACACTGTTCTGTACCCTCAAGGAGGGTCCCTGTTTCCTACTGCACATGTATGAACTGGAAACCAGTTCTGCYCAGGTCTGTGGGGGATTTTGGGCTTGGTACCCACCTGGAAGCCATGAAAGGTGTCATGTCCAGCTCCAGTGGAAACGAGACATACGTAGTGATCTTCCGCCTCAGTTTGGCTGAGTGTTCAAACCGCTGCAGGCAAAGGCAAGAGGGATTTTCTTTAGAGAAAGGCTGAGTTTTATGTCTCTTATACATGTCCTAAGCTTAGAAACAATAACATGAGAGCATATTAGCAGTCACTATGCAGGGCCATGCCCAGATTTTTCCTACCAGCCCATGTAAACAACAACACAATTTTACCAGGAAAATAAGCCACCGTTTGTGGGSTCCATGTTAATACAGTATTAATTATTTACTGTAATATCTATGCATACAAACTTATTCCCAACTGACATCAAGGGAAKAATGTATTAAACAGGGAGAGCACACACAGCCTTTACCCAAAGCAGTGTTCATTTGTACTAGGACTGTTCCAAACCCATGGCTGCTGCCTACCCTGGCACACAGAACTGGTGACAACGGGAGCTTGCCTTCAAATTCACACACTGAATCCACCCAGCCAATCATCTCAAGTGACAGCAGTCAAGCCTACACAGGAATACCCATTCAAATTAAGGCAAAAAATGGAATATGATAGCAAAAAAAGCCTTGTCCCTCAGCCAAAAGGGGCCTGCAATACCCACCATCCTCTCCTCATCTCTTGATTGAACATTAAATGGAAACAGGAACAAATACCAGAAAGAGATGAATGAGTTTCTATTTAAAGGCAGCTTCCCTCTCCATTTCTCAGAAATTCTGCTCTATTTACACTTCAAGTTAATTATTTTCCAATTGTGATGCTGTAACAATTCCCTAGCAACAGATCCAGATGTGAAAAGCTGAGACTTCTGTAATTGTTATCTTTTGTATTTCTTTCTTGCTTTAACACATTAAATGAAATTTGCATTTTGCATAGACAAGACCATACGATCACTTAGGAAAAATAATTTATTTTCCAAAAAATCTTCTGTCATTTGGGATAACACAAATGCCAAACTGAGTACAGGAAAGGGGTTGAGCACATTCACCTTGACTTGCCCAAAGAGCAGAATCACTAAGGTCTATCTTGTTAACCACTCCACAGCAAGAAAAACAAAAGCCCAAAACTGCCTCCAAAAGCCAAGCACTCCTAAAACCTCAAGTCAGTGGTGCAAGAATGTCCTTCAGGAAAATCAGAAACACYCAAATTAAGACAAAGGAAATGTGACATTGCACATCCTCGGTTAATGCTTAAGATGCAGCTGCAGATGCTGGTGGATGGGAATGAACACCTGAAGGCTTGACTGTCCCAAAGTCTGGGAAGGCCTGTGAAATAGAAGGGGAAGCCTTTCCACCTGTAACACCTTTGTCCAGRATGTGGCATCACTTTTCAAGGACCCTTCGCCTCTTGACACAGAATGACCTTTACCTGCTGTGACAGCTGCCCACTTTACACATTTCAGACAGAAACTGGACAGGACTAAACTATCCAAGGGCCCCAACTGTGACGTTATCTGCCATGATTTCACATGACTTCTGGTTTGGAAATGTTGGAAATGATTAAAACTACATCACRGTTGGGAAGATACAATAATGTTTCTCCACTGATATCAGAATTTTTTCATGCTTTTCCTGCAACACAGAAGCATTCTTCCAAGGGAAGTGTCAGAATTGTACCATGCAGGATGAAGGAATGTTACTGGAGATTGGTTTCTGTGCTGGTTCAGGCTTTGTACCAGCCTCCCATTCTGTCTCTGGATTCTTGCTGGATAAGTTCCCCCAGACACACTGCAAAGCTACATTATAGATAATGTAACACTATCTTAATAGAAAATCTGGCTGGGCAAGGCAAGCTGTTCTTTATATTAATTTATATCATAAAAGTTTAGTCAGTGAAAGCCAGAAGACATGTCCAGGAATTCAGCTCATCCTCTCAGAGAGGAAATCACGTCCTCTGCTCTGTCAGCCCCCCATGAACTTACTTTGAGATGAAAACAGGCCACAATGGGTAACTTCTTCATAGTGAGTTGTTTGGTAGATTCCTGGTAGCTATGGCAACCACTACATTTGATTTTGGCACTGCTTCCTAGATGTTCTGGCCTTGTAAACCTAAAAAAATATTGAAAAGCAAAGGGATGCACAAAACAATCAGATGATTTTTAACGTGTGCTGAAAACACTTTTACTTGTGGGTCACTGGTACCACATGAGACAAGAGTCCATAGGTTTTAAGTCATTTTGAAAACCCCTAAAGTAAAACCTATAATAATGTAAAGTGCTATGGTTCAGATATCTGAATCTGACATTGATCATTGCTCTAACTTGCACTGAAMTGCATCAGTGGCTGAGAAAGGAGCTCAATGTTAGTTCATTTACAGCAGAACAGCTCATTTTCATACAGAAAGAAAAGAAAGATCTTTTGTTTTCAAACCCAAAAACATTGATATGGAAGACACTCTTCTGCAACACACTCTTCTACCTTGTAGCCCTCCAGGGCTGGGATCAAAGCTCTGAGATGGGAAGGGCTGTAAACACAAAGTTCTTTTCAAAATACAAATACCCTTCTAAAAAACACCTTTGTTGACAACTAGACAAATCTCTTTCAAAATCTTCAGACAGAACTGCTCAAAGGAGCCATGGGAAGAGACCATTACAGAACAGGGAACTGCTCACAGAAAATAGACHACCTCAATGTCCTCACTACAAACTACAGCAAAATCCCTCCTTTCSAGAAACTCTCAGCACAGAAAGGGCCAGGACCATGGACTGCTCAGTCCTGTCCTCCGAGCTGAGACTTCCATGGGGCAAATCAATCATTTCCCCAGAGGCTGCTTTACAATTAGGATTTTTGAGATGAAATATTTTGAAGTATAGTTGAAAATTTTACATTAATGCACACAAAAGCATGTGAGGGCAACACAGTGTCAGYTCATCCCTCATCCTCATTCTGACTACGGCCAATGCAGCCTCCAGCACTAAATGAAATCACAGCCTCCTGATTCATGAACAAAATTTCCTTTACCTGGCCTATGTACCATCATTCTCTGGTTTGTTTTTATTCTGCTTCATGTTTGTTTTTTCTTAGGTCTCTAAAAACTCTTATAAATTCGCTGTGGTTGTTGTTTGGAATGCCCTTATCTTTCCATTTTTGTGTCATATTCCTGTTCAATCCTTCCTTCTTCAAGCCAACTTCAGTTGCATGGCTGCACTGACATGAAGTTACATACCTTGTTTCTTSCTAACTTTTAGGTAAAAATACAGACCTATCCTCTTTATCCTTCAGAGTTCAACTTCTTTCCAAAATCCACACTTTCTGAAAGTATCTTTGAACCCAGACACTTTTTCTTCCCTGTGATCRTCTTTGATTCTACTAACCTCTATGTTGAAGAAAATCACCAAAATTCAACTCGTTTTGCCTCTTTGATGCATTCCTGCATCAGCAATTTTTCATTTGTATTAATTCCCTCCTTTCCTTAAAATTATTGATCTTAACGGTGTCAAGAAGATTAGAAATCAGATGTTAGAGACTATGAATTTTTATTGCAGGAGGATTAGCTTTGCCCCAGGCTCCAGGTAACCTCTTCCTCAGACAAATATCTGCATTTGCCACAAGAGAGTGACTTTCAGATCTGCTGAAAGATCCAAGTTCACCGTACACAAAGCCATAACTTTCTCCCCAGGTACCTATTTCCAAGATGCCCAAGTTTCAGGCTCAGAATTACCTGTTCTTTTTGAAAGCTCCATTCCTTTAATCCTTAATGACATCCCTGCAACTAAGCTGGCAGTAGCTGACTCTCAGTTGTGCTTAGAGCAAAATCTGACTCCTACTTGGAGTTAGAATTTAGATAAGTATTAAATGCAATGCAAACTCTCTTCATGTGCTTCCTTAGCCAACAGATCCAAGAACATGGAGACAGGCATTAGTGATTTTGATCATGTAAAACCACGTTGCCTGGCAGCAGCAAATGCAAAATTYGCTTTCTTCTTGCATCATGTGGCAACTGGCTTTGAGTGCTTATTGTTGCTCTCACCCTTCTCACTTTCTCACACGCAAACAACTAAATTATGTGTAAAAATGCTGTTTGGGGACAGAGCCACRGCAAAGCACCGCTTACTCCCGGTGTTCAGAGCCACCCGGAGAAGGGGACGAAGCCAAACTCCTTTTGTCCAAGGCCAAGGTGCGTGTGTGGCAGGCCATACCTTCGCAAGCAGTCTGTGAGGGTGGTGGTGCCCGACACGTGGCTTTCCCCGTTCACCACGCTGCCGTCGCTGCCCGGACTCAGCGGCCAGAACGGGGTGGAGGAGCCTGGCAAATCCAAACTGATGTCCCAGAACGGGTCTATCGTCGTGGAAACGCCACTGTGGGAAAGAGAACGGTTTCATACGCCTTTAAAGGAAGCCACGTGAACAGTTTCTCTCGCTGTGGGGTGCACTCCAGGTACTTAATYTGAAGGACTTTGGGATCTCCGTCACCCCTAGAGGGCACTCAGAGATGACAGAAAATAGAGCTGCTCCASAGTGTTTTCCCACAATTGATCGTTCTCCTGGATGTTTAAAAGCCTTATGTTAGGGGAAATGTATGTGATGTACCAAATGCAAAATACAAGTATTTAAGACATTCTCCCACTCACTGGAGCCCTGAGACTCAAAGCAGGGCTGCTCTGAGACAGAAGCACTACTGACCAGTATAAACCAGTTAACATCTATGACAATAGCTACGTGCCATTCAAYTGGTTTAGAAACTGGTCTTCTCTGCTCAAGACATGGAAGATGGTGCTTAAGGCCACTTCAAAAAAGAGAGAGCCTTTAAATACTTTTGCTGTCCAGCAGTGCAGTGAATTCAGCTTTGCAGTTCCTCCCAGCATCTCCTACAGCCTTTGGGATTTGAGAGGCCAAAGAATAACTGCACCAAGCAGTAGCTCATGTTCTCCATCAGAGCTCTCTAAAGACAGCTGAAGACAAGCCAAGAGCCAGACTGTGGAAAAAGCTGCTCAAAATTTTAACTGGTATTGACTCAAATTTTTTCTCCCAGCACTCATATTTTTAAGAGAACTTCAGGGGTTTAAGCTCCTAGTTGGGAAGGTTTTTTACTCTGTACTTGTTATATTTATTTTGAGTTCTCTCTTCCCCTAAAACTAGTGTCTTTCACTCTGCAATCTCATTAAGACTTCAATATTCTGCCTTTTTCCTCTGCTTCATTTGTGCAAAAAAGTTGTCAATTTTCAAAAGAAAACTTCTTTTGTTAAAGTTTCATCAACGTTAATATTGTGTCATAACACATCAAGCTTTGCATTATCACATAAGGATAATGTGGCTCTATCAGGCAAAGAACAAAATTTCCTATGTTTTCCTTACAGTAAATCTTTTGCAAATCCCTCCAGGAAACTGAGAATAAAAGCAGATTCAAACAAGCCCAGCCCATCTGCAGGACAGCAAGAATGCAAGGCAGAACAAAAAACAAGAACTCTGACTTCTGCACTATGGCAACACCAAACATCTCCAAAGAGAAGTCAACTTGCTCCAGTAAGGAGTAGAACAAKAAATACATTTTTCCATACTCTTATTAAAGCTTTTTTTCTGGCACCTGAGACTACATTAGGCATGAGGCTCTTTGAAACCTCTCCTGATGGTACATGAGGCTCCTGACTGAAGGAAAAGGTATTGTATATTAGAATTTTCTTCAAATGTAGTTCCAGTTTTGTACTTTCAAATCCAAACAGATCTTGGAAGTCTTTTCCTTATGAACTTGGAAAACAACCACCTTTTCCACACTAGCAACAGGTTTATGTGCATAATGCTGTGGTACTTTCTGGGCAGCTTTTTAGGTATGTTTTAAAGTATCACAGTTAACTGGTAATTGATTGCACTTAGCTGATAGAATTACAGAATCCCAGGATGKTTTGGTTGGAAGAGACCTTAAAGATCATSTCAYTCCASCCCTCGTCATGGGCAGGGACACMTTCCACTATCCCAGGTTGCTCAGAGCTCCACCAAGCCTGGCACTGAGCACTCCCAGGGATGGGGCAGCCACAGCTTCTCTGGGCAACCTGTGCTGGTGCCTCACAGTACTGCATTTACACAGTTCTTGCCCTGCTGGAGTTTTGATGGTATTTATTGGTATTCAAGAGAGAAAAAGTTCGGTGCACTGTGGCACAGGATGGGGTGCAGATTCAAATCAGAGCTCAGGATCAGGAAAAAATGACTTACTGGCAGACTTGACAGGTAACATCCGACTGCAGTCCGCCTGTGAAGATTTGGTCTATGATGCAGTTACAGTGGTTGGGGTTGTTGGCCTTCTTCCCATTATCATCACCTGCAGGAATGCAAACACAGGCTCAGAAGTCAAAAATCCTCCGAGAGAACCGTGGTTTTTCTTGGACTGTGCCTCCAGTAACTCTTTCTAACTCAAACCTACACTGCAAGTTCCCAAGGACAATACAGAACCTTGAAAAATTGTGCATTCAAGGAAACAATGAAACAAGACGAGAACTCCTAGAAATGTAGAAGATAACCAGAAGCTGACTGAATGTAGAGGTGAAGCTTTAAGCCCCATCAGCTCTTAGCCAAACCCTTGCTCAGGCTATCTCCCTTTACAGAGATTTGCTTTGCACTGCCTGGCGTAAAGATCAGCTCCTAAGGCAAAGCACTTGCCAAAGTGAAAGTCAAATTTGACTTTGATGAAAATCAATATTTCAACTTCACAGAGAAAAGAAACTTCAGCAAATGCTACTTTTTACTTCTGTGAATAGAGTGAGGGGAGAGGGTTTTTTAAGAGCTGTTCACCCCCAGCCTGCTGCCTCCAACCCAGCATTTCAACATCAACCTGCGCTTTCTGTACAAGTTTTCTTCAGTGGGAAAATGAATGTCCTTATCTGAAGTGGGGAGATAATGCTGTGTCCTCCTCCAGAGGCACAGCAATCTTCCGAGTTCCCCAGAGGCACAGTGAACACATTCCCATGTTTTAGGCATCACACGCTGTCACTGCAGCTCCCAGGAGTACAGTGTCATTTTTAGGATTTGAGTGCTGAGATTAGGCCAATTCATCTTTCTCACAATAACCAGAGTATTAAATAACCAAAAACTTCTTCACACAGTTCTCAGCTTCAAAGCCTTCTTCCTCTATTCTCTACAGGTGAGGTAGAAATTATATCCTTTTCCTTGGATTTCCAGGCTGTGCACTGCTTACTTTCCTTGGGTAGGAGAGATGCAACTGGGTTTGCTTTACAATCAGAGATGCACACTCCAACTATTTCATAGCACCAGCTAATTATTTCATAAACTATATCTTAAGATGTTTTCCCATCTCCTCCAACAGCAACTGCTACAACAGAACTAAGTTTGGCCAGGTTTCCCAGTGTCTTTAAGTTACCAGAAAGTATTTGATTCCTGAAACTGAAATGCTCCTCAAATCTCAGCTATTTCTCRAAACCCATTGATTTCCACTCAAGAATGTCAAAAAAAACACTTGAAAAAACTAAAAGTGTAGGGCAACAGACCACTTCTCATGTGTCTAAGGTGCTCTAGCTGGAGCCTTCTTGCAGTAGGAACAAATACGATTATTTTCCTTTTTTTTTCCAATGAAGCTTTAGAATTTTGTTGGAAAATATTATATGATCTGACAAAGGTTCCACCTGATACTAAGTGTGGAAAAGCAGCCATAGGTGATACCTACTAAGCTGCAATGGGCCACTTGAGTTAATTAGATCCTAAATGCCTCAGGAAAGTTCTCCCTCAGCTGCTGGATTTAGGCTTTAGGAACCTTTGTTTGAATTGCCAAGAAAAGCACATTGTTTCCTTAAAAAGGCTCTTGTAGAAACTGCTCTAAAATTAGATTTCAAGTGTGCGAGGTTCAAGTTGGGGGTTATCAGACCTGGTCTCAGGCGCTTCTTGATGGGAATTTCAGCTAAATCTTACTGAACTTAAGAGCTTGTAAAGGCCTCAATTATGCTAAGCTAATGAAGAGGGCATACAGGATACAGACTGGGCAAGGCATCCTTCACCTACAGAAAAAGCTTCACTTAGAAGCATTAAAGAAAAGAAATTCAAAATAGAATTAACYGGGTTTTAGTTAAAACTCCACTTTTCCTTTTTAAAGAATCCACATGCCCCTACCACATCCTTGTAATCTCCCCATTTCAGACATTGTTTTGTTTTCAGGGGGCAGAAGGAGAAAAACACTGTTCAGAGCTTTTCCCTGGACCACAGGTACCATCCCAGCTGGACACCTTCAGCAGACAGTCATCTCCTCCTACAGAGAGAGCTGAGCTCTCCCTTTTCAATTACACAAGTCAATTAGGATCAGTGATGAGAGGGTCTCAAATGAATATCCTGCAAGCTTGTTCCCAGCAAAACAGAAGGGTATTACCCACTCAATGTTATTTCCCATGACATTTGGTTGGAGAGGAGGGAAAAAAGAGTAAGATTACCACCTACACACACTTGTCAATATGGAACAGATGCTGAGGGGAGGTATATTATGCAGCTGAGAACTAGAAGCCGCTAGATTGTTGTGCTTAAGTTAAGGTTCCCTTCAACATTTCTGTCTCACAAAGGAGGTTTTAATTTCATCTATTTTTTTGGGGTTTAAATCCGGTCATAATTCTTACCAGGGAAATCAGCAGCTTCTTATAAGAGTGGTCAGCACAAGACTAAAACCAAACTGTAAAATACATCAATGTACACRCTAATGTGATTATGGGGATCAGAAWACTGAGCTTAGAATTTGGATTCAAATTAAATGCAACACAAAAGTTACTCCTGTGCCTGTGCAATAACTATGTTAACTTGTATTCAAATTAGGCATTTAATACACCACTGAAGGTAAATAATACCTAGCAACTGCAAGAACAGCTATAGATGATTTTTCAACACTGCTTTTGGTTTTGAAATAAAACTGYAAGTTTTGCCTCAATCTTCCATTCTGTATTTTAAATGAGAAAAAGGAAGTCAAGAATTGTCAGATTTTAAAAGGGGTGTTTATCAAAACAAGACATTAATGCTAAT
The DNA here is from genome assembly GCA_018881555.1 of Amblyornis subalaris. Taxonomy (NCBI): domain Eukaryota; kingdom Metazoa; phylum Chordata; class Aves; order Passeriformes; family Ptilonorhynchidae; genus Amblyornis; species Amblyornis subalaris. Next base: position 2,812,964 of record JACAXG010000028.1, read on the forward strand.
ATTTCTGCTCTGCTTTGGTCCCTGGTGTTCTGAACAAGTGCTTGTTATTTCTGACAAAGCAGTGTACACACAAATCTATATGGATCAGAGCAGATGACATGTTTCACAAGCATATGCTGTATCACTTCCTAAGAATATCACACAGAATTCACAGAGCAGGGCAGTGTTTTCCTCCCAAATCTCAGTACACCATTATTTTTCTGGCTTCAGATTTGTTTTGTAGCACTCCTTGTTAAAGGTGAAAGCAAAATGCTTCATGAAAATCCAAATAAATGAGGAATAATCAGCTTTAAAGTACTACTCTCTTTTTCCCAGATAACTAAATAAAGTTTGGGATAAACACATAGGATTACTTCTATGTTTTTATCTTGCTTTTTGAACCTTTGTGTACCAGTGCCCATCTCTGCCACTTCAGTGTTGTTGCTTTTGCAATAAATACAGAAACCCCCACAGCCAGTGACTTCACTGTGATGAACATTAAATTTTGACTTGTAGTCTTGATCCATTTAAGAGAATAATAATTCTGGTCTAAGTTTCTCCAAGCTTGAGGATGTCTGAGACAAGGCTGGGAAACTACAAAGCATTTGGATGACTGGAACCTCACTGCTGTGGGAGTTTGTAGAATTAGAACCCTGAATTTATTCCAGAGCACTGGTGATAAAGATGAATCTCTCATGTTGACTACAAGGTGGCTTAATGCTTCACAGACTGGGCAGAAATACAGATTATTTACATTTTTTTTCACCAAAATATTACTTTCCAGTTAGATCACCTTCTTCCAGCTGTTGGAATGACATAAAAGTGATGCACAGGCAAGACAGACTTGACCTCTTTCACTCAAAAATATTTCATATTACTCCAGCAGCACAGAGGAGAGCTSTGTTGAGGGTTCAGAATATGCCCTGCCCAGATGCCACAGCCCAACCCAAYAGTGCCAGCACAAGGAGAACTATCACCCCTGAGACAGGAATTACATGGAGATCAGACAGGTATCCTGGGCTTCCAAAACCCCACAGATGCCACTGCAACAAAGTATAGATTCAACCAGCATTAAAAACACCAACCAAATCAAATCAAAACTACCTGGGCCAGCCAGTCCATATAAGCATCTCAGGGCAGTTACAGGATTACAAAATTTATCTTTACATGGACATCAGAATCAGGTATTTTTCCTAATTTAGGCAGTGACAGACCAACAACAAAAAGTCACAGCTTTCTCTTGGCTTGCATTACGACACTTTCTAGAAAGTTCAGTAAATGGAACAGAAAAGGGATAAATGACTAATAACAGCCAAACAAATATCACTGGATATTTATGTATAAGGAACACTTTCATTTACTTTGGTGCCTGAAACCTTGGTGATCATGAATAATGTCCAAAAACTAGGGCAAAATTTTTCCCCATGATTTTATTTTATTTCAYTGTGTGTTAATTGTAAAACTTCATTACTATTGACTGGAAGCTTTAAAAGCTTTTTTCATTCAGTAAAATAAATATTTAATATTGGCAGRGGAGGTATTATTTGCTTACTGTAACTGTAGGACATATTCTCACTATTAGTAATAATATTTTTACACTTCACATGAATGTGTRTCTGTGTGGACACACAAGTGGGAAAACTTTCCCATTACATTAAAAACTAGTTCACTCCAAATATGGTTTTGCATGACTATACTTGAAATTCTGGTTCAGATTAACTTGCTTGKTTCCCACACAACTGCTCAACCACTTCTTTTAAATTACCTTGATGTGGTATAGATTATTTACTATGACTTAATAAAAGTCTCTCTGTTTCTTCAGAAACAGAAATTTGAAAACCTGRGTGCACAGATGTCAAGGAAGATATGTCAGAGAGATTCTTCATTTAAAGTCAAAYCACACTTTTTAAAGTCTTTTCAGATTCTTTATCAGTTTGAGAAGAGCTCAGGGACCTTTATTGTTGCAAGTTTTTTCTTTACAATTCTGAGAAGTAAATACTACTTCTCCATTAACTAATAGGGATGTATAGAAGAAGTAAGAACATTATCTTATATCAAAGATGATGAAAAAAGCATCAAGATTTGTTAGACCAATGGTTCAGACACTTTACAGGAACCAAGTAGTGTTTCTGTTTGCAGTTGAATTTATTCAGTGTTAAGGAGTGAGAGGCCAGTATTTGGGTGGATTCAGCTCCTTACTGGACTTCCACACCAGTTTAATTTGGATTATTGAAATCCAGTTAGTSATTGTCAAATGACAGATATTAATAACTAAAAAGGAACTGCTCTATGTACTCCAGTCCTTAGCAGGACTTTTTTGGAGAAGATTCTTTTGGAGGCACCAATTCTGGATGTGAACAAGCCCATCTGCTGCCATGCAGGGCTATCTCAGAGATAAAAGCAAGATTCACAATGGTTCAGAGAAGCAGCAGCAGCCTTCCCTTTGACAGTCCTCTGATAAGCCAAAAAAACTAACCCCTAAGTGCTTTTCCTAAGAGCATTTGAGGAAAGTTGAGTGCTTTAAAGCTTCTTTTGGGTAACCAAGGACTTTTTGTTTGTTCTGCTAGTATCAACCCTACTACTTTTCCCTTAGAGGAAGAGTAAAAATTTCAATGCTGCAGTAAGTGAGTCAAACTAGAGCAAACATTGGCAGATAGGGAAATTTTCAGTTCAGCTTGAGTTCAGCTAACAAACACAACATACATAATTTCATATGCTATTACAAAACCGAGACTTAGATACTTCATGTCTAAAAGCATGGCACTGAATATTTTTATTGTATTGTACAATCATGTATTGTTCTATACAGACTAATAAAGCAAGATACCATAACCACTCATTGCTTTTTCTTATTCACATTTCTGTAAGCAATTTGGTGTCAGAAATACAGTAGAATAATATTTAAGCAGAATAATAGTATTAAGACATAGCCTCCCCTACGTTATTTTCATCAGTCCCATGACACACTGAGTAAGAGTTCTAACTACTTCAAGTATAAACAGAATTAAAATGGCAATTTAAAAGAAAAGACASTGACTCACAACCAATAAGAGAACATCATCATGGTGATTCAAACCAATGTACAGGCTTGTCTGCTTCTAACTCTTGGTGATTTTTGACAGTGGGAATGGTTTGTTTACTTATTTATAAATATTTTGAGTCTACCAAACGTTTTAAAAGGAATTTGCTAAGAGTGCTGTAGTGGCACTAGACTTGATTTAAGAAGAGATGGTTCTACTTCCTTTGGATGCAATAATCCTTGTTGATTGAAGCCTCAGCACAAGCCTTACCTTTGCAGTGTCTGTGTAGCACATCTAATGCAGCAATGAGGAACTCGTGTGCATCTTGTTGCTCGTACCCTGCTAAATGCCGTGCGTGAGTCCATACCAGGTGCAATAACCTATATGGAATGTGAGGAGATCGGTGCCCAGAGTAAAACTGCTCAAAGCAAAGAAAAGGACACGACTGTTAACAACTTACACAGCCTCAGTGCATTTCATTATTAAGAAGTTAAATGAGTGCAATCAGTCAAATCAGTTTAAACCGTTTAATTCTGATGGCCTTAATAATAAAGGAGAAAGACAGCTTTTTGTCACAGACTACTGGAGAAGTGATCTCAGAACTGAGCACCTCAGTTTTCTCCCCTGAAATTCCATCACTTTGTGATGGATTAGCCAGAAAAATGTGGGGGCGCAGGGAGGGGGGTAGGCAGACACAAACATCACTCACAAACTGCTTATTGATACCACTGGCTTTTATTAAAACAGCCTGGAGGGGAAAGAAAGAAAAAAATCCTACATTTGGAAAGGATCAACGATTTCATTCACAAATTATATGAATGAAATGCCACCCCCCCAACAGGACAAACACTGAAGATCAAAATATTAGATGCTGACTGTCAGCCAGCCCCTGACCCATGGCAACTCTGCATCCAAAAGCTGTGCACAGTCCAATTTTATGGAAAAATTTCCAAGCAGGGCAGCAGCCTCATGCCAGTACTGGCCTTTCACTGCACAAGGATTTAAAAAGAACTTTACTGAGCCAGCTGTTTGCAGAGCTAAGGTCCCCCTTCACTCAGTGATCCCCAAAGCCAGTTGCCATCACCRCTTCAGCAGGGTGTCCCTGCCCGGGAATCTGCTCCTGGACCAGCTCCTGCATCTGCTCCTTCATCTGCTTCAGTCAAAATGTGATGAGCTGGCTCCAGAGTGACTAAAACTGCCCCATGTGATTTTGCCAGAAGCACATTATAGAGTGCACAGATGAATTATTCAGCCAGCACAGCCGTGATGTGAAACACTGCTGCTGGGGGGGTGACACAGCTGGGGAGGGAAATCAGCACAAGGCAGGAAGAACTGTCCACAGGAACTTTTTAAAATTAAAAACTAGCCARGTCCCACTTGAAAAAACCCAAACAAGCGAAAAACCCCCAAACAACCAACCTACCCTGAAAAACCATGCCAAAACCCCACCCACRCTAAGGGTCTGTGTTTCCCTGGGCTGAGGTTCAGCCCTTCCTTTATCCCTGCACCRTGATACCAGCTCCAAAAGCAAAGCAGGGATGTTTGTGGTGTCCCTGCAGGGAGTCAGAAAAGGCCCAGAAGAGTTTATTCACTTAACAGAGTAACATTTCATTTTTAATAAGTGAACATTTGTAAGTCTTTTTGCCTTCCCTCACCTTCAGGACAGGTATCTGCCAGTAAATGCTGCCTGCAACACCACAATTATGTTTTCCCAAGATCCTGTCAAATCCGTGGTGGTTTATTTTCAGTTACTCTTCYCAAACAGAGGACAGTAAGTGGCAAACACATAGAACAAAAATAAGGTTTAAACCCCCAGCAGTATATAAACCTCATCCTTATTGGAAAAGTGAGCTTTCTTCCCCAGCCCTGAGTTTCTCCCTGCACAGTCTCTGAGCATTTTATGTAAGTCCAAGCACAGGCACTGTGCTACAAACCTGCTGAGAGAAAAAACACTGCATTTTAAGGGACAGGCTGGCAAAAGGCAGCACAATCTTCATCTAGTCTTCATATTTGTAGGATTTTCTACATGATTTTAGTGTATTTCCTCCCACAGAAATTTCTTCCTCGCAAGCTCTGCTTTTCCCAAACAAGAAGCTGCACCTCTGCAGCCAAACCCCACAAAATGCTCCTATAAATACAAWGATCAATAGTCAACTCTGATGCCAGCAAGGATGACTCCGAGGGACTRGAGCAGGAGTGTGGTAATTGAAATCTGCTGACGCAGCTGCTGCTCAACATAATTCAGGGAACTGCAGCAATAAAACTTCCCTGTTCTGTCACTCCTCACAATTAGTCCCAGAGCKCTCTGGTCATTTTAACCACCAGCACTCTGTGTAATTACTCCACTGCAGACACGAGACCTGCCAGCAGATTTTACGTTCTCTGCTGCCTCAGTAGAATGAGAAGGGTCTGACATGAAGCTTTATCACCTTATTAACTATTATCACACAAAAAACTAGAAACCTGCCCCATAACAACGTGGTGTGGGGGAAAAGCTTCACTGCTCGAATAAATAAAATAAATAAATGAAACAAAGAATCTGAGCACATTCAACAGTAATATTTTAACTGGAATGCATAAAACATCCATCCCATCTCTGTCATTTCCTTGCTGCTGGGAAGAGCAGCCTATCAGAGCTGTTCCAATCCACAAAAAGGAAAGAGTCCATGTAGTCTTATTCCAACCTTTTCACTGAAGTGTGCAAATATAAACAATGATGTATTTGCAAGTCACCTTTAAAACACTTCAATAGCACAACCGTTCCAAACATAATTTAAATGTATTTTTTTTGTTTAAATTTGTTTCCAATTCAGCAGTATCAGTTGTTTACATTGGAGAGAACTAGCTTGAGCAATTTCAAAGTGCTGGGTAATACACTGCTTAATTGCTGTTCCAGGAATAAAAAAGAGGGGGGAAAAAAGGAAAAAAACAACCAGGATTCAAAGCATCCATTCTCACACACAGCCCAAGTAGAAGTAATTTTGTTTTTCCACTTGAAACACTTGCTGTTGGATTCTAGATAGAATCCACAGTGGATTTAGAAGATTCTAGGCTTTCTAATTTGCATTATTGTTACCAAAAGTATATAGACACCAGTGAGGTTTTAAAACAAAACAAGACCCCACCATACACACCTGTACTTCTTTCTCATCCTCCTGCCAAAAACATGCACAGAAGTTTCTCAATTATGTGAATAAACAAATAAATTTGACTTTGATCATAACAAATAAATTTGATACCCTGCACATGTATCAACTATGAACAGTCTCCACGCTTTGTAATTAAGGATTCATAGGCAGAAGTCCTGTACCAGGTTCAAGACCAATTTGAGAAGTTAAAACCTCCTCTTGGAAAYTGGTTCTCAATCAAGACTTTAAACGTTTTGGCAAATTTACAATGGATGAAACAAGTGGGCAACACAGGCAAGAGAACACCTTCTGGACATCTCCCAAAGAACAATGGTTCAAGGAGTCACACAATCCATTTTGCTTGCATGAACTCTATGTTCTACACTTATTTCAGGGAAAATGTTTTACTAAATCAGCAAAACTCTGTATTTTCCAGGACAAAATGCAAGGCCTCTGTCTATACAGAGGCTTAACTACATTTTTTCCCCTCTTGTACCTTTGTTGTAACTTATTTTATACATAAGTCACTTCCAAGTACCGTCTTCAGATATCAAAGCCATAAATCATCTCCTCCTTTTCCCTTTTGGTCCTCACTTCTCAACTCCTCCTGTGGCTGTGCTGTGCACTGTGATAGGCTCACGAGGATGAGTAATGATGGGAAAAAGGTTTTGTTCCTTCCATCTCTGAGTGGATGAACTGCATTCTGCTCTATTCCCAGGTATTCTTGCTATTCCAGTCACAGAGCACATGAGATACAGATCTGCTAATCCTACCTTCCTGAGTGGTCACTCTGGAAAAGATTTGGATAAACCCTGGGGTGTGGACCATCCTGAAATTCATTTTCATAGGTGAAGCAAAACTAAAACACAAACACCAGTAGGTAAAAAGGAGTGCACAAACCCTTTCAGCCAAAAGGCTCAATGATTTTGTGTGTTCTATCTTCCCTCCGTCCAGCTTCACCACTATCTGTTATTCCCAAATCCTTCTCACTCCTTTTCTTATGCAGTGTAAGTCATGTCATGATTCTATTGAGAAATAGGTTTCATGTAGCACAAATGAGAATGTTAATTGATGCAGTCAGATATTTTTAAAACAAAGAGAGATCAATGCCTGGCATATTTGCCAGAAAATCTACCAGGAAAAAAACACCTCAGTCCTGAGAACCATCTGATACTCATTACTCACCACCAACCTACCTCAAGGTGGAAGAACTTTGTAGCTTCCTATTTATCACAGAGAATTCACTCAACCTATATAACTACACCATCTTAAACAAAAAAAACAACGTGGGATGAGTAACTTCTGTTTAAGAGGCAAAAGAGCAAAACTTGCTTATTTATATATAGTAAGTTTTATTTAATGTTCAAAATAGTCTTTTTCTCCTGAAGAGTTCCCACTCAGGCACTCAGCAGATCCCCTGGCATTCCATTTGCCTAAGATCACACCTTCAGAAAAGAAGGGTGGAGGGGAGATGAAGTTAACCCTTGCCCTGGTTGTTTGTCCCTGGGTAAGATGCTTTGGGATAACCACACCAGTTAATCCCGGTGGGAAAGCTCTGTAGAAACAAGACAGAACCTGAATCAAAGTTTCCCTGGTAATTCAATTACAAAGGAATTCTTAACCATAGCTCTGAGATCTCCTGGTTAGCTTTCCTTCACTCAGACCTCAGCTCTGTAAAGGCAGCGTCAGAATTTTCATCATAACATAAAAGATAACCAGCGTGCTCCAAAAAATGCAGGATTTTCATTTTAATTCTGAATGCAGAGAAATTAAAACTCATTGGGAATAGAATTGTACAATGGGTGCTGACAGAGCCATAAGCACAACAAGGTATTTATTGCTTGTGAGTTACAATATACCCAGTTGGTTACAGACCCAACAGCTTTGCTTATGAGGATTAAGCTCCAGTTTTACTTCCAGGAGGTTGAGTCACTTTTTGTGTCCTCCCACAGCACATGGCTGCAGTATTTAATGTGAAATAAGGACAGAGACTATTGCTGTCTGCACAGTCTGGTGTCACAGATATGGCTGTTCCCTCATCCATACCCCCTCACGTTGCAGAACATTAATTAATAGAACTAATGCAAGTGTAGGCATGAATTTTGATTTGAAAATGAAGGCTGAGCTTCCCAAAGTTGTGTGTGAAATTAAACTTCATTACAATTGAAACTAACACAAATGCTGCATTTAAGCCCAATTTTGGACACCAGCCTGCTCTTTATTCCACGCTTATAGTACAGCAAAAGGCATCCTGGGCCATCAATAGGGCTTCACATACAAAAATGGAAACAAAAATCATTACCTAGAGAGTCCTGATCTTTCCTGCAGCCTCTCCATCTGTAATGCAACACTCATTTCCCCTTTCCCAAGGGATTTTTTAGAAAATGCATGTGTGTAAATAGAGTGTGGTGATATTCATCAGCATGAGAATTTATATCACTATTTGATGAAAGGATATTAAGATTATAATAGTTCCTTATTTTGAAATAAACAAATAGGTTTCTATATTAACAGTGTGCAGAAACTGGTATTTCTATACCATGACTGACTTTTTTATCTAGGCATTGTGGTATTTCCACACTTAACTGCACATCTGGTTTCAATAATCCTGCAGCTGCTACCTATTGGTCTGCCTGCCTTTTGTTTTTACCTCCTTTCCTGACAGACCCGGGAACAATTGAAAAATACAACAAAAAATAAGAAATATAACATACAACTAATGACTCATAAGTGGAGYGAAATGTTGCAAAATCTCAGTTGTGCTGAGTATGAGCAGAAAACACCTTTGTACAAAAAAGGCTAAGGGGGGCTTTACCTCCTATWTATGTTTAACTCACCTGCAGTGACCAACAAGAATAATCTCCGGTAAAAAAGGCAGACAAGTAAAATAAAATTGAAAATCACAAGATAAAGGTAAAGCTATTTTAGGTTGCTCCCTGTTAGAATGAACTTCCATGACAGCACATCCACAGAAAACATGCTCTGCGTACAGAGACCTCCAGCAATTTTAAACGCTCCATGACAGCACATACTACAGCTCTTGGTTTGATTTTACTTACCAAGAARGCAGATCTACCACTGAGGGAAAGGCCCCAGAACTGGGTTGGTTTGTTTGTTTGTAAAGACATCTTAAAACCAGAAGCCCGTGTCCACCCACAGTCCTTACGTTACTGATGTGGAATGGAGATAGTTAATAAAGCTCTTTGACTGTTTATTAAGGAAAAGTCTGTGCCTGTCTCACACAGCACAGGCCAGACCTACAGAAAAAGAACCACTGCAAAGCCAGATTCCTGAGTGGGAAAGGGAAAGAAGAGCAGCTTGTACAGGAAAGACACAAACTGTAGCAACACATTCACTTCTCTTTATCCTCCTTCCTGGCCCTTACTGGGTTTGCWTGTAAGAGATGATAGAAAAGATGTTTTTCCCTGTGAGAAAGCTCTGAACTGAGATCTTTAAAATATTCATACAGACCTACATAATCCAGTACCTTAAACCACAAGGCTATATACTRCTGCTTTATTCTCACTCCCATTAGCACCCAAAGAGCCCGTGACATATTTTCCAGTTACAACTTGCACCTTTAATTAAAGCACACATTCAGCTTTAAGACTAAAGACTCTCAGATCAGTCTCAGAAGAACAGGCAGCACTGTAATTATTTCCAATACCAGCTTTGCCTAAACAAGGGTGACTTCAGAACAGAGCTTAAAAGGCCATTAGTTTCCTTTTCAGCAGCTGGGTATTTTTGACAGTGGGGTCTCAATTTTTACTGCTTTGTTTTGCTGCATTTTGAGGAGAAACATGACTTGTGTTCCCTTTACATTTGCAAATAGAACAGAATTCCTTTCAGKGTAAGAAACAGCATCTGTGGCAAGGTGACGCTTTGTGGCAAACAGCACTCACCTCCTGAAAGAGCGTAGACATTTCACAGACCAGACATGAGCTGGGGCTTTGCATTTCACATTTGTGCCTGTCGGAGAGGAAGAAATCTCGCAGCAGTGGAGTGTGGGTAAGTGCCTGGACAATACAGTTCATAAAACATGTGTTCCCAAGATTGATTAGCCCTCGTAGACCTATAAAGACAGAAAGGGGGAGGGGATGCATAAGCATTATCAAGTTAACGGAATGGTATATTTGCATTTTTATATAGTTTGCACGATATTGCCACAGATTTACTGCATTATATGCACAGCTCAAAGTACAGTTTTATACTGGTTTAGCGAGGCTATTGGTATTTTTGTACTCAAGTCACAAGAAGTTGCAGAAGCTTTCTGAACTACACTAGGATTTGTTTCTTAAAGTCTAAGAAATAAGGAAACCTCAAAGTACAGCAACACCAATAGCATTATTTTGCAATGGCTGTTGTGCCACATGTCACCAAACCATGTCCCTCCCAAAGCTGATACCAAAGTGCAATGACAACAACTGGTAAGTTACTACAGTAAGAAACCAATACATTTAAATAAATCAGTAAGTTTTCAGATTATTTAAAAGGCTTTTCCCCATGCAAGTCACAAATAAGGTTTTTGTAAGCCAAAATAAGGTTTTTATGCTGTTATAATAATCTTTCTAAGACAGGCAGCAAAGGAAACAGCCCTGACAAACCAAGTCAGGCTGTGACATCCAGTGCAGACTTAGGAGATTTTGTATAAAACCCAAGATCTGAACAGAACAACCTTAAAAAAGAAACTCTGAACAACACTAATTCCACACTCSTTTTAGATAAATTAAACATTAATCTACAGCACACATCAAAAAATTCAACTTGGCATAAGAGGATTCATCACACCTTAAGTCAAACGTTCAGTAATGCCCAGAGACGATTTCTTGTGCTTGGAAACCAAGATGCTTAAAGGAAAGCTCTTTTGTTGCACAACAGAAGAGAGGTTAGGAGTGGGGAAAGCTTTTCAGTCATTTGCAAAGTCTAAGTGAGAAGAAAAACATGCTCAAATCCTTGAGTATTCTTCCAAAATGTTAACATAATACCACCATACAGGAGCACTAAATGAGAAGAGCATCAGGTGGACAAGAATGCTTATTTTTAATCAAAAACTTACTTTGAAATGAGATAAAATGCACCGATAGATACAATTCTGGTATTGATTTAAAATTAACATAGTCCTCTTCTGCAATAAAAATAGGATTACTACAGAAACACTGAAAGAAAAAACAGGATTACTAGACAGAGAATGAAGAATTTCCTTGTCATTCCATGGGATGAAAAAAAATTCTCAGCTGGCAGTGCTGTGGTCATTAGAAGTGGTGCAGTTCCCTTGCAGCACAGCAGATAGTGCTCCAAGGGCTCTTTAGCATCCTGCAGCAGGAGGGGGTGTGGTCCAGTTGCTACGTTACCGAGGACAATCAGCACTACACCAGCTTGAACTGCACCCGGAGCTGAAGGCACGGACACAGAGCACTCCTGRATTTTTTTTCCCCTGTATCTAAAGCAACATCGACCTGCTTCCAACAGCTTCCTGTTTCTTCTGTTTACTCACAGGACAAAGTTTCTCATTATATTACAGTGACTTCTAYTGGGCAGAAGCTTGTTGCAATTATTTGCTTGATTTTCACGCTGGGAGGCAATAAGTGTGTGCACAACATTAGCAGAGTGTTAAATAGTTAATTTGTTGGAGCAGCTTGAAATACGGTGTGATGCTTCAGCTCGGTCCACAATCCTATTTCAATCCCCAGTCTGTGTCTCTGCAAACAATGTCACAACAGGAGGCTGTTCGTGCTGTGCAAGTGGAGAAAYGTTTGGTTGGTACCTCTTGCCTACCTCTCCCCCTGGTTTTTTTGCCATTTAAAATGGACTGGGTTTATTTAAAGCACAGGCTGTGCTCACAGGAAGCTGGAAGGCTCCCTGACATGCAGGGTATTTTGAGAAGCAGAAGAGTCTCTCCCTATTTCTCCCTCTGGTTAACACCAGATTTCAAAGTCAGCCTGTTCGTCAGAAAACTAAGAGGAAAACCAGTAGTAAACCTAGAGATTCACCCTAGCACTTTTGTTCTTGGTGTCCAATAGAGCAGTCACAAAAGCAAACACATAAAGGCAGCTTTTTGGAATCATTTATTAAGCATCATTTATTACATGCCTGTGGCTGGACTGTCTTTCCCTGTGACCACAAGAATCAAATCTTCTTCAAAACTGCCACCAGAAGACTTGTTACAGGCATCAGATTCAGAAGGCTCTTGGTTTACTCTGCTTGCTTGGCCTTTGGTGTCAGTTTTTCATGGATCTAAATGGAGTGATTCATGTGCTGAGACTTCACTTGAATGAACCGAGACAAAGCAACCTGCAAAACAGACAAGGCTGAAACGTGAATACTCCAAACCCAAATAAAAATCAGAAAATGGTGATTTGTAGCAAAACAYGAGAACTTACTTGGTTAAAAAGGGGAAAAGGAAAGGAGCACACATCARTCTTATCCTTGTGGGAGCAACGACTGCAGCTGCTGTACAGTCTCTTAAACTGATGTTTGAAATGAAGCAGGTATGAGGCACTGAACTACAGCTCAGGTACTGCCTAAGTAATTGCAGCACATTGAAGAACATCAAAATCTGATGTATGTAAACTGAAGAGCTGACAGAACTCAGAACAACACATCCTCTTGTGCTGAACGTCTACAGGAAATAATCAGTTTTGTTGGAAAGAAAACCAGCTAAAATTTTAAGCCTGTACAGCACTCTGGTCAATAACATATTGAGAACGTAAAAGCTTTTGTGCCTGCCACACCTATTCCCTCCCTTTTAATAAAGCCTGGCAAGGTTTTGCTGGAATAGTCGAGCATCGCAACATGTGGGTCATAAATTAACAGTAAAATAATGTGCCAAAACCTCACATGCAGCAGTCCACTTGTGCTAGCACCAACAGTGGTCTCCACCAGGCTCTAATCAGTGYACAGTATCAGAGTCTAAGGATTGCCAACAGGATCCAACCTCTAGTAATAATAAAGCTCTGGTACTTTGCRAACTTCTGCTGTGCTTCATAGCATTGTCTTTGTTTCAGTTCCTTATGAMTTGTTTCTGCAATAAGCAAGAGCAACCAGTGAGATATTTAATATATTCTACACATGGATGTGTGCTCTTGTGGTAAATGTATTTCACAGAAAAGCAGTTTTGTTTCTGAACCTTGCTGATACAACTGTAAATATTGGAATAAATTAATGTTGCTGTCAAGACAAAATTGGCATGTATGGTATAACCATAAAAAAGGAAATACTTTTYAATCATCATGCATGGAATTCAAACACTCCTCTCATTCTGCCACAAGCTGGGCAGGCAGGGCCTAAGCAAACAGGCAAGAAATCTACTTCTGCAAATGCCTTGAGCACACGGATACCCATCTGGGAAATTCTTTGTACATTTGGTCTCAAGACTGGGTTCTGGCTGGCTTACCTTTGTCAGCTTCAGTTCTTCCATCTTCTTCCAGGAATGGGTTCTGCTTTTTCCAGTGCTCAAAGCAAGAKATCTGCAATACTGGGCCACAACGGTTGTTGGGATGGAGGGAGATCCAGAACACTGGTTCTGCCAGTCCACCCAGGCAAGACACATGAAAAATCCAAGACAAGATAAGGAAATTCCACTTCTCCATGAAAAGCAACTGCACAGCTATTAGAGGTGGGGAAGCAGGGAAATGAGAACCACACATGAATATTAACTASAGAAACCCCAATCTTGCCCTCATGGAGGAGGTTCTGTTTGCCTCTAAATCCGGCTTTGTGCTAGGATGGGAAAGACAGCAAACAAATCAGTTTGAACAATGTTCCCACGCAGAAACCTGGGATTTAGTTGAATGAAGGTTCTGGAAAGAAGAGCAGTGGTCACTGGATAATGCACCTTGGTGAGACAACCCAGAGATCATTCAGATGCATGGAAGCACAGCCAGCTTGAGATCCTTTCTACATTAAGCACAGGTTGGCACCACCTTAGAGCAATTTTTGTCCCCTACCCCCAGTCCCCCATCTGGTGTTGATGTTTCCCTGCAGCTCCATCAGACAGTGTCACAAGTCAGTGCAAGCTGAGGAAGAGCTCACTGAAATATTTAAAGACAGTTCAACACAAACCTTGGAAACAAACAGTGTAGCACAGCAGGGAAGATTTCTAGAATAATTTTGGGTCTTCATCCCATGTTCATCCAACAGGAATCGCCAACAWCATTTAAGAGCATCCTTCTGAAAGTATTTCAAGAGAGGACTGCCCTACTTCCCAGCATCTAAAACTAGACCCAAATTCTCTCTCAGCTCTCAAGTTTCAGGTGCAGAACACACTACACATGACCAGAATGGATCTGCTACGAACAGCAGCCCAGTGAGATCCAGAGCTGTGTTCCACCTGCGTGCCAGGAGCAGCAGTTTTGTTAATGGGGTTAGCGACAGCAATTATTCTCCAAAGCTAATCCCTTTTGAAACGCTAACACAAAAATACTCATTTCAGAAAGCAGCAGTATGCAGATATGTCACATTATAAGTCTACACAGGAAAACTCATGACATTCTGAGACAACAGTGATCACGTGAGTGATCAAAAAAAAAAACCCCAACCATGCAGTTTTGGTGAATTTATTCCCCACCACTTCAGCTGAGCATCCTTTCTCAGGGGCTGAAACCCACAGTAACTGCAGAAGCAGGAACACTGAGTCAAATGAATTAGAACGGGTTTTTTCAGAGGTTTTTACAGAACATTTTTTACAAACTTACCAATAACACACTCAGGTATTAAATTATTTTGACAACTGCTTACGAAAAAGCTACAGAAACCTTTGCCACAGCCAAATTAGAAGAAAAAACTTCAGCCGCGTGATCTTAAAAACTAACTGARCAATTCAACAGACCTACCTCCAGCAAACACAGAACATGCAATCTACCCTGAAAGAAAAAAATCATCTGGGGAGGCAGAAGAGGAAAAACAAAATATGTGATTCATTGATTCACATTGGTTCATCAGGAAATCTTTTTTTCAACGGAGTAGTTTTGACAGCAACAGCAAGCAAGGGATTAGATGACAGATCAAAGAAGTGAAGATGAACACTCAGGGCAATAATCTTCCCTTGCTGGGTTACTGCTGAACCAGGTGAAAACGTGCTCACGCTCCCCTCTTTTATTTTCCTGACTTGACTCCACTTCTCCAGCTATTCAGGGCTGCCAGGTCAGTCACTGCTGAGTTTGAATCACTGCAAATCCCTTTGGAAACAAACCACCTTCCCTGTGTATCACCACCACTACCCACCCACCTTCCACCCCCTGAGCTATTCCATCACCAACAGGCACAACCTGGAGAGCTTCACTCACTCTTCTGCTCTATATGACTTTTAAGCAAAGCCTTTTAAATCACAAGTCAGAAGAGAGTTCTAGAGCAGTATTCCTTAGTTTATAAGAAGAGATCCGTGATATACATTCTCCATCTGATGTATCTATTAGTATTTCACTATATCATTCCATTCTTCTAAAAATACCTATTAAATATCACGTGTATGTGTGTGTGGCATCAAGATTCATAGGCCATGTTGAATCCTGCAGTTTTGGAAGGCTGGGAGGATGACAGAGAACATTGTGTTTAGATAATATTGTTATACAAACTTGGATTTCTTTTTCCTGTTTTAACTATCAGTAAGTCTTTTCATTTGGCACTGACAGGAGTCAAAAAAAAAACCAGTCCCTTCCTCTAAAAGCCCTGATAATACAGAAGACGCTGAGTACGGAACCAGTGAGCATAAGACTACGAAGAACAACTCGTGTAAACAGAGAGAAAATAAATAATAGGACTATTTCACTGCGTTGTGCACTGCACCAAAAACTAAGAGTTTAACCACCCCTACACAGCAGAAAGGCAAAAATATCAGAAAAGGCTTTCCGGAATTAAAAAAAAGGTCATCATAGGAAAAAGATATATTTGAATTTGAAATGAAACYCCATCTTTAACTTTCCTCTTTCCARCAGAAGAATTCTGGATCACTGCATTTTTTCCATTACTACTGAAGTAACAGATTGCTCAATGGCAAAAAATTTGCTTATGTGTACAAAAGGAAACTGTCCCTGAGTTTGCTTCCAGTTGAGAATCCTGGAGTCCAGCTACAGAAGCTGCTACACTGGAGGGAAGAATATGCCATGAGTGGCACATGTATTGCAAAATCATTAACTGTGGAAAGAAACAATATAGTCATTACTCCTCCCTGGATGTATCAGCAGCACCAGAAGACAAGGACTATTTATAAGGCTGAATCACCACACCCTCAGTTTTGGTGTGTCACTGCTGTATAGAGTTAGTGGAATTCATCCTCATTACTGACCTGTTTAACTTTTAACACAACTTCACTCCAAGGCAAAACCGGCTTAGTCAGTCCATTTAAAGGAGTGATCCAGACACAATTCCTGCTATAGCTGAGCCACTGACAACTCAAAACCAAAAGGGGAATGTATCCCATGCACTGAATGCGCCTTGGGACCTCAACGAGGTGCTCTGGCATTTACTCACTTTTCCTAAGCTACTCATTCCTGACCAAGGGTGGTTTTGCTTTTCTAAAAGAGAGTTAATTCCCTGCTTTGCAGATTTTAAGTAGTTCAAAATAAACAAAACAACACATCAGTCTATATTTCCCAGTTTAGCTGTAAGAAAAATCTCACCTTAAGTATTTTGACTCAAATCCAACACTTAAAAGCATGTTCAAGTACTTTATTCAGGCTCACAGGGCAACTTGAAGTCTTTTTTGGGTAATTTCTGGCATATTTGTGTGCAACTGGGCAGTTCTGGAGTGACCTCAGCATTCATAGCAGACTTTCCATATTTATTATTTATGTTGTGTTAAGATTGCTATTCAAGGAGTCAATGTTGTTATTCTTTTTCTCCATTAAAATACCCATAAACCCATAAAAAGTTACCAAAAGGCAACAATCCACCTACATTACATTGCCAGGATAGATGCAGTGTCATATTTGCAGCAGTTCAGCAGCAGAGATTAACATATTTTCTAGCACATCTATGAAGAGGATCTAGTTCATGCACACCACAATGAAAACAACAGCACTTACTGAGACACCAATAATGTTTTCCCAGCATTTAGTTTGTCCCCACCCTTCTTAGTTAACAGGGAATTGATTGCATTCACTATTTATATTCAATAGCTTCAGCGACATCACAATACACACTTAGAGAAGGACAAACCACATCAGGACAGTGCAAATGTAATTGGAAGACAAAACAATAATTCAAGAGCAACTTGTTAAAGGAGAGAAACTATCTGAAATCAATTAAATTCAATAAAAACAATTGTGAAGAAGGAAACAAGAAAAATTAAGTGGACAAACACAAAATAAGGAGCAAAGGCTACAGTAACTCGGCCTAAACAACTTAATCCTGAGCTGTAGTTTTTATACCAACAGCATTTTGAAATTTAACAGGAATATGAGAAGGCCTGGAGGTCATTCTGCTCTGGTGACAGGTAAACCTCAGCTGGATAATGCCTGGAATTGAGCACCCATTTGAAAAAGAAATTATGCAAAGTCAAGAACATGGGTAAAAATTTGTATGGAATTACTATTTGAGACTGGAGAAACAACTGAAGAACCCACTGGTTGAGTTAATTAATTAAAACCAGATAGTGTTGGTGAAGGAACAGCCAGGCTGACAATTTTCAAGTATGTTACAGGCCACTACAATGAGGACTGTAATTAACTCTTGTGACCTACCAAAGCTATAATAAAAAAAGACTGAGCTCACAAGAAGTAAAATTTAATTAGATATTAAAAATAATTGTCTCACTTAGAAAACACTGTAACAGGGGAGTTTGGGACTCCGAGTTGTTGGAGTGGTTCCAAAGGCAGCTCTGTCAGCCCAGTGCACCGACCCTGACTCAGGAGAGGTGTGTGATGCCCCTTCCACTTCATCCTGGGACTGCTCCCACATTCACACTGATGTCAGAGCCTGGTACTAACCACATGGAGCAGTTTTGGCAGGAGGGGGAAGCTGAGGGCATTTCCACACAACAGCTCAGCCAAACTGATGCCAACTCCACAGTGAAATGGTTCACATTGCCCATCTGAGAGCGAAACAGTCATAGCCCTCATCCCTGGATCCCTATTCATCCCTATAAACCAAAATTACCTGCCCTGCTGCCACTCAGGGAAGGATGGAGAACAGGTAACAGCTGCTGCTGGAATGAGGGCTGCTAACTCTCCTCAATGTTATTTTTAGACTCCATAGGTATTCTGTGCATGAGCTTTTGCATTTGTGGCTCAATGCATCATTCACTCCATTTAGTAATGCAAAAAAAAGAGTCACAGGATAATGCAAAGAGATTGCCCGGGTCTGGCATTCCGGTTCATTACCTTTGTGTCATACATGCTAGTGTGTGTCAAGAAAAATTTAAGTTTGCAGCTATCAAGAAGGTTTTAAATCAATTCTCAGTGGTGTCTCTCTACCGTGCTGCACCTTCAATTAAAGTCAATTGCGTAACATTGACACAACACTGGACTCAGGGTTCAGCATAGAGATATGTGTTTGTAGCTTATTTAAACAAAGAATTTCTAGCAACGACATAGAACTAACCTGCAACAAATGGAGAGGAGATTCAAGAAATGTTACTCTTTGCCAGATTTAGGAGGAAAATGACATCTCTAAGCAAAGACTACCAAAGATGGCTTTACTACAGATCCCTCCCAGAGCAACAGCTTGGCCTTTCCACACATCCTACTCGGACACATTTTGTTGGAAGAACCTAAGGGCAAGTGACATCCTTGGAGCAAATATATCAAACAAGTTACCAAGAATATGATCCAACACAAAAAGTGGATCATTTTATATTATTATTACACAGATGAAACCCCTGAGCCAGACAACTCCTGAGCGTACACAGTGTGCCAGACACACCAAGTACTCTCTATACTCTACTTCCAACATGTACATCTTTGAGCCAATTTCCAAACTAATGATGCCAAAACAGGAGCCATTCCGCTACCCAGAGGAGTTCCCATTCTCTGCCCTAGGGCACACTCCCTGTGATTTCACTTCCCTGTAGATGCTGTGTGTGTTCAGCAGTGTGCAAGCACCATGTCCCTGATTCTCTGGAGAAGTACTGACCAGTTAGGCTTATTTTTATTCCTGCTTCCCTAGGCWTAGAGCACTTCAAACAAGGCAAATGATCTCCCTGAATGGTGTGGGCAGAGAAAGTCAGGCTGTGAGGTTACAGCCTGTCACTACTTTGCAGTGGCTGCATGCCTGGGTTAAGTCCAAGCACACAGACAGGGCAGGAGCACTGGATGTCCTTTAAGTTCTCATCCTTCTGATTTGGTGGCAATTGGCTCCTGTGTGCACACCCTCAGCCTGGAAAAATGAGTCAGCATTCCTAAAATATCTGGCAATACAAACAAACACACCCCTTGAGGTTAATTTTTCATATGGCCTGTGTAAATAGAGAAGCTGTTTCAAGCAAGACAAGGGACTGCAAATATCTCTTCCCTCTGAATTTAAATTAAGATATGTGTTTCCACACCAAAATAAAATCAGGAGTTTTGATCAAGCCACTGAAAAGTGCATTGAATCTTCTACTAAAATCACAGAAAACAGCTGTAGAAGGATCTTGGGATGCCACCTGATCTTTCCCTCTACCTCAAAGCAGAATTAACACTATCCATATTATTCCTGCGAAATGTTTCCCTGAATTGTTCTTAAATCCCTTCAATGATGAGATCCTGCAATATTCCCTGATGCTCTTGTATTCTGAAGTGTTCCAGTCTCATCCTTGTAAATAAAGTAAGGCAGAATTTAAGAACTGCAACAATATTAATACGGAAGACAGACACACAACAAAATCTACAGATAAGTTCCTCTAGTGTTAGAGCTTCCRAATTAAAATAATATAATGCCTCAAACAGTAGCAGCTTTACAAAAGCTCCTAAAATGAGGAAGGAGACAACTTGTCCAAGATGCTGGGGTATCACTGGTTTTCTCCACCTATATGAATTTACTTTCTCCTACAGCAAGCTTAAGCCTAAAATAAATGTGGGGGAGAGGGAAAGTGGGGTTAAAGTAAAGGATCTCTGCATTGTGCAAGAATAGTTTTGAACCTTTTGGTAAGTCACCTTACAAGATGAGGACCCAGGAGCACTCTGCAAATAAAGGCCTTTTTTTTTTTTTCTTCAAGAGCATGGAAAATGCCAGGTTTTATATCTGTAATTTTGTATTTCAGCATTTTTACTGACCATCTGCACTGCAAAATTGTTTTTCCCTCTCAGGTGTCAGGAAGAAACCAATGCAGCATATTCTCAAACCCAGAAACCTATACAGCATGTAATCACCCACAGCAACCATTTCTCTGTTTGATTCTCTCAGCTGAAATGAGAGAGGCTGAAAAAGACATTAAGTTCAGCAGCAGAACTTTTACCAAACTTTTCTGAATTCCTGTCCTGGCGTATCAAGGACCACTGAACAAATCTTGCCTGTTGTGCTTCAACCTGATCCAATCTCTGTCAGGAACACTGGGGGATGCACACACACAATCTGGAGCTCACAAGAGAACAAAACATCTTTCATACATGTCACTGGAAATAACCACATCATCAAATTATTATTCAATATCAAAGCATTATCTGATCCCTGTAACATATGGAGGGAACTTCAAYTGGCTGGAGGAGAAACATAGAAACACAGAATCCTGGAATAGTTTGGGTTGGAAGGGAGCKTAAAGATCTCCTAATTCCAACCCCTGCCGTGGGCAGGGACACCTTCCACTAGGGATGTAAATGTCACATCAAGAGCCTCAGAAAYCAAAAGGCACCTCTTCCTGAACAGCAGAAAAAACAACACGAAATGTCACATTTAAGCATATGCACTACACAAAATGCCTTAGTTTACCACTGAAGCCAGAGCCCTCCCAACTGTGGTGCTTGTTGTACACTCAGATATACAGAGCTGAATGAATTTAAAGAAGTTGAATAAAACTATGGAGAAGTTCTTAAAGCAACCAGGAGCTGCCCTGTCTTACACGCCCTACAAAGCAAAGTTCAAGACATTAAAGCCCTAAGAACCAGAGCATAAAAATAATGATTATTCTCATAATTGCTGGAAGGTCAGGGAGAATAGACAAGAAGACACCCAACATCAAAAATAACAGTAGCAGGCAAAGAACAGGAATTGTATTTGTCAAAACGCCTGAATGGTCGATCCAGAGCATTATGACACTGGCCTTTAACAGCCAGTTAAGCTGTAGACCCCTCAAGGTGTTTTCATACGGCAAAAGAAAGCCTTTATAGAAAACAAAACCCTTCAAAAKGTGGCACAGAATAAAATATTCTCTTTGCCCTCCCCCAAAGCAGCCAAACTTAAAAGCTCAGCGAGCTGTTGCGTGCTCCGCGCAGAGCAGCAGCCTTGCAGCGAGAGCCCTGTGCAGATGGCACCCGTAAGGAACAAGAGGTACTCCCACCAAACTGACAAAATAAAATTCACACCCGCAGCCGTCCTTTCCCCCCAATATCACACCATATGCTGCCGACAAGTTTCTACACCCTTCCTCAAAACAGATTTCACAAATTAATAACTTAAGGAGCAGGCTAACCGCCAATGAAATTAAATGCATCCAAATATATTAATATGCACAAATTATTGTTGATGAACTGGCACCGAGCTCATCCAACAATCCACAACACACAAACCATGCCACATGCTGTTTATGCATATTCCTGCTTTCAGTATATACTGTATCTACCTTCTGTCCACACAAACCCAACTCTGGAAGCAGATAGGAAAGAGCAGAATGGAAGGTCAGGGTAAATATAATCCAAAAGCGATCCACAAAAGAACAAAACTGAGATGGGGATGATTGGCCTTGTTGAAAACRTCACGCTCGCTGTGGTGACGCCTAGTTAATCAGGTGAGAATACAGTGGTAAATCAAGGTTTGTTTCAGATTGTTACCCAGAGAAGCTGTGGCTGCCAAAACTCTAGAAGTGTTCAAGGCCAGGCTGGATGGGGCTTGGAGCAACCTGGGATCGTGGAAGGCGTCCCTGTCCATAGCAGGGCGTGGAACCAGATGAACTTTAAGGTCCATTCCAACCCAAACCATTCTGTGATGCTATGATTTTTTTCACATAAGAAAACAAACCTTCTCATGCTCAGGACATATTTCTGCCCATGACCAGACAACAGGCACATGCCTATAAGCAGTGCAGCTCCACGGGCTAATCCTTATCTGACTTTTGATTTAGGGCTTATGACAGGAACTTTGCATTGGCTGCACTGCTGCACAATAACAATACAACCTCAATTCAAGAAGGGCGCTGGGTTTTGCAGGATCACTGACAAAAAGAGCAGCAACGTCCCACAGCTTGGTATGGTGTGGTCAGGAGAACAGGTGACAGACCTGCCACCTTCAGGGTTTGCTGCTGAAGGAGGACAAGGGCTGCAGYTTGTTGTGGCAGATGCAGGAACCAAGCACTTTCAGCATATCTGCGTTCCTGSAAGCACCCACTGCTGTGACTATTTTTTATGAGTCAGTTAAACGCAACTGTAAAGAAACGCCCTGACACTTATTCTTTAGTTTGRAAGAACCAAACAAAAAATACCTTATTTAAATAAGGCATCTTGTGCAGGGGGCCAGGATCAAATTCTGGCTAAGTATTGCTGTTGGGTTTTCCTTGACAAGAAAATTCAGATTCCCATAAAGTCCCATTCAAGCAGAAGATGACAAAGTCACTGACACTGCATTTTTCATTAGAAGGCTGCAGTTTTGACTGCATACTGAAGTTATATAATGACTTGGTGAAGAAAGCACAGCACACGAAAAAAATGAATGATCATTAGAGAGAGCTAAGACAATTGAGTCAGCAAACATTTTACACTTGAAATCAGCATCTATGAGGGGGGAAAAAGGGCGTTTTTTGGTGCTTTTATCCAACTAGATCCAAGTAATGAAGTTCCACCTGAAGATGTGCAGAACACTATTTAGGAATATCAAATTGAAACACTGTCTGCCAACTAAAAATAATATGTCTGGATCAGTAACAATCATGGATCCACTTCTAAAAAGTCCAGAGGAAGAAAATCAGGTTTGAGTTAGAAGTCTGGAACATGATCCAAGCCCTGGATTGAGAACCTTGTCTTCTAAGGAATTTCCCATTGTGCAAACACACACAGTGTATCTTCCTTTGCCTCCGATCCCCAAGAGCCACCTAGAGTTACAAAATCAAAGTATTTTCTATGCAAGTAATAGAAATGGCAATTTTCCAAGACAGGATAACAGAAAAATTCAAGCCCARCTGCAATGTGCTGATTTCACATACGAGTAGTTTTAACTTTGTACAGTCRGTGGGGGTTTCAGCTGAGGTAAAGATCCCTGGAGATCAGAATTTCGGCTTCACRAACTTTGATGCTTGTGTCAACATTTCTTCATCTGCAGTATTTTAAACTATTGCAGCTACATACACACCTATACATTGGTGTCCCTCTTTGCTCTTACTTCCCCCCTAACAAAACATGCAAAACAAGCTTTACAGGGAAGWGAAAAAAGTCAAAACCAGTCAAAAACTTTCATACATCTCTTTCTAAAGAATTCTAAAATAGCATGGAAATGCACTCCTCCGCAATACCCAAAGGTTCTACTCAGCTTGTACTGTTTTGAACTAAACTTCTTCCACATAAAGCCATGCAAATTAAACCTTCAGCAGACCCTGGACCCAAGAATCTCCTCCAGAACACATTTAAATGTATCACTGCAAAAGCAGCTTCCAATACCAACCTACCACTGATGTCAAACTTCAAGGGAACTTCTCAAAATTGTTCTGGCATTTTTTTGGTTTCTTTACTGGAATCARAGCAAAGGATTTATTCTGTACACAGATATTGAAAAAGAACAACTCTACCACCTCAAAATGTCATATTTGTAAGAGCTGCTAAGAATACTCCTCATCTACAGAAGTTAGTCTGGTGGTTTCTTCAAGAATCCATATGGTACTTCGAGATCAACCCAAGAATACCATGAGGCCTAACCAGAGCCAGAAGTAGCCATGATTTCCTTGAATACATAATTTTATTTTCCAAGCTATCCCACTACTACGCCCTGGAGAAAAGCTGTTAACTGGTTTATACTTCAACTTGTTTGGGCATTTTAACTTGACAGCAGGACTAAACCCTTGGGGGGAAAAAGTTCYTTGTCAAGGGAGTCGGAATCCTTTCACTAATCTTTAGAAGCTGAAATACATGTCCTGCAAGTTTCAACTATTCTTCAATAATCGAGCAAAAGACATGCAAACATTTAATATTAGTTACTTCCAAAGAGCTTTTTTTCCTCTTGGAAGGGGGACTGTGTAAAAAGGCTGGAAAAGGAAGAGCCATAAACTTTGAAGTTATCCATAAATAGTAAGGCAGGAATAGTAAAAGGCGTAAGCCAAAAAGGTCATCTAAATTTCAGCCTTAGTGATTTTTRAAAAGTAGCAAATTGATAAATACAAAATCACTGATTTTAGAATCTTAGAAGACAAGAAGGGATTTACATAATTATGCAATACTTATTTTAAAAATATTGAGCTAAATATGCAACAATACAGGCCACATTATCACTGACATCAGCTTTTAAAAGAACTTGTCTTCTCCACATGGGATGATAAAAGCCTGAAAAGTTTGTTTTCTGTTTAAAATTGACTTTCTGGCTTATTCTAGTTTCAAGCCTTACTGAGGTGACAATCCAAGAGTAGTTCATCTTTGCTGGCTTTGCTGGAGACAAACACAGTTCCAGCTCGGATGCAGCAGGGTCGGCTGTCAGGGGAAGGATGTTCCCTTTACTTCCAGCCCCACATCCCATTCCTGTGCCATCCCCTCCTCTCACCAGCTTTGTGCASGTGTCAGAACCTTTGTGAGTGCAGCAACACAGGGGAACGTTGCCTTTGCAAAACCAGCACCAACAAAAAGTACAATGTTTCCTGCCAAGTTAATGAACTGACCAGAAGTCCATTTTAGAGTTTGGCTCTCAGTGATGATTATTTCCCTGCAAATCCATGACATGAAATGAAAACATCAGCGGGACAACTCATCCACYGAGTGACATCAGCTCCTGTTCTTCCCAAAAGAGGCCTAAAATTCAAACAAATACTGAGATAACAAGAGCAGAACCTCCTCGGTGGAGCTGGCCTGGGGTCAAACAGGCATTCTGAGGAAGTGCCGTTCATCAGTAAACTCTTCAGATGCTGACTGGGTTTTGTCTAACAAAAGTTTCTACAACAAAAGTCTGCTCACTCCAAGCAGGGAAACGCTGCAGGGACTYCACTGATAACCCAGTTGTTCCTAACCTTACCCAGGAACAATTAAATCACAGATAACTCAATCAACTGCTGTGAAGATAAACCACACACAGTGGCATTACTGCAGTGATGTAAATTGCTTTCTGGCACCAGCTTTGGAAAACCAGGTGACAAGTTCTCAGACAGTCAACACACAAAAAGGCAACRGAAGCATCCAATCTGGAATTTCTCCTCACAAAGCCTCTTACAGAGGAAAGCTTTTGTTCTATATTGATACAGATCTAAGTTTAGGAGGTCCAACAAGACTTTCTGAAAAGTACATCTCTACAAACTTCAGAGAGTAAATCACTGATTATGTTTTAGAATTTAAAATATTTACGCCCTTCTTATTTTCATTAGAATTCCCTGGGAGCTTTGAAAGGCAAAGGCTTTTWAAATTTATTTTTATGATCAGGTTTATCAATTTTAGACCTAGGAAATGTATTACACAACTGGGTACAATGGTCAGACACGGTAAGCTCATGACAAATTAAAACAGGAACAGAAGGCCTTCCCTGATAGAAAGGTATCATTTTTTKATTTTACCAATCCAACCTTTTAGGAAACAGTTTTCCATCCAGATAACCATTTTAATAATAAAATTAGATAAAAAAATAGTCACAGAGGAAACATTCACCTGACTATTGTTGAAGGTGGTTCTCCTTGCCTTCATCATACAGCAATCTAAAAGAACTTAAGAATCAGACATTTCTATTCGAGGTGCACCTGGTGCAGTCATCATTTCAAATAGCAAARTATTACCACTTACAAATCAGTAATTTAGCCACAGCTAAAAACGTGGTGCTGTACCAAAGCATATTTTTCATTCCGCTTTTCCACTCAAGCTACCTTAAATACCATCCAACAAGAAAAAGTGCACCTGAAAGCTGGTACATTCCCAAAAATCATCCAAGTACTAATGCAGCCTTCGACACCTCCAAGTCAGAGAAGCAAAAATGCTCCTGGTAGCTTATCTRGAGAACCAGAAATATTTTCCAGGTCACCGTTCCTCTTCCCTTGCCACCTTCACACGGGAGTTCTGCTGCAATATTTATTCCACTCATGCTGCTCTTTGGCCCATCAGGCTGCTCAGCCTTGCAGCTGCAAAACCCACCTGCTACTCCCAGGCAGTTTTGGTTTTGCCACGTCCTCATCCCATCACTCCTCGTGAAGAGGATTTGCTCAGTCTCCTGGAAAGGTCTGTCCCCCCTCTGCCTTTTTGCAACACTGCAAATGGGAATCCCGGGTGGCTCCTGCTAATTACCCATGTGCATTGGGATCTCATTCTTCCTATTGTTAATACACCCATCTTTAGCCACAAAGTCACTTCACATGCTAATCAGAGACCAGCTGATCCCAAGCTAATATTTCATATACTCAGGAGAACGGATCTGCTGGGGGTATTAATGACAGCAGAGCAAGATGAGCTTGGAAAATAGTTCCCAAAAGATATTGTATCACTTCTAGTTCAACCCCCCAACAAATAATCTGCTTGTGAATTTGGAGCTTTATCACTTCCCTCCCTTGTTGAGGGCGGTCACTTTACAGACAACACGAGACTGAAAAAATTAGATTTTTTTCTTTTACACTGTTGGAATCTAATTTAATAATTGTTAAGTCTTATCTAATTCTTCCATGTAAAAGTTTTTGTGTTTATGGGATGCTTGAAACACCAGTTTCAACCCAAAATCAAGATGAGCATTTCTRTGAATAGAAACACTCTGTGAATTGAATACCCAGGACACTACTCAGTCCTGCTGCTAAGAGCAATGCAAAATAACTTAGGAAATTTCAACTCTCCCYGCAATATGCCATCCCTTCAGCCCAATCTGGTTCACCTGGAAAAAGCAGTAGCAGCATAATGAAAAAAATCAGCATGGAAGTGTCTGAGGTAGAACAAGGTCTGAGAACGTCTTGAGCTGACACTGATTCCACAGAGCACATTTATGGTCCGAGCGGACACGACRTTCTTCCTGAACCTCTTGAAATACAGAAGCTCCATCAAAATGTCAAGTCAGGACACCAGAACACGAAATGCCCCACATAAAATCCACACTGAGGATTTCTCATCGTGGCTTTTTGCCTCTAAGACAGCTCAGTGTTTCCACTTGGTTAACAGTGTGTTCCAAGTGACTTTGAAGATGCTTATGTGCAACATTGGGAACAGCCCTSTACATCCCAAAAGGCAGGAATTAGCACAGTTTCAACAGCCTGCAGCAGTACCCAGTGTGAGTTCTCATTTCAAGAGCAATTTGCTCAATGGCAAAATAGTGATTGAAGCCAAGTTACCTGCACTATCTTCTTACTAGCTGGAAAAAGTATCTATGGGATAGAAACACACAGCATTTTAAAGAAAACCAAGCAAAATTTATGGGTTTCTGTTAAGTTTTTTGTTTGGGGTTTTGGGTTTGRTTTTTTTTTGAGGATGTGAACAAGAAGTTCTTTCTTCAACGGGTTTTAAATTGTCACTAAGTAGAAAAATCAAAAGCTGTGAGTTTTGCAGAGTGTTTCCTCTAGTGAACTACCAGTTCAAGTCCCCATTATAAGATATTCATTTCATGTCTTAGCATTCTTCAGTTTTAATTCATGGTGCTGATCAAAGACAAAGGATCCTGCAGCTGTACAAAAGTTCAAACAGCTCAAAAAGCAGCAGGCACATCCAGCTGTTTTGAGAAGCACCATGAGATTGCTACAAATCTGGGATAAAAAATTCCCTTCATGTACCCAGAATGTTCAGCCATAGAGTTAACACTCACCTAAATAAGTGTCATGCAAGTAATACAGATGTTACTGTACAGATACACATATTTTACAACCTAAGTGTGTTTTAGATACGAAGAACATCAAGTTTAATGTTAGGGATTAAAATCATGTGCAAGTCCTTCATATACAAGTTATGTACATCCTTTCAAGGCTGCACCTATCCAGGTTTCAGAGTGTTGTCCCACATATTTTAGTTTTAACACTGGTACACTTGTCTGACACAAATGCTGAAACAGGTATTGCCMCAAGAACCATTCCAGGTCATGGCAGAGCAGTGAAACATTCCACTCCCAACTGACATCCTTGGATCCCTGGGGGTTGGATAGAAAGCCACAAACACCTCTTGCCTTTCTCCTAAAACAGCTYTGAAAAAAGCATTTTATACATAAAAGGCAGCTGGTTATGTTTTCACAGACTCTTGTGTAAACAGAAGTGCTCAACAGATGTGCAATGCCTATCAGAGATGGTTATCAGCATCATCTTAATTTCCAGAAGCAATAAAACTGGACATCATGCCTATTCCCCGAGCTTTTACCTACCTTGGAACATAAACTGGAACCACTAATATCTGCTAGGGGATTGATAAAAACTTGATGTTAAAAGAATTGAGTATTAGAAAGAAGAGAAACGGGAATGTCCAGCTATTGCAGCATTTCAGTCTGCAAATAGACTCTTCACTGATCTGAAACTGCAAACAGACAAAGTGAGGGAAGGGAAGGCAAAAAGACTCTGAAGCAGATTTATATTTAGCAGCAGGTTAGGTGGAGAGAAAAGGCTCAAGGACAATGGCAGGTCTTTTCTTCCTTCAGCTAAACCCCCAATGCATTTTTGTGAAAGAAAGCAAGTCGTCTGCTTTTAACTGCAGCCCAAAACTGCATTATGTCTCCTGGGTGCTTTGATTTTTTCCTTTCCTTTCTAAATCTCAGCACACAGGCAGCTCCAGGGCTCAGTAGGAGAAACTCTTAAAAGCAGGCCTGCAGAAGTGAAGAGATCAGTCATTCCCTTGTCCCCGTGTTCCCGGAGCTCCCCCGCCCAGGCAGCTGCAGATGAGATTTCACACAACCAGACATGGCCTTTTTAAACTGCCTGAAAAATTTAAAATCCTCCAAGAGCAAGCAGAGCATTCCTCCTGATTGGAAAGAGAAACACAGCAATGTGCTTCAACTCTTCACAAAGGTCATGGTAACCTTCAAAATTCTATCGAACTTCTTTCCCCCCCCCCCCCCGCACAGTTCCATTATCTTCAGTAATTTGTAACATTCTTTGCAAAACATACTGGAGTTTCTCAGAACACAAATCCCAATGTGAACATGATGCAAGCAATCTTTGCTTAGCTAATTTTTCCTAAGCTCCTTGAAGTTTCCAAAGTCCAGATGTTTTTCCAACTGTCTTCCCTGTCCCACTACTGTGAATACATAGATCCCTTCTTTAGAATTACCATTTTATATACATTTTCAATTTGCTCTGTGCTTCCCAGTCCATTTTTTCCAAGTAAGTATACATATACTTTGGATTAAATGACTTACCATATTAGAAACATGACATTAGAAAGCTATACAAGTGTGTTCAGTGTATTTTGACAAACGCAAATGTACTGAAAGCATGACGTGTTCTCACAAAACCATACAGAGCTTTAAAAATGGGAACAAAAATTCAAAGTTTCTTACTTGCAAGGTCTATGGTTACATCTCCCACCTTGTACCAWTAACAACCTTGTACTATTTACCATTATTTCCAACCTTCACCATTAAAATGTTACTGTTCATTTAACAGTATAGGAAAATGCCCGATATCTGTAATTAGAGCCTGTCAGGGAGCTAATTTTAACCCCCTGCTCCCCCAACCTAAAAACAGCAGGAAAAACACTGGAAGAACTGTAAATTTTTATCACATTTACCCAAATACTGTCCAGCCAGAAGCAGATACACCACCTTTCAGAGAATTCGTTGCTCCAGAGTACTGAGCTCTTAAGCATTAAATAAACCTTTGAGATTTCAAACCTGTTATTTGACACCACTGGAGAACAAATCACTTTTCAGAGTCCATAGGAAATTGAAGAGATCCCATTTAGAGTTTGGAACATGAAGCAGGAAGACATCATTGTGCTACTTCTGCTAAACCAGATTTACCAATAGACTGCTTTGGTTAAGGACACACCAACTACAGGATTTCCCTTCACATCCCTGCACAGGACCTCTGATGAAGGCTGAGCTGAGCTAACATCAGTGATTTCTCATCACAAGCACATTATCAAAAAAAGGATTGTGTTTTGTAGCTGTTACACAGGTGAATCATGGCCAGTACCTGCAGTGACAGAGCAAATATTCTTCCACAGCCAGAGAAAGGTAGYGTAAAATAAACGGATTTTGTTATCCTAAAGCTTGCATAAATCCACTGCAATTACCAATGGAAAACCAACACAGAATTTTGAACATACAAGTCAGTGACAATTGGGCTCCAGAAAGGGTTTCTGGAACTCACCTATGGTGCAGTTTGTGGTTATTTTTCTCCGCTTGGGGTTGTGTCGTAGCAATTCTAACTCTCTCTTGGTCGGCTCCCATGTTGAATACTTCTCTCCAATGCCTAAGCAGACGAAAAGAAAGTTTCAGGAAGTTCTTTAGTAAAAGGATTACAAATTCTGTTCAAGTCCAAACTTTCAATGTGCTGTCCATTAGGTTAGATTCAATTTATGCACAACTACAGGACACTGCTTTTTAGCCCTCCCCAAAAGATATGGTTCAGAAAGGGATAACCCAATTTTACAACAAATAAGAACTAAAATAATAAAAGAAAGGCATTTCTTTACTTGTAAAGAATAGCTAGGCCAATAAACTTTCCATTATTGGATTATAATCCTCCTTTCAGTTAAAAAAGAAATTCCAGCACAAGAAACTTGCTATTACTCMAAAATATATTTCT
Source organism: Amblyornis subalaris (assembly GCA_018881555.1). NCBI lineage: Eukaryota > Metazoa > Chordata > Aves > Passeriformes > Ptilonorhynchidae > Amblyornis > Amblyornis subalaris. Next base: position 2,844,028 of record JACAXG010000028.1, read on the forward strand.
TTGTGCTCAGAGGAGGTTAAATGACAGAACCACCATCACTGAACTTTGACAAGTTTTTAGATAAATCTAAACTGACCCAACTTAATGGACAGATGAAGGCTTAATCTTCAGAGAACAGCAGAATTTAGTAATTCAATATACTAAACAGTTACTACATGTCTTAGGATATACCATTACAGAGTGTGACCTCTCCTTATACATTAGTGTAGGATTAGACAAGTTTTAATTCTTGAGATTCACTTTACTGACATCTATCTAAAAATGAAATTAGTAGTAGATTTAAACACCACCCTCTCTCCACCGACCAGCCCAAACTCTCCAAATATTAAACTACCCTTTCTCATGAGCTAAAATCTGTCATTATTCYCTTTGAACATCAACACTGTATTTCCAATAGATTTCTTTTGCTCAAAGGAAAGTGCAGTAGAAATGAGTCAGKTCAGTAGTATGGAGACTGGATTTGAAATCAGCAGAGTTGTGTTCAGTGTAAAYCTGATACAAGAAAAACACAACAGTGAAGATTCACGTGCTGACCAGCTCAATACTGCTGCAGYTTTCTATGTAGCACAGAAATTGCTGTGCAAGGTCAATTATTGAGTCACAAAGGCATCTTGGCATTAAAAATAAAGAATTATAAGATGGCAAGCAATCTATTCTAAAACTGAGGATTAAAGTCAATTAAGAGTTATTTTTCACAGACTGCATGGAGCAGAAGCAGCGCTGTGCTACAGAAAATAAATTATAAATCATATATATGAAAAGGAGAGTAGAAAAATATAGCTGGAGGCTTACACATTCTGCATAATATACATTAAATTTTAATAGCTCTTTGATCTTCATTTTCTGAAATAGCTATGCTTGTCAGAAGCTACCCTCCCAAAAATGTTCAATTCATAGTTAGTACTGACCCTCCAGGTTCTAGTAATAGAAGGTCTCATTTTTGGATTCTCGAGGACTGGAGAATTCTTATTTACACAAATACACCCATCTCTCTCTTTATTTGATTCAACAACAGATTATGCAAGGAGCTTAAGGAAGAATACCAGAATCCCTTTCCTTTATCCAAGGTTCAGCATCAAGCTACAGACTCAGGGAAACAGAAAAGGCAGGGAATGACTGAGACTGATGAGACAACACAGCTGCAATGCTCTGGACACACTGTACCAGGGACCCTTTGGAGATGCACACATGGACACTTCACAAATGATGGAACATTGGCTTCCAACAGGTTTGGTATTGGATGTCTCCAGCAACCCTGTTCATAATTGTAATGCTCCCTTAGGAATTTATACAAATTCATTGGTAACACCGTGTTAGTACCAGCAGTTGCACTGGGCAGCTGTAAATTCTTGTGTTTGGGTTCACCATAGTTAAAACAAGGCCAAACACAGTCAGTCAGTGTGATGAACTCTGATAATAATTAAAAAATACCCCCTTGGATGTGTTTAAATCCTGRTTTAAGTCAAATATAACAAAATTCATACCTGGAAACACATGTGCACTCAACTTTAGGCATGCAATAGTTCCATGTATATCAGCACGACTATTCATATATATTTATATATATCTATATATAATTATATAGTTTAAATGCTGTAGAGGATGGGGACCAAAGCATGTCACAAAAGCAACTCTAAGTAAGGTTAAATATGACAGACTGGATTACTTTGAAGGATTCTGGGTGAATCAAATATTGTTCAATTAAAAAGAAATTAAAGGAAACAGAAAACCATGTGTAGTTAATGCCACAAACAGAGCAAACCAGACAGAAAATGTTCTTGCAGAAGCCTTTCATTAGAAAGAGCACAAGTTAAGTCAAACACAGAAATTAAAACGTGTTCTGTTCCAGCTATATAACTTAGCAGGAATGCTGAGGTTTTATTACTCTTGAAAATTTGGAAAAGACAGAGCCATTTATTAGGAATGGTTTGATGTTTAAAAATTAACAACAACAACAAAAAAGCAAYCAAAACACAAAGAAGGAAAAAGATTTAATAAAAGGTTTAATAACACTCACAAGCATGCCAAAAACTCCAATATAAACTACCTTAAACAAAGATTTGCAAACCATGCACAGGTCACCATTTACAATTAAAGGAAAAGTAGTGTTAGAGAAGTGAAAATTAGTAATTTTTAAAATGCTGCTATAAAATAGCCAGAGATTCAAATCAGCATGTGAAGTCTCCATCTAAGAAATCATTTTATTGGGTGAAATACTCAAATTGGCATTTCTCAGAGACTTCATCAGGGACATAGGGGTGAGCAAAGGCAATGAAGGCTCTAGTTCATAAAGGTCACAATTTTGCAATCATTATTTACTTTGCTAAACTTCAGCTAATTCCGTTTTTTCCCCTCCCAAAAATCCAAACATTAATTAGAAATAAGGGCTCCATGTATTCTCACCTCCCTTGTTATTAATATTCAACACCAGAGGGAAAAYATCTGGCCAAGTTGCAACTTGTTCAGAGTTACATCACATAACCCTGAACTCCAGCTGGACACAGCAAGTCAGCACACTGGGAGTTAATACTACAAGAGTATGAAATGAATCTCATGGTATTTGGGGGTTTTCTTAAAGTTTTTTTTCTCCAGGCATCATGTTGTTATGTGAGCATCTATTAAAGTATAAACTAACACCCTTCAAGCACTGTGGGGAGAAATTTGAAAATATACTGCATTTACACTTCAGTTTTAAAGCCAATCTCAGGTTTTGCAGACKGGATTCACTTCTAAAGTTCTTTAAGTTGGCAACAAGATCTGAGGTAAATTAACTCTGTGGTAGAAATATAAACCMAAGACACTGAGTTAAGGGTTTGTGCTCATCTTGATATTCAGTACAGAGCAAGAAGGGATCTTTCAGATAACACGAGGGAGGAAGTGCACAGATTGAAGCAATGGAGAGAGAAGGAAGAAATAATTCTCCATTATTTCTCCCATGTACCTCCCTTTCTCATTCCTTAAATTTGTGAGGAAACACATGGTTTCATAATGAAAAGCCATAAAAAAGAAGAACCTATGCCACGACTTTAAAGACAAAAATGTCTATACGTCAGACTTCAGTAATTTAAAACGCTGTTGTCTATTTCTTCATTTTCTGTCTTCACTGGTCATTACAGATTAGTTCTCCAGGGAGAGAAGATGCAATGTGCATGTTCACAGAAATATGCACTTGTATATATATATTTAATATGCCATTCATTAGTCATTATCCAGTACAGAGGTTTTCTGCCTGGCAGTTCCTCTTGGTGGTTCTTGGACCTTCTCTGCACAACTCTGTGGTCCAAAATGTCCAGATGAACAATCCTGCAGCTGTAATTCCCTGGAATATAAACTACAGCAGGCTGATGTCCACTGCAGTACAAACTGGCTGCATCTCAGTCCAGAAGGCACAAATGTATCAATTGATAAGGACAACATAACTAAAAAGTTACTCGTTAAATATGTCTATTTAAAAATAAGGAACTGGGGGGTGGTTTCCTCTTCAACAGCATAATGCAGATCTGTTACGTTGTTGCACCTGATTAATTTGGTGCCCTAAACACCAGAGTTTGAAGGAGTTTCCAGAAGAGATGCAGAGCTTCGATGAAAAGTTTTTAAACACATTCCCATCTTGTCTTGCTTTGAAAACCAGTGCTTCATGCTAAAGCATTTTAAGGTGTATTTCCATGTTCTAGGACTCGCTGGCAACCTCTCTATCCTCCTTTCCTCTGACTCCATTCCTTCAAAGAGAGAATAAAAGCAGGAAGCAAACTGGGATCTGTAGTAGGAACCAAGTGAAGGCAGCTATCTTTTGAGCCAGCAGAAAAGCTCTCGTTAATACGATGTTAGCTGCTATTTTTAAAATTGGAAATGAGGTTAAGAATGGTTTGAAGTCATATCAGCCCTGACTAAGGCTGTCACATTGAAACAGGATGCCATGGATTCCGGAAGAGACGTTACTAGACAGAAGTCATCTGTCTTCAAATACAGACTTTCCCACTTTAAGAAAACATACCCCCCAGAGGCCACTGGAAATGGAAGATGACAAGCTTTTAAAACTGATGCTTACAAACTACTCAGTTTAGAATAAATGATACTACCTTTCCAAACAAAAAAAAAAAAAAAAGGAAAAAAAAGAGAAAAGGGTTTTTTTTGAGGAGTTCTATCAAGGAAAGGGCATATGAAATCAAGTCTGCTGCAATTATTCAATCATTGGAACATATCCAAACAAGAGGAAAACGATTTGCACGATAAAACTGGCATTCTTAACTGTGATTCATGTCTAAAATGGCAGGATAATCAGCAAAGGGACGCTTGTTAGTGAGGTGCGTCGCCAGCCCACGCCTCTTACCTGTCATTGTACACTGGTAGTGAGAAACCACTGTTGGGGTGAAGGCTAAAAAAGAAAAAATTAGGGAAAGCAAACTGAATAAAACAAATGTGTGTACATATATTTGTGTGTAAATATTTCTACATAGATACTGTGCGTGTACCATGAAAGCACAGGTGTGTAAGTAAGCTGGCACGATCTATTAAAAAAAAAAAAATCACACACAAGGGTGGCATTTCATGTGAGGGAAACAGATTTATTGCCTGTACCACGTAAATAAGCCTAAARGAGCAGACTGTTACATTCTCTACCTAATACAGATCTGACTTTTTATATTATGCAAGTTTCGCAGGGTTAATGTTAGATATTTTTATATTTTTTTTGCAATTAAAAATAAAATATTTTTGCTATAATTAGGTGTGGCGCACGTGTTAAACCCACAGTCTGACTCCTGGAAAGCAAGAACTAACATCTCTCTCCCATGGCCTGCACTACTCTCTCTAAAGAGCTCTTTTTCTTCCCCTTACTGTTTTTTGCCACTGAACAAATGGGAGGGACAGGTATGATTAAAAACAGAAACAAGAAAATCAGGCAGGAAAACCAAACCTTGTAATTTCCAAGCTTTTCGTTGTTCTTCTTTGGCAATTTGTTCCATGTCTTTGTCGTATATGTAATCTTGACACATAAAGCAGTATATACCCCCATACAAAAGGTCTATGGCTGCAAAACAGAAGGGAAGTTGGGGAGGAGGAAAAAAGATGTGAGTTCATAAACCAGAAGGCATTTTAAAGCAGGCTTCCAAGTCAGGCACTCTTTCTTCCAAGCAGTCTGCAAAAGAAGAAAAATCTGTACCTTAGAATCTGGAAGGGAAAAAAAAAGTAAAAAGAGAAAACCCCAGATATTTTTCCAGTTTCAGTGTGAGTTATTCAGTTGCTTCTGGCACAGCAAGAAAACTGTGCAGGACAACAAAACATCAGCTGTCTTCAAGCTGTTTGTAATTCACAATTTACCTTTCAAACACCAAAGTTACCAAGAGGCATCAGGACAGTGACTGACTGCAACACACACAGAAACCAATCCTGTAACATTTGACACGTAAGTTTGAACTGTCTTTTCCTAAGACTGCAGGAATTTCTCCTCAAAGCCATTAAAATAATTAGAAAGCAACTATTTAAGATCTAAATGACAGATCAAACAGAAGACAGCACTGCAAACTCAAAGCTGCTTCTCCAGGGGAATGGTTTTCCAAAGTAGTTTATTCCACAGGTTAYTTCTGTCTCAATTTCTCATTTCACACACCCTTTCAGAACAAACAAATGAACACTGACCAATGTTAAAAATATTTTTCTTGTGCAACTTTAAACAAAAGAAAGCCAAGAAACAAAATAAATTACCTGAGAAATGCCATTTTACTCCAACATATACCATGGAAAAAGTGCAAAGTAATCAGAGCAAACTGCTGATTTTCAGTACACAGATATGCAAAAAAGCCACAATCGGAGGAAAGTTAAAAACAAATCTTTAGCCAGCTACTAAAACACAACCTGCACCAGCAAACAGCTGAGAAACACATCACCCTTCTCCCTCAAGTGTAGAGCTTTCATTCATTTTGTTTTCAAATTCCTTTTATTTCCAAATAAATAGCATTATTAGAATAGTCTTACTACAGTGGAAACTTGTTTTAAATACAGGAAACCATTACCACGTTAGGTGGCCTGCAAGAAACAGCACGGAATTACTCTGAAGTGCTAAATAAGCCAGCCCACATGCCATGCAGCAGGAATTCTGCCGTGGAGCTCAGCAGGCACACCCACGTGAAGTCTCGGTGCTGCCCTGTTAGCAGGGCAGTGCTTCTGGTGAGGTTTCTTGGTAAAGTTCCTCTCTAACCACATCTCCATCCTTCACAACCCCCACCCCCTCACAACCTCCTGCCCCTCAAGTCCTGGGCAACCTGGGTTTTTTCCTCCTTCCCCTCTTAATCATTGAAAAAATGATTTTATGTCAAATTGTTTGTTATTTCTCCTATTATGCAATAAACCCCAACTACTTTAAACAACTTTTCATTTTGCTGATGTGCTTCATTCTTCTRGTTTGCCTGTTAGGACCACACTCGGTTTGTGGAGCAGGACAAGGACTGTTTTTGTTACCTCACGTAAAGTCACAAACCCAGGATTTTCATTACCTTGTGTAATGTCCCAACACCAGAATATTTCACCCTGATGCCCAGAGGACTAAATAAACTCCTTTAGCACAATATCCCAAAAGGAGACAAGACTCTGAGCTGTGGTGGAGATCAGTAATGAAGCACTATACAATTGGGAGTGGGATATAGCACAAGCTACAGAGTATTAGAGTTCTACAATATTTACTCCGTTATTTATTGCATTACCAATTCTGCACAGTTTTCTACAAAAGATTGTTGAAACTCCAAAGTATTGGTCTTAAAAAACAAACCCAAATATTGTCCTCCATATATTTTTTAAAAATTCACACAAACAGCCCCCTCTTCCCTCCAAATCATAGAACAGGCCTGGAAGAATATTAAACAAACAGGATTCTGTGAGCACAATTTACCATCAGAACCTGCAGGCAAAGCTGTGCTCGGAGGATTCCTTACTTTTCCTTTCTTCTTGGATTTACATGCCTGAGCAATGAAGCAGAGATGTCAAGATCTAAACCAACAAGAGACCACCTTCCACAAACCACTTGTTCAGAGCAGAAGGAATTTCTGGTGCAAAGAATCAGAAAGTTTCACAGAAACACTGGCAAACTTAAAGCTGTAATCRTCCAGTGCCTGATTAAGGACTCTTGAGGAAATATCCTCTCTCCAGCACACTTACGGGAACAATACAGTTGTGGATGTGCCAACACTTCCAACGTCTTTTTAATGACTGCAAGGGGTTTTGGACAAATTACCTCAAGCGCCAGTGACAAGGCGGCCACACAGGCCTGGCCACAGCATGGAGGAAGCGCAGGAGTTTCTCATGGAGCCAGAATGCAGCTGCTCAGGAAAAGTCCACTAGGAAAGTGTGGAAGTTAATTGTTTCAGATTGGTGTAATTTGATTTTTTTCCCTTGAAATACACTTTAACTTTCTTATGCTGGACATCTTGAGGTGAAGAGGAATGGAGGAAGCATCGAAGGAACTGTTTTACTGACAGAAACTCTTCCCAGGCAAGCAATTCCTTAGCACTGACTGAAGTTACACCAMACCAGAAGGACAAAGTCCATACAAAGCTTTCTCCCTCAAAGGACTGGGGGGAAGGACACAAATTTAATATCCTTGTTAGCAACAAGCTGAACTTTTTTTTTTTAAACTAAATTGCCATGAAGTTCTACCCCAAACTGAAACACCTGACTAGAAAATTCCATAAAAAACACAACAGCAAAGCACGAGAATGCACACGTAACAAATTTCACCATTGGTGTTGGTATTCGAGATCACAAAACTAATGAACAGGCCTCAAATTGATAAAAAGTTTGGGAACTACCAACCCAGGAATAATGCCCAGATGTTTCAGATTAATCCCTTGCCACATGATGCCCCACATTCCTCGCGATGGAACATCTCTTTCAGGAAGCTCCTCCAGAACAGCTGCTAGTCCTACCTCCCAGGATCTGCTTTTCCTAACACTACTCCAACCCTTCTCTCAGGAAGGTCCAGGGAGATGAAATCAGTGAACTTCAATTCAATTTTAGCTTAATACACATACAGAATTTATTATGCAGGAAAAATAAAATTTACRTTCAGTAGAAATCGACTTTTTTCTTTCACAAGGAAGAACCAAAAGAAATTTAAAAGAATCACAATGTCATTTTACTAAATTTGATTAATCTAGATTCCTGGTTTAGGAATTCAAAATACCTACTTGGGGGTCACAGGCAGAGTAATTTAAGAATGAAAAGACCTCTTGGAATGTAACATTTTTCTGTGCTTTTGTACCTTCTGTGCTGACCACAGGTTGCCCTTCCTTTGGAGTCTGATCTCATACCCCTTCACATACAAAATTCTAAGCAGCTGCAACACGAGATGAATGAAAATATATCTCATTTTTGATTTAAAAATAACACTATCAGCCTGCAGAAACAACGAGGCAGCACAGAAGATCATGCAGGAATGAGAGCAACTACATCTACTGGTGCAAGGAACACGAAGTTTTACAAAACAACAGCTCAGGGGTGGAAGTTTAAATGTGGCAGCAAAAGGTCTTCAAACTCTCAATCTGGAAGGCAAGTGTTTTACTTAAGCCCAAGTGCTTTACTCTGCCAACTATATCCACTGACATCCTTGTGAAAATGTTAAAGAGACCAGAGATGAGGGAAACAGAACAAAAGCAGGGAAGTGTGCCACATCCAGAGCATGCATGTGCACGGCTCATCCAGGTACAGAACTTGGATGTTCAGTTTTTGAAAGGCCCAGGTGAACAGAACTGACTTTGCTCAGCTGGAAATGGGATACTTCACCATAGCAGTTGATACCATTCATCAGATAGGAGATATTTGTGAATCATGTTTTGGTATCATCTCCCTTGGATCACTGGGTGCACTCAAGTAGAAAAAAGCCACCCAGCAGCAACTCAGAATTCAGGTCAGTTTTTACCTGTATTGAAATTAATTCCATTGTGAATTTCTGTGTCTCAGTCTTGGCATATTATCAACCTCAAATCAACACACACTGTTCTATGCAAGTCACCTAYATTTTCTTGAACTTCTGTAACAAAGGAGACTAAATTGGCAGTTCTTTTAGACCACTTTAAGCCAACGTCCTAAGCTAATTCATGCTCCCTGATTTCTCACCTTAAGTGTTAATCATTAAACCCATTCTAGATAATTTGCTGGAGTTCCTAGTAAGTGATTTGGCCAGTTCTCCACTGGATCTTGTCTCTGATCTGTCAGCACAAAAAAGGCATCTGATTGCCTTCCTCCCAATTTCCTGGCACCTGGAATCCCCACCACAGGTCAGAACTCCTGAACTGATAAGAAGAGAGGAAAAGGAGTGGAAAAAGGGTCTAGTCCTGCTAAATGGTGATCCAAACATTGAGAATTGCAGGTATTTACTGTGAAGATAAAAAAAAAACCCAAACAAAACCAAAGCCCAAACTTTCTTTTGTTGCCAAAAATGCAGCCTCCCATACCAAATCTTTTAATCCACATTAAAAATCATGGCCATAATTAAGCATTATACTTCCCTCTCACATTCAGTATTTTCTCGTTAACACCTGAGACAAAACCATTAAGTATTACTTTTTCTTTTTAAACCTGGAGCCAACAGGTAAGAAGTATTTTTATTACTTTTATGACTCTCAAGTCTCCAAGACGCCTACTGGCCCCATATGGATCTAGAATTTTAATGTTTAAATTTGATTTGCCTGCAATCCAAACATGGCAAGCACCCAATACTATCCTGCAAACCACTTAACACCAGGAGCCAAATGGGCAGCCCATGCTGTACACTTCCCTCTGTGATGGTTTAGAGTATCATCCTACAACTCCATATGAATTCAAGCCAGGAAAGATAAGATGAAGGAAAAATGTCCTGGTATCCCTATGGAATCTAGACAGCAAATATGCTTTTAACTGTTAATTCAGAGGAACCACAGTGTGTCAAACCATTTTATGTTGTTATGAGTAGAATATTAATTCCAGCTCCTTGACCTCATTCAGAAATACATGTATTGCACACACACAGTACCCACAGATGTGTGCATGCCCCCAGTATGTTGCAGGAGGCTGTAGCATTCCTATATTTAAGATGCCCTATTATAAAATATATTTTGCCTTTTGTCAGTCTTCTCCCTGCCCTTCTCTGATCCTACAACCTTCCCCAGCTCCCCTGTTTGCAGCAAATCTTTGAAAACTGAAAAGAATTAAATCCTCCTGCTACAGCACCTCTTCTTGATCCCACAAATATTATTCAGGTTTAAAGGAGAGAAATTGTTAAACACTCCCTTACTTAATCTTGCTGGGTTTTTTTCAGAAATCTGGGGGAAGAACCCCCAAATCACAGTCATCAAGTTTTGAGCTGCTCCACGTGATGTGACACAAACTGCTTATACTCATCTGCATATTCTCATCTAAACAACAGTGCAGACTTACCTCAAAACCACTATTTTCAAAAAAAGCAGTAGCAAGATCCAGAACTGCATAGATGTTTGTAGCTGGCTCTGAGGCAAGCAGAGGAATTTCATACGCAGACATAATTCCTTTTCCTCAATTACCAGAAAATATCAGTAGTAAAATCTGTGTGTCCTACACACTCTGCTTTCAGTTCATTCATCATCATTCTCCCTTTTTCCTGCCTCTTATGCACCACGATTCTTATATTAATCCTTGTCACTTCTACCTCAAGCAATAATTTCCACAGGGGCAAAATGTCAAATTCTTCACTTGATCCAGACAGGTTAGGTCCAGTGTATCTCCTTTTTTTCTCTGAAAATCAGTTACATTATCAAAAAAGACATACTAGTGTGGCACAATCCAGCTCTGACAGAACTCTAGAACACTGTGTGCTGTTTTCTATTCACCTTCACCTCCTCAGGTGAGGAGAWGAACAGACTTCTCCACACCATCAGCAAGTAAAGCACTAGAAGTCAAATCAAGAGGCTGGTAAAACACCCAGATGATCTTTTCTAACCCTTTCTGAGCCCAGATGTGAACAGAAAAACCAAACTGCTACTCCAGCACTGCAGTAAACTGTGCTGTGAGCAGCTTTAATTGTCCCTTCCATATAGGGTATAATGAAAATCTTTGCTGTTTAAAAAAGAACTAGCAGAATCAACACTACAGTCAATACCTTCCAACTCAAATGAAAATTAAACTTTCATTTCATCTGTCATTCCTTTACAGAAGTGTTCTGTTTCTATATATTAAATTTCAGACAAGTATGCACTAACAGCAGTAACCAGAATTTTTCCTTTTACCAACTTCAGTATAGAAACCAGCTTTCTGCCATGTTTCCTCTGAATCAGATGAAAAAAAGTAGTTATTTGTTTTCTAGAGGAAGTGGAAGCTTTTCAAATTGAACCCAAAAATCCTCAACTTAATCTATGAGCATTATTATGAGGCTCACCCACCCAGTTCCTCTCACCACAAATGTATTTATTGGACTGAATTTTACATCAGCATATACTTAAAGAAAACAGTTCCTCAAGAAACAGTTTGTGATCTAATAAATAATGAATGTACTCTAACAGGACTAATTCCATAACAAACTGTTTGCCAGTGACCCTAGAAATGGAATCATAGTTCAGTCTTCCAACTATTTCTTGTTTAGTCTTTAAACCACTGAACCTCAGTCCTGCTAATTCATCTCCCTCTATTCTTGAAATCCAGAGCAGACCCAGACTTCACCCAAAACCTGCATCRGGTGCTGTTTCAGAGACATTGTTCAGGTGTTAAAAGTGCATCTCTAACAGAGAGAGGCACAGCATGGACACGCATGAGTTAGCTCCTCACCAGGGAGTTTAAACAGCTCCACACAGAGCTCTGACACCATAACTGAATTCATCTAACTCAGAACAGTCATCTGTAACAGACTTTCCTAAGCCTTACACCAGTGATTTTTCTTGCAGCTAAGTGTGTGTGTGTGTGTAATAAAAAAATGCAACATTGTGTAACAGAAAATATTCACTCAGAGAGAATACTGAAACTTCATTTGGTGTCTGTCCAGGATTTCTCACTCCCGATCAGGAAACTGATAAATTAATCACTGCCACGGTTTTGAGATGAACTTTACTGCACCAACTTCTCTTCTCTTTTAGAGCTACTGTTCACAGTCATCCTCTTGCTCCTGCTACTCTGGGACTAAGTTACTGTGTATTTTCCTTCATTCAGCAGCTGTAGAAAAGGTAAGGAAGAGACCATCAATTTTTACAAGGATAGAAACCACCAGCAGATTCCCCAGGTGCTGAACCTGATTCGGAAGGATTACCTAGGAAGGTGACAGAGTATATACAGAATAATCAAAAAAGCTCCAGAAGGATTTCAAGTTACTTAGCAAATAGGCAATGGCTGCAAGAGTGAAACTCCAATCACTGCCACTAAAGAGGCAGACAAGCAACAGTTACCAATCAGAAAAGAAGTCTTGGAGTCTCTGAGTTTAACTCCCATGTAACAACATCAGCTCAGCGTTGAACAGCATGTTAAGMAGCACAAAATAGAAGTCACGGAAGGATTAACTAAGAATATAGGTCATTAGCACAGCAAACTGTCTGAATCCAAAGAGTTGTCACCACGGATGGACACATTAGAACTGGAAAAGTGAAGTATGATGAGGATGTTGAGAATCATACAAGAGTTCCAATAAGAAAACTTAAAAATACTTCAGGTTCCTACAGGCGGGGAAGAGGAAACATCTGACAGTGCCAAAAATACAAAGAATCCCAGAAGAGATTAGTRAGGACTTTCCTCTCACCATTTCACAACTCATCACAAAAGACACACAGACCCCAGTGGGAATACCAGCCTGTCCTGGAGATTGACTGAGAGAGACTGTGAAATGCAGAGATTAAAAAAAGTAGCTCCTATAGGAGGCTCTTAGCTCACCAACCTGTCACCCACATCCACAACTCAAGGAATACACTAAATTACGTACAGTATTATTAATATACATTCAACAGAGAAGCAAATGCAAGAGCACAGGTATCACTATAAGGTCAGAGTGTGAGTGCTTCATTTAGATTGCTCAGGGGAGCAGAGATAACAAGGGATGTATTTAAAAACACTCTCGAATATGACGCTGGAGCCTCCTGAAACAGATAGCAGTGAGCTGCAAACACATCCCTTCCATGCTCAGGCAGCTGTTACAGCTGAAATCCATGATATTTCTTACAACTGTGATTAAGTGTGCAGCTCCTGCCTGTCTCCATGGAGACTGATGTTGGCTCAGCAAAAAGTCACCGAGTGCTTTAAAATAATTCCTCTTCCTTTTGAAATTTCAAAGCACTTAACTTGTTTTTGCCTATCTGATGTTATTTTCCCAACTAAAACTGCAGCAGGAGAAGCAACCAAAAGCACTAGTAAAACTACAAAAATATTTTTAAAGCTCTTTTCACATGCAGCTGAAAATTAAACACCAAAACATACACTAAAAAAAAGAGAGGAGTCTCCGAAACTAGAAATCAAGCAGTCACTTGCACAATCTTCACATTATGTGTATTTGTGCACCAAGTAATTTATATTTAGCTACAGAAGAATCCTTTTGGGGATGATACAGTATTGTATTCCATACTTTGGCTTGTATAATTAACTCTTGCCCTTTTTATCTAAAGGCTATTCCTTTTGGGAAGTACCTTACCTGACACAGCTTTTATTGTCTAGTGACATGACAATAACTACAACAGTCCTTAAGCAAGAGCATCTTCACAGAACCTCCCTCCACTATCCAGTTTTGGTTTTCCTTTAAGGAAACAGAAGATAATTCACCACAGCAGACAACAGCAAATTCTACCTTGCACAAAAAATAACTTGAATTTAAGCTTCCCAAATACATAAACAGYAGCTGAGAATGTGTGCAATTAAAAAGCTTTTTTAAAATGGTGCTCCATAAATATGTTCAGTTCAGTGGTAAAAATATTACCATGTTTACAAGTTGTCCACAAGTAAACAGGTAAATACTGCTGACAGTCTCAATTTAGCACAGTATTTTTTAAACCTTATATGTGGCCATGAACTTGCATTAGCACAAAAGGTTGTTTATGTATATATATATATATACACACACATATACACACACACCCCCTGCCCCTTTACCAGAAATCCTTCGAGTTTAACTCAAGTAATTTGCACTTCTGCATCGGTAAAAACTCCAAAATAATTTCAGCTAATGAATTGACTTTAAAAGCTCTTTGAGACTGCACTCCGCAAAAAGCAATTAGAAGATGTTCCACAGGGTTCGTTTGATATTTTGAGTTTTCAAAGAATGGCTGAGGTTGGCAGGGACCTCTGAGGTCACCTTGTCCAGCCCCTACTCCAGCAGGGACACCCAGAGCAGGCAGCCCAGGCCCATGTCCAGAGAGATTCCACATATATTCAGGGACAGACCCTCCCCACCCTCTCTGGGCAACTTGTGCCATTCCTCAGTCACCCTCGCAGTTGTGTGATGATGAGACAGAACCTCCTGTATTTCACTTTGTCCTCCCTGCCTCTTGTACAGTCATTGGACACCACTGAAAAGAGCCCAACCCCACCTTTTTTACCCACTCTTTCAGATATTTGTGCCCACCCATGAGGTTCCCCCGAGCCACTTTTCTGTGAGCTGAACAGCCCCAGTGCTCTCGGCCATACCATCATGGAATTTTCAGCACTATTTTCCAGCATTCTATTCTTCAAGACATTTACAAACTTAAACTATACCACTACTGAGCCTAATTTTTTCTTTCTTGACACATATGGAGGAAGAAACGAAAACGATCTGCTGGTTTAAATCATCTTTTCCTTAAATAGTAAACTTACACACCCSTTTCTTAAGCACAGGACTACACAGCACTGTTGCCCTTCTGGAGCTTCTCYGTCTTTATTTTCCATGAAGACAGTTTGTTCCAGAAGAACTCAGGRTGAATTCAATTAGGAATGGTGGCCACGCTGGTCAAGAGGGAATTTATGCCATGAAATAATGCCCTTTTTTCCTGTTTCTTTTATCACTCCACCAAGAATATAYTTTAATTTGAAGAGAAATTATATCCATTCATTTTAACACAGACTTTTAATATAAATCAGGATTTTGCATTATAACTCAAAAATGTTCTAAACTATAAGCAACAAATAATTTAAACCAAAACTGAATGCTTTTGGTTTTGRACATCATGTAGCACCCAAGCTGACAGAAGAACTTGTTGGCATTTTATCAACATTTTTTGGGGCGATTGAGGGAAAGGTACTCTGTATCAATTCAACTGTTTTCTTGTTATTTAGGTTATTCACCCCACTAGAAACAACAGCCAAAACAGAAAAATGAAGAAAAAATCCCCCCAACCCCAAAACTTCAGCAGTTTAAATAATTGTGATTGCTACTTGATTAGTCTTCTTTGTGGTAGGAATGATGGTTTTTTCCTCAGCAAGAAAAAAAGTGAACATGACCTCCTGAAAAAAAAGTTTACTGAAATAAATGTTCTAGTTCCAGCACTAAACCCACCATTTTTAACACTTAGGAAAAAAAAAACCAAACTCTGCCCCCTCACATTTTTATATATGACATTAATTCATAAATACCAAGATATGAAACAAATTATAAGTTGTGAACATAAACTTAACAGTGATGCAACGGAAGTTTAAGCACCAAGTTTAGAATAATGCCACTAAACCAACCCAAACCAGAAATAAAATCATCTCCCTGCCTAATGAGGTAACTACAAGAAAACATCACTTTACTGGCCTGGAATGGACAGGGATAACACAGAGGGTTATGAGCACCATCGGGGTGAGAACTCACCTAAATTGTGTCGCTTTGTCTTCGCGTGCTCGTGAATATGTTTCTTTGTAAAACAGCCAAAGAAGACACAGTAGAGGCAAGAGTGGAGTCTGTTCAGGTGGGCACCACACATATGACAAATGCACGACTTTGCCTGAAACAGCAAAACAGACACAGAATGTGAGTGACAGAAACACATCCCCAAGGCCAGGTAACCGGACACAGCTCTCCCTGCCATCTTTCCCTGCCTTTGGAATGCTGCAGGCCAGCAGGGAAACAGTTCTGTCCCCATGTGACAAGACCACCAATTGGATGTAACAGAGAAAACTCTTCCATTTGGCCAATAGATTTCCAAGTCCTATTAGAGAGCAGGTCTCAAGATTCGGATGAACATCAGAATCCAGGGAAAGCGGCCACCCAGCAAGGAGGCAAAATGGGTGAAAAGGCAGGAATTTGGGTGGTGGGAGCACAGCAAGAACTCTGCTTTTTCATAGCACCAATCTCCTTGATCCACTCAAAAGCTGTAATATAACTAGAATATTAAAATGCCTGTGGGTACACAGTATTTCATTTCTCTGCAGGGAGATTCTGCTAGATTCACTCATTAGATTTCTCTATATTAGTCAACAAAACAGTGACACAATATCAAATCCATACCAGTCAGAGTTCCAGAAGTTGCCTTTGCCACTCTCAGACTGGCTCTGAACCAGGAGCAGAAAGCAACGGGCTGAACTATTCCCCAAAACAACCCAGAACAGGGAGGTGTGAGGAAAGTTGCTGTGATTCATTGGAAATTAATAAGCACATACACCTGATGTGACCGTCTGTGACAACAATACATTTCAACAAGCAGGCCTTGAGGACAAAAAAAAGTCATTGGAAGGTTAAATACACTTTTTGACTCTTAATCATATTTGAAGCACTCTAAGCCAACAGCACCCAAACCCATCCCTTAGCATTAAATTTAAGTACTTCAATAATTTTTTTCTAAATTACTGTGTCTAGTAGAGAATTAAGAGAGTTTGAGAATAAGTCTTTCACTCAACCACATTGAAAGCAATTTAGATCCAATACCATCTGACTGGAAGTTGTAGACAGGAGAAATCCCTCACAGTAAATTCACTTTTCATCTCACACAGAACTAACTGCATTCAGACGTGTTTGAAGGTAACTGAGCTTGTGTAACAGCTCAGAGCTAGACAGAACACTTACAGGTATATCTGGTTTGAAAGACTCATCTGAAAATACTATTTCTTTGCTTGTCAGTATTAGAAGGAGCCTTTTCTCTTTATACTAAAAAAAATAAGAATTGGGATTACTAAAATCCAAAATGATCATCTAACCCAGGCAGTACATTTCATCAAAAACAACCCACAAAGTTCTTCAGTAATATTTGCCCAGTCTGCCACAACTTAAAATTACTGCTGAACAAATGATGCACAATCTTGTTCTGTAGTCTGGCATTTTTCTCTCAGAATACTTCTGGCTTTTAAAAAAAAAATCATCAAAGCAGCTTGCAATATGTTGCACCATGTAATTTATTTTCAAGCTTCTACAAATTAAGACTTAAATCCCGAATCTCACATGTTGTGTATTCAAAGTTCTCTTAAGTTGTTAGGGGAAAATGTTGAATCGAACTCCACACACCTACAGAAAGAAATATTTTAAAAGTTGGGCCAAAAAAAATTCACCACCACCAGCACAATTTCCATCTTTAGAAAAATGCTGCAGAACTGTCAAACTGTTGCCTAACGGCCGCTCTTTGGCTGCAAAAGCTAAATAGGATCGGCCTATCTGTTAAGATTGCTGCTATGACAACAACTCCAGCAACCAGCTATTTTACTGAGCCAGCTAAAAATAAATCTTTTAGCATTAAATGTATTGTAAACAGATGACATAACGAGCATGTAAAAGCTGGTCACTTTAGGCTAAAAGGCAGAAAATTTGTATCTTCAAGTGTTTTTATCACAGTGAAAATCAAGAGAAATTGAAGATGTAAAAAAAATTTAGTGGTAAGTTGAAAGAGAAGTTCAATCACTTCTTTAAAGGAAGCTATTGTATCCATATCCTCTATTTGTTCAGTATAGCTCAAGATGGGTTTTTGAAAGTTGTAAGAAAACAAGGTTAAAAGATGAGAGAGTGAGGAAAGAAATCGATGTCAAAAACCATAGCGCCTCTTCTTAACCAGATTAGCTGTCTCCTTTTCATCTGTCTCTGCTTTTAAACAATTTGCTAAGTTAAAACAAAGCTGCCACCCTTCCACCCCACCCCAAATAATCAAATTACTTTGTTTCATAATACTCCCACCCCTGCTCACATCTCTTGAGGCTACAGTCTAAGATGAAACAGAATACTGMAAATAAGTAATGAGAATCAGTCAGATCCATACAGTCACAAACTTGCTTTAAAACAGGACTCAACTTTTTTAAAAAGCAAGTTAGGTCTTGCTTATGGTCTGGATGCTTTAGGGAAGTCAACCAGCATTTCGGCTACAGAATCAACCTGTCACTTCTCTTCCTCCAAGATACAAGAACATCCTTTCCTTACCCAACACATAAATGTAGAGTTTAACCCTTCTTCCACACCCTCTCCCACTATTATTCTGCTTCTCCCTCATTTTATTCTGCTCCCTACCTCCAGTGACCTGAGCTATTGCAAACTCTCCTTCTGTATTTGCAGCTATTTCAGAAATAGCTTTAGAAGTTCAATTTTTATTTAACTGCATATGAGAGGAAAACATCTTAAAAGTTTTCCACTGTGGTACTTAAGAGTCCTGCCTCATGCTCATACTAAATATACCAAAGCACTTTCAGAACAGAGAGCATTTTAGCTACAAGCTTRTAAGCCAAAGACCTCCTACCTTTCACAGTCTGCAAACCATATTCACCACAAAGGTACAGGGGAAAAGATGATCGAGCTAACACTAACAAGACAGTGGGAGGCTCGGGAGGTTAAAAGATCATAAGGAAGGTGTTGCCACCCTGTACGCGTTCACAAGGAACTCAAAGAAGCAGATTCTTAAGGCAGTCTTGAAGCAAACACAGGTTTTGGATTCCTGCAAGTGATTGATTAGGTAAAAATTAGGAAAGTAAAAGCTTCCCAAACCAAATCTACTTCTACTTCCCCACCTTTTAAAGTAAGTCTTTTGGTTTAAAAAAGAGACAATCAGAAACAAGGGAAAGTATTTACTTTTCTAACATGTTATAATCATTACTGGAACTTTTTAGTGGATATGCTTCATTTTCCAGCCCAAACCCAAGTCTAATTCCTCAGGAAGAACTTTAATCTCAACCTACACAGATTAAGGGGTTTGTTGGGCAGCTCTAAATACACCTACCTAGAGAATCCAGGTTTATGTGGGAAATGCTCCCTCCATGCCTAAGTTTGCCACCATAACCTGCTTTGTTCCCCGGGAGCAGCATTTGTGCTCCGGAAGTGCTACCTCAGCTCTGCCAAACTATTCCTTACAAGGCTGTGCTCCAGAGGACTTGAAAGAAGGTGAAAGCAACACTTGTCCAGAGCCTTAGGAATCTGTGACAGGTCCCGCATTAAAACTCTGCTTTCTTGAACTCTTAATCCCTTACAGACACATGAACAAAAGTCAAGAGACTGATTTAAGGTTTGCAGTGTTCGTTAGCTTAACGGCAGAATAAGTGAAAAAACCAAAAACCAAATCCAAACCAGTAAAGTCAGAGACCTTAGACTGAAACTTTTCAGGTATGAAATGCAAACTCCCTCACTGGGCCACAGATCAAGGAAAATTGAAGGAAAATTTAAACATTTCCTCACACACTCAGAGTTCCAGGCCTTAATATTCACATTTTAGGAACAGTCAATCCTCTCGGGGAATTTTTGCCTCTCCTATTCCCCTCGCTATGTTTAGATCACAGCCTGGACACAGAGTTTTATTTTTATTCTTATTCATTCATCTTGCAACCAATTCTCTCGCAGATCTAAAGCAGCCCCAGCAGCTCACGGTGAGTGATGAACAGTGTGCTTCCCTTGGCCTATTTTTCGAAAGTAAAAAAGGAGAGATAGTCACAAAAGGCCAAATCACCAACCACTCTCCTCGCTGAAGATGCAGACCCTATGGCTATTCCAACAGTGGTGCTGCTTCTGCTTTGTGGGAGGACAGAGCCAGTACTAAAGTACAGCCAGGAGGATTTATTACTCTCGACTACTCTGCACCTCAAGAGTAACAAATTTGGGTCAAATCTGCCTTACGACATTTCTATCACTCCTTAGGCTGTATTTACTCCCAGACTCCCCGGGCTGTGTTCCTGACACCAGTCTGCCACAAATCCATCAGCCACCAGTGCAGGGGCTGGGATATTCCGGAAATTTAAATAATTAGAACTTCAAAGCCACATTCTTAGGTTTGAAAAGAAAAAAAGAGGRGATTGATTCTACAGTTCTCCATGGTATGGCATATAAATCACTCCTCCACATGCTTGATAGGATGATTCAGAGTCACTCTGAGTCAGTGCACTGCTCTGACACATCAGCTTTAAATAATTAAAAAATCAACTTAAGTATTGTTCACTCAMTTCCTGCAACCAAGTCTCAACTATGATCCTGTCCGATTAGAAATGTCAATTATGTTTTTAAAACAATATGCCATCAATACTGTAAATTTTATTTTCAGACCCACTGAGGTCAGGGGTACCAGTAAAGGTTTTATTTGTACAAGCAAAACTGTGCACTAGTTCCAGAATTTTCGAGCTTGGTTAAGTGTTCAGAAAGTCACAGGTAACTTCTTAAACTGGGTTATTCTAAATGTTTGTTTAGACAGCAGAAGAACCAAAAAAAAAGGCAGAGAGGAGATGTCTACACAGCTCTCCCAGTCTGAACARGACTCTTGGCTCTGACCATCTGCTTGAAGTTTGAAGACAACAATATCACAACTTATAATTAAAGATGAAATGGCCTAAGTTGTTAAATAACATCACAGTTCTCAAATGGAGTGTAAATAAAAATATACCATTATGACCATGTGAGCAGCTTGCTGCTGATTCCAATGAGTCCTACTTCTGTCTGCAAGTGAAAAAACTGTGCAAGAAAAAAAGGAAAGTACTGAACATGCTAGAAGGCAATTTGAGAAACCTTTTTTCCTTTCATCTGATAAGGATTATATTTATGGACAATAATCAAAAGAAATAAACCACTTTTTCTGAATTCACTCTGAGATGAAGACATGTTCTTAGATGAGAACCACGTCGTAGCCAAAGTCTATCCAAGTTACAAAAACCCAACTTTGGTTCAAGGGCTCTTATCAAGAGAACACTGCAAGTCAATCTACAATTACATAAATTGGGTGAAATTAATAATTATATCTGAGGGGGAAACAGATCTGAGTAGGTATCATTAATTCTACATACAGATTTTTTTTTCCTACTCTTCTTATTCTGGATGATGTGTCAAGAGATGGATATTAAATAATWAAGGTTTTTTGAAATTTTTCCATTTTTTGTTTTACACAAAATTCTGCAACAGGTACAAGGCTGAAATGAAACTTGTGAGGAAAAGAAGAGTTGTGCAATTTAAAAGAGAGCACGAGCTAGAGGAGAAAATAGGAGGATGCTCTAAAAACGTAATTTTGCTTCTCCTGTATATAGTCACAGTAGTAAAAAGTTGTATTTCGACAAGAACAAAGCAATTCTCTGGAATTCAAATGACTATGCTGAAATTGCTTCTTTGCTTCTCCTTTGGTAGGTGCTCATCCCCTCCACAGCATTTACAAACCTAAATGATTTCTCAAGTACTCTATAAAAGATACATTTAAGAGCCTATTGTGTTTTTAAACCATTTAAATAATGGACCTTATTCAAATTAAATCACATGTCCTTCTATAGTAAGGTTCTTTTAACAGTGGGAAGTCTATTTGCCTTGTGAAAACACATAAGCTGCTTAAGGTTCAAATGCATGGCTCTCTCCCTGGATATATATATTGCATGGATACATTCTGTGTGTTGATTTTTATCTATTTCCTGCAATGCACCACTGCAGCAGCAAATTCCACATGAGAACAAGGGGCTTGCCAAGACCGCAGCAGTGGATGCTCAGCTCGGGTACAAAATCTATTCCTTTCCCTCACCATTCCACCACATCAGCAAATCCTGGAAATGTTTTTAAATGTCCTACTAGGTAACATATCGATCTCATCTGTGGGCATGTGACTGGGGAAGCAACTCAAGGAATAAGCTGAACAGCCAAACCTGCCTGATGCTATGCAGAGCCTTATTAAACCCTGCCCAGGCTGCAGAGATTACATTTTGCCCTGTGTAAAACTAAGAAATGGGATTCTCCCTATGAAAACAGGAAWGCTCTTGGGAAGTTTGCCACAGTACTTCAATGGAAATACTCTAGATAACATCCTTTCAGAAAGGAAAGGAAAAAAGGAATACGCAGGATCAAAGCCCTAACAAATCCTAAAGGCTCATTTGGAAAAGCACACATATTCCAGCTATCTTTTCTTTAACTACTCTAAGATAGCC
Organism: Amblyornis subalaris; assembly: GCA_018881555.1. Lineage (NCBI taxonomy): Eukaryota > Metazoa > Chordata > Aves > Passeriformes > Ptilonorhynchidae > Amblyornis > Amblyornis subalaris. The sequence goes on from JACAXG010000028.1 coordinate 2,866,237, forward strand.
ATAAAAATATGGGCACTTAATTAGTCCACATCAAAGTCAAAGCAATTCTGCCAGTAGGAAAGATGGATGGGATGATGCTACAGCACAGATTCTCCATGGTGTGACTTATTCATGGGACAAATACTTACAGCAAAGAAGACTCCTGGAAAATGAGCAGCAGTAGAGTGACAAAGGGCATCTATTAGTGACTGATTGATCTTTAAAGTCYCTTCCAAACCAAGTCATTCTAAAATTTTAAAAAACCCAATGCCACACTGAATAGGGCAGATCCACTGTTGATTTGTCAAGACTTGAGTTCTTATACATGACATTTTTATATTCATTGCAGCAAAGTGAAGTACAGAATTAACCCCACTGCTTACAACTGCAAGTGTCAAGGATGATAAAGCAAACAAGGCAAACCAGGCAAACCAGCCAATCTCTCTTCTTGCCACGAAAACAAACTTCCTCTTGTTCTTCAGCTCCTCTTAGACAAGTTCTAGTCCCCTCACAGGGCTTACAAGAAAAACCATTACAAAAAATAAACTTCCCTTTGGGTTTCACAAGAGCTATACAGTACATTTGCTGGTTCTTTCAAAGACTAATCTGCCCAAAGCACCACAAACCATTCCCAAGAATATTTCCCCTTAAAAATACTCAGAAAAATGTGGACACAGAAAAGACCATTATCCCCCACACACTTAACAGTTTCCATGATGGAACAAGTGCATCCTCTACAATTACACAGCAAGTCTTTTGGAGAAAGACAGAACATTCAGAGGGTCTCAAACGACAGTGCCTTCACTAGATGAAGCAAAATTGCCCAAAATGTTGCCCAGAGAAGCTGTAGCTGCCTCATCCCTGGAAGTGTTCAAGGCCAGATTGGATGGAACTTGAAGCAACTTGGTCTAGTGGAAGGTGTCTAGGAAGGTCTASGGGCTGGAAYGTGATGATCTTTAAGGTTCCTTCCAACCCAAACCATTCCATGACTCTATGATTCAAYGAAAATGGAATTATAATGGACAAACTAGAAATTTACTTGTCTAGTTCCACTTATGATATTAAGAAATCAGTATCTGAGGACATATTTATGTTCAGGAATACTCCAAGCCAACCTGTACATTACTGCTGAGGAACAGCCAGAGAATAAAAGCAAATTCTCAATGTTCTTGCACACAACATGTTTGATATCCAGTAACCTGAAGCTTACTATTTCCTCCTGCCTCAATACAAAATGAATTATTAATTTATGTTACTAGAGCTAAATAAGAGGTTGTTCATTCACTACAAAACTTCCATGCAAATTTGCAAACCTAAAGTTATGGAGATAAGATASAGGTGGTCAGAATTGCAATTCACCCTTTAGAAGACAAGATTTAGACAGATGGATATTCTGAACTCTACAGACAGGCAGGTCAGCATAGAAAAAGCATTATTAAAGCAATATGAAMAGAAAATATGTTCTGGAAGAGAAAAGGAGCTTAGATTTCTCCCATTAAAACTGGTAAGATGAATGAAAGCATCTTCAGAGAAACAGCTGGGAAATAAGCATTCTCATGACAGAGATTTACTCCTTGATCCATTTAAAGAGTCTGCAAATTGCTGCAGTCCCACAACAATATAATAAACATTAATCACAAAGTATGTAGGAAGGTGGGCGACAGATTCTTAGCAAAGAGCTTCTGTCTTTTTTCCATAGAATGTACAGCCAACTGTGTTTTAACACTTCRTGATGTATTTAGAACATTAACTTGTTTTGCAAAATATGTGCATTTTACCCTCCTCCCAAAGGAATGAATTGGGAGGAGGGTGCTGATAAACTGTGACTATCTCTCAAGATCAGGGCACAGGAAATTCTACCTCCTGTGGTTAAGGAGGGCTTGGGGAAGGGGTGCTTCCCACATAGAGAAATTTGGAATCACATATATGGAAYCAAGAAGCAGCAAAAAAAAGTCATGCAACTGGCCCCACTGATATCAGGACTGTGAAAGACATCACTTGGTTATTATGTATTTTAACAAGATTTTAGTTATATTGCTGACACCTTGCCTGGAGAAGTGTAAGATGACAACCTCACAGGAGAAGTTCTGGATTCTTTCCTCACTGCAGTTTGACTACATCTGAAGAGATCTTTTCATACTCTGATTTTTTTCCAGCAATAGCCAAACGCTCAACAACACTTTGTTTGTTTGTTTTTTTAATGTACCAATCACAAGTATTAAGTAAAAATCTATATACTTCCTTCTCACAGCTGCCTGTAGGCCATTAATAGATTACAGTTATATATTAGTGTCACTGCTTAGGTCAGAAGATCTAAACAGACARATTTCTGAATTGAGATTTTTAAATGGAGTACAGAGAAATTCATTCTAATATTTTGCATAGTCTGTTCTGTAAATTACTAAAAGAAGTGCTACTAAGAAAAACAGGCGTTTGTTATCTTTTTATTTAGCCACATGCAAAAGTTTACCCTCTTTCAATGGTGCAAATGCAATTATCTGTGTCTCTTTGAGGTGTCATCATCAGTAATTTTKACTCTAAAAAATTTACCATGATTCTGATCAGTCACAGTGTAATAAACATGAGGCAAACCTGTAAGTGAATGGAGTTGACACCCAGGCCCTAAATCTGTCCACTAACATTTGTGTAAAGAAAAAAAAAAGGTCTAGAGCTTCACTGCCATGCAATTCTTCAAAAAGCAGCAGGAAGAAGCAGCAAAGAGATTCAAACCTTCACCCTGACCCAGCTCACACACAGCTGCCTACAAGGACCAGGAGAACAGGAGAGCATTTGTGTGCAGGTCAGATGCCACTCACCTCACAGCAAAGGGAGAAGTTCCCACTCATAGCAGCCTTGAACTATATGAATTCACTAGAAGAAAAAATCTGCCCTTACTTTTGTGMGAATAAATATCTAAACAGGGTTACAGAGGTATTTTGTTGGTGGTGGTTTTATTATTGTTGTTATGGCTTTGGATTTGGCTTTTTTTAATTTAACTTCCAAGCAGCTGCTGTATCTTTTAAAAAAAACTCTGCTGGAACCTAACAGCCAAGTAGGAATTGGCCAGAGCTTTGTATATTTGACTAGTACTATATGAAAAATGTTCATATTCAGCAGAAAATCAGAACAAAACCATTTTTTCCCCACAAATTCATGGAAAACAAATTTGCACAACAAGTCCAGTGTCACTGTTGCAGACTTGTAAACAGTGATTCATGAGTGTTTTATTGAAACAGAATTTCTATTCCACATTTTACCTTCTGACATTTATTCTGTTCATTCATAATTTGGATCAAATTGGTAAGACACATGGCCGAATTTCAGAGAGTTTGAGCATTTTTTATCAACTCAAGGTAGCTGCAAGACTGCAGCAACCCTGACAATTAACCCATCAGGAGACTCCRGTGAAGTGCTACATGTTGATGACATTCATCATCACCTACAGCAAAAGATACCAAGAYGTGACAAGAACATTTTGTGCTGACCAGCCAGGCCCTGCTCTCTTCACTCACCTTCTGTATTTACAAGAGGAAGTGCTAAACCCTTGACTCAACATAGACKTTTCCTCCAACAAAGGCTGATCCCTTCAGCTTAGCCCCATTCACATCCCACCAGTATTATTTTCATATCTTCCTTTTTAGTAGGCTGCTTCATTACATAATGCTGCCCATTGAAAGCAAAAATTAGTAGATTACAGCGTTGGGTTTCATTTATGGACATTGTGCTTGGTTTGTCATTTAATGTAAAAAGCGTTAGTTKCATTTAAAGCATGGATATCAAAATTAGTTAAGACAAAACAAATGCAGACTGCAGCAGCCAGCTGGGCTCAACGGCTAGGAAAGCTTATTAGGCAAAGCACATGCTTTCAGCTAGAACACACCTCTGCATTCCAAAAAGAAATCCCAGCAGGACAGCAAGCTTTCGCAACACCAGGATAAGAAAAGCAAGCAGAAAAACTCCCAGGCTGTTAATTACACTGAAAGTCTATTTCATAATATCAACAGCAGATCTTTCTTCCTATTTTCCTTTCTYTTTAAACGATGGAATAAAGCAAAACCAAGGCACCTCCACTTTTGCCATGTGACTGGCCGTGTTTTAAAGAGAAGCCTGTCTCACCTACCCTCTGCTGTTCTGAAGGAAGGCATTGGAAGGGCTGCACAAGAAAGGGTCAAAATACAATGAAGTGCACGACCTAAACCAAGCCTTCTTTCCTTGACATAAAGCCTGAAAACATAACGTGGGCATTAGACAATCTGTCTGCGTAAACATCAGTTTCTTTCTGAATTGATTAGGTTTCATAAAATTCCAAAGCTTCTATTGAAATAAGAAAGATGGAAAGGGAAGATGATATTTCAGTTGAAGTGTTTACCCAGTCCTGGTGAGATAAAAACCCATCTGCCTTCGTGCTACCAAATACAGCAAATCCCAAGTCTCCTCCTAAGTATCTTCAGGAGAGTGTGAAAAGTACAGAAAAAAAACGCCAAACAAACCAGAAACCAGAACAACCCCTCGATGCTGTACCCCATAAAAGACATATCTTACTGGGGACTTCCAAGAACCATTTCTGGTAGCCACCTCCAAGCAGTTGTTAGCCATCTCTTGCAAGGAGCACAGCTTTTAACCTAAATAATTGAAAAGCTGAACTCAATTTTAAAAAAATCCTAAAACTACTCCAGCTTTTGAAACTCTTCAGAGTTTCAAGAACACGAACCATCAAGACAGAACACTTTTGACACAATGCCACATTTTCATTCCRCAGTGCATCTCTCTGACAGTACTTCAGAACTCATAATACGCACATTGCCTCACATTCTCACAAAATGCTCTTTAAACTAAAATACAAGAACTCAAGTTACGAGACAGTAAAGAAAAATGTTTAAAGGTGTCAAAGAAYATCTTCAAACTATATCCAAACCAAAAATGCTTATAAAGTTTAGTGACAAAGGCCTGATTTTAAAAAGAAACGCAAATGGATTCACCTTCAGCAAGTTTAACTCCTGCCCTCACAGGTGCCAGGTCAGTGAAGTACTCAAACACAACCCTCTCACCTTCCAGGTGCTCTACAAGCCCTTATGTCTGTGCCCTTTAAGTAAGAAAAAGTAACATGCTACATAATACATAATGTTTTCCACCTCTTTTTTTGTGAAGACATTAAGATTTCTCTTAAAGATTTAATTTTGTCCATGCCAGAGAGCTAGAACGGTACTTTGATGTAAAAGACAATTTGCCTGTCAAAGTTAATGAATTACTCCAGTTATTCTTTCATTAATCACACACAAATTAAGGATGCAGAGAAAAGATTCTCTAAGAGAGGGGAGATTTTTCAGAAACTTTACAGGCAAGTTCAAGTGGTTTTCATCAGTCCTGCGAATCTGTGCCCCGGCAGTTCTTCCTCAGTAATGAAATAATTGAAATTAATGTGCCAAAAGACTTAATCAGAGCAGGATTTCCTGACAGCCGATTTCTGATAATCAAGTGATGGCAGTGGTAACTGGTGAGGGAAAACAAGGGGATAGTGATAGCTACGTGAGTTTAACCTGAAATCTGCATTAGGACTTTCCAGTTCACCATTCCCAGGTAAAACACATAAAAAAAGATTTATCAGATCTATTAATACTCCACATGACCCTTTGGACAAGTGTTTCAGCACAGCAAATTCATCACTACAGTTCTGCTAGAGACAAGTCAACTGACAACACTAAAAAGCAACAAAGAGAAAAAAATCCACATAGTGGATGGGTCACGAATGCTATGAAGAAAGAGGGAAACAACTCCAACCAATGTGACAACTTCTTAGATCAAAACTGTTTCAGCCACTCAGTTCCCTTTTCCTTCATTGGCTCTTAGGAAACTTTGCATTTTGAGAAGAACTATCTTCTTTGTCAAATGAAAATACAATTCATGTACATATATATGCACACATATATATAGAGTGTTTAAAAGTGTAACCATTCTACTCAGAAGAAAAGGGAATTTGAATCTTAATTTCCTGCAAAAATGCTTTCAGAATATAATGTATATATTCTTAACATTGAGCACATACTGAGGACCAGGAAGACACTGCAGTTTCGATTAAAAATAATATCCTAACACAAGAATAGTCTGTATAATGGGAAAATGAATGTTTTTTTCTGCAGAAGCCTTGATCTATTTATGTCTACTTATATTAATTCCATGGATATTCAGTAGTTCACCTCACACCCCTGGACAGAAGCAGATTCTGTAAGCACAGAGACCTTTAAGGAGGGATAAATGCACAAGGAGAAAGCACAAGCCATCCATGGAGCACATGCACCTGACAAATTAGGAGCACGTGGCATTTCAGGAATAACAGTGCCTGCAGAAGATACTTGAAAGAAGAGAAGAAGCCAGTCTGCTTTTGCATTCCAGGTGATTGCCAGCACCTCCTCGTGCACATGGCACTGATTCATTCAGACACGACAGTCAGAACTACAGTTCTGTCACATTTGTCAAGCAGAAAAAGACATAACTTAGATTCCACCTGACAAGAGCAAATACTGAGCCCACAGCACGTCCATTAACACTAATAATTAAGATAAGTAGTGTTTCATTTAGCAAAAGGGCATCTGTACAGCAAAGCCGCAGACAGCCTTGAGAAAAAGAATTACTCAGATGTAATTTACAGTTTATTTTATCAGAAGAGTGTGAGGGTACTTGGTGCACATGCACTTTTGTGTAAAGCAGAACATAGAAAACTTCAGTTTTATAAATATAATAACCATGCAATTTAAATAATCTCTTTGGGAAGCAAAAATCATATATCTGAAGACTCCCAACTGGAAAAAAGACACTAATGAAAACTGGAACCTATATTGGTGGAACAAATTGCATTTTAACTCCTATCRCAAACCAAACTCATCTTTTAATCAGAGAATAATACAACAAACACCGACAGCCAAACACATCCAAAGGAATTGCAAAAAAGTATAAATGGAAAAAAAATCATGCATGTGGTCTAGCTCTGCTGCTCTGACAAAACACAGCAGACCTTGAAGCCTCTTTAACTGATTGTTAAATTAGTGAACCTGAGCCTTAAAAAGGCAGAGAAAGAACAGATTCTGTACTACACTGGATACCACACACCTTGAAGCATCTCCTGTTACCATTCTCCACTTTTCCTGCCCAAGGTTAAGCAAATTACCAGTGACTATATGTGTGTGGGTTTTTAACATATATACACACACCAAAAAAACCTAATTAAAGTTCAAAAAAAAATCCACTACAATGATTCTGTGCAATGAAACAAAGTATTAAAACCTCAAAATTCAAACTGAGACTTTCAAAAGTTAACATCTGGAAATACATTTATATAGGAAAATAAACCCCCAAGCCCTGAGCTCCACCCAACAACAACATCACAAAAAAGAAATAAGTAAGTGCTCTTACAGGGTTCTAAATACCAACACACAGGTTGTATCTCATCATACAGCTCTGGTCTCTCATGATATGAGATGAAGTTCAATAGGAGCCTTCTGTGAGACACTGGGATTGAAAGAAATAAATTTTATAACCATTTGCAGTAATTATTTGCATTTTTAGTAAAAAAATAGATGAAGACACTGTATTATCAACTCTAATACAGTGGACCAGAACTCAGTCACTGAATGCAGACTGACTGGAACAACCTGAGGGACATTTKTCTTCTTTTATGGCTTAAGATAGCACCATGGAGAAGGAGAAAACTTTACCAGAAGCCACTACTAAACCAGMCTTTGCATACATTTTTATATTTTTTAAAAATTAATTATCTACACAATATCTACATATAAAACACGAAATCAATGTGAGACTGCCTGATAGAAGAGACAGAACAGTGCAGGAAGTTTAATGAAGCACAGGCTTAAGAACCAACCACACACTTCAAACACAAAGACTGCTGGCAAAACTAATAAAATTAATGCTTTGTTTGTTGAACGTACATGAATTACAATTACAGTTTTATTGCTCTGTATTTTGTTCAAATATACCCCAGTGTTCCTTGACACAAATCTATGCTTCAAAAAAAAAATCAATGAGGTAATTAGAAAAGCTGTAGAGAATTAGTGCATTGAGTAGCATTTCCATAACTTCTCTTAAGAAATGATTAACAGACATGAGATACCATGAGCAGTGCTTTTGAGGGACTTAAGGATATACTCATTTGGTTTTCCAATTGAAGCAAAAAGTTCTCATTTCCAACTGGCTTTCCATCAGCCAATATGTTACTTCAAGACTCACTCCAAGAATAAGGAGTATTGGTACAATCAAGAAATCTCACATGCTACTACAGCACCAAAGTGAAAGGGTTTTGGGTGTCAAGCTGATAGAAAAGTTTCCTTTCTTAAGTGGTTTTAAATTTGAATTTCAACATATGCATTTAAAAAAAATAGACAAAAAAGCAAGAAAGTCCATTCAAAGGAAAAAGCTGTGTTCATGCAAATGGAGAGCTGAGTCCACACTGTAATTTCTGCTGACTTTACAATGTCCTTCAGGGAAATCAAACTTGGCCAACAGTGTCTGTGCCAAGGCCTCATGTTAACAATCGTGTACAGAACACACTGCTGGGATGGGCAGGATCAGCTGGGCCACCAAACACCACCCCAAAAGAATCCACCCAAAATCCCATTTCCTCTGTAAGGTCCAGGAGGATAACTACACCTGAACAGCACTCTGGGTTGTTCTACTGTGCTTGARTAGGTAGTTACTAGTGAATTCCCTGCTACATCCTCACTGCTTACATGAGGGCTTTTCTGAACCCCCACCATATTAAAAATACTCTTCTCTCATCATATCCCCATGCAAAAAACAGAGGCTTTGCCTCCAACTCTCCTACCTTCCCTCATGTTACATAAGATGTTGTACAGGCTTCTAGCTCTTATTATTTTCAGTTTACTTACTTTCCATACAGCAACTGGAAAGTTTTTTTGTTGTGCTAGAAGGTAGTAATTTATATGGAAGACTGAATTACAGAGAAGCCTAAATAAGCCAAAGTTGAGATGGCAGCAAGGGCTTTGTGGGTCCCTGCCTTCCCTTCTCAATTTCAGTTCTCTCCCCAAATGAACACGGATGGTCTGCTGGAATCCACAGCTTCCTCTTAAGAAGGGAATTCATCTGATGCAATCTCACGAGTTACCACATTGCATTCCAATGGGGAAACATCATCTAAAGGTAGGACTCCACAAGCTCTGCCCCAAAGCTGTAAATGACTGAGGTCTGAAATCAATCAGTTCAAGCAAACAGATAAGCTTAACACTTCTTGTCTCCCAACTGAGCAACTGAATTTGGGAGGAGGGAACAGCTGGACTTGAAAATCTGAAGCTGCAGTCTCACTGGGAAAGAGGGGAGTAAGGTATTTATCATTTGCTTTCCTTCTTCCCCATACTACACAAACCTTAACAGTTTTCAGGAACATTTAATTATATACTACTCCAAACATACTAACAAATATTCTTTGGCAGATGAGACACTTTTTTTGCATGTTCTTCCATTGATCTATCTTGTCCCAGCTTCCAAAACTAAGACAGACTTACCAACACTTAGGAAAAACATTAGCTGATCTACAGCAGCTCATTAAAACTCCAGATCCCTCACCAAAATTAACATACCAGCAGACATTTGTGTGTGCTTGGCATTGCTAAAAAGAAAAAAAACCCCACACTGTATTTGCTATTAAAAATAACCACAGTGCAATCTGAATGTTGGTAAGAACAGAGAACTCATCTGGCAATTTGTTCTAAACAAATCCCTGTTCCTGCACTCACGGAAATGGTACCAGGAATAAATTCAACATCTCTAATGCACAGATTGAGCCTCAATCCATCATTTGGATGTGGCAGTGGAGACCAGAAACACAACAAAGAACTTAACCTTTCTCCCCTCAGTTCCCAAGAGCTGTGCAGACTACCCCAGCACCAGGACAAGTTGTCTGGGCTCTTAAAGCCCTCGTGCATGGAAAAATGAAAGGCTGATACATACACAAACCACTACATTGGGATAGGGCASGACAAGGGGAAACATGGGAATGGGGGAGAAAGTGAATTATTAAGTCTTTTATCTGAGCAAAAGCCAGAACTGCCTTGGCATCCTGCACTTGAAAAACCAGTTAAGAGCTTGAAGCAAAACCAAGGGATTCTTCAAGAGTATTACAATTGCAAATCACCAGTMATCTCACACAGAGTAGAGTAAAAATATTCCATGAGATCCAGGACAGATTTCTAGTCCTGATCTCGTGCTTTGTCTCTATGGTTATAAACATGGGCAGTGTTTTGGGGACGAATACACGGTCTTTAAGCTCTACAGCAGGATTAAAAAAGCATTTGAGAGCACTGAGGCCTGAGGCCTTCCTGAGACTACCTTAAATTGCTGAAAAGCTCTCCCTGCCAAGCAAAGAGGTGATTTGCTCAGGTCTAAAAGAAGCCCTTCCTAGTTCTGATTTTAAGGCAGTGTTTCTTATGATCTGGAAGTGCAAAGAATTGAAAAGCGGGAAGGGCTTGACACACARTATTTGGGTAATACTAAAGCAAACTCTCAAAAAAAGCATTTTTTACCTGGATTTTGTCCTATGGGAACACATCCGTAATAATCTAACTTCTATAGCACCTTCTCTTAAAATACAACAGAGGATAAAGTTATTGGTGACACAATGCCCAGACACTGAACATTATGAGATTTATGCTGGAAATACACCGGGAAAAGCGTATTTATGTCTGTCTAAACAGTCATTAAATTTCACTTCCCTGGTAATGAGACACCGCCATGCCCAAAATGTAATGGATACCTTGTGAAAAAACCTACRTAACTTGCATTTTTCTACAGCACATGTTAAGTTGTTCTGAGGGACACAGATCCTGTACCAAAAAACCACTTATTTTCCTCTTCAGGGCTCTACATCTCAGACATAGAAYAGCTACTGATGTAAGGGCTTGTAAAAGCCTTACAAGGGACAGATGTGACCATGAAACAGTGGTGACTTGTGCTCTGTGATCTGGCTTACAGAATCCTCTTCCAGTGAGCCCCCAAGAAGTTTTTAAGTTACAGCCATAAACTCCAGGCACAGGATATGCATCCTTGGGCATGAAGAGCAACACCAAATTAAAATTCCAGATGAGATAAATCCTAAGCACCTAACCTGGCTCAAGTAGTTATAACCAAACCAAACAGCATCTTTAGGCCAGTGCCTAGATAGGCTGATATCCAGAGTTCACAAAGATTCTCCTGCTTTTGAAAGATCCTAAGGACACAGATAGCAGAAGCTACAGTTCTTCAGAACTGAGCCAACCTAGTCACTAGCTCTTAAAGAAAACACAAAACTCCCACAGCACCCAACTCTAGCAGAGAACACAACTGAAACAGCAAGGGAGACACTACTTAATTCCTTTTTAAATTCCCCTCACCCTACCTTAAAAGCCTTCCTTCCTTTTTATCCTGAACACAAACCAGAACTTCCCTGCAAGAAAAACCAGAAAAATCACCCACGATCAGAAGTTCATTCACCTCTTTACTAGTGTTACACAGGAATGTGTTTCACTGTATAATAGTTTTTCCTCCCTGAAGTCAGAACAGTCATAAAAAAGGGGGAGGGGAGGTTGATTGCACGAGTTCTGCAGCATCTGGCTATGCAATAAGACTCTTGAAATAATTTTCTCTAGTGTAGCATATAGCCAACAAATCTGGCAAGAAGCAACTTTCAGCATGTGTTGCTGTGACAGCAATGAATTATCACCCCAGTCTGCAGCAAGATTAACACTTACAACCTTGGCACGAAGAACAGTCTGCTCAGACTCTGTGTCAGGAGTAGTGCTCCATGCTCAGGCTCGAAAGGGTGGGCTCACGATGAGAAATTAAGAGCACAGAAATGTAGACATTTGCCTAAACTGTAAACAAACAGATAATTTCTAGGGAAGAAGGCAGTGTACAGCCAGAGAAGTARGAACACCGAGGAAAACTTACGGCATGGAAGAAAAAAAGAATAAAGTAAAACCAGCCATTGAGAACAAGGTACTGTCTTGTCATAGAGGATGTGCTCCAAAGAACAATACAGAACAAAAACTGGGAAACAGTCCACCAGATTCCTTCTGCTTGACTCAAAAGCATTGAAGTATCAGTCAAACCAACCTGATATGAAATAAGTGACTCTGAAAGCTTAGTGAAACTCAGGACATTACTCAAGCCGAGTTACAGAATTTGTCAAGTCTTGAGTGCTCTGCAGCAGAACATGCATTACTTGTGAGTTAAGGGCAGGTTCAAAACCAGCTTTGGCCTCACGGGAAGACCAGAGAGGAACTTACATCAAAAACCATCTCTGCTAAGAAGCAGACTCATGGTCATCCATTCCACTTCTCCAGCTAACTGACCAAGAGAAGAAACCTGGAAACAAAGCTCCTTACCACAAGTTCTTAAACCAAAAACTGCAAAGGGAAGTGAAGGACAAAAAACTGAAGAAAACACAGTGGAATCTCCTTCCTGCTTGAACACTCACCATACTTAAGAGTTTTTGCTCTGCAGAATTGACAAGACTATAAAGCATGACTTCTGCTCTTTGATCTGGTTTACCAAGTTTTTTTCAATAAACAGTTTGGAGATTCCACCAATCACCAACTTCAACCCTAATGCAATTTTGCTTTGCTTCACGAACCAGAAGAAATATATATGAATGCTGGTAAGAGTTGATTTCACATATTATGTGTTCTACTTTCAAGAGTTTAACTTGAAGGAAACACTTTAAGAAGTTAAGCAGTGTGAGTTGAAACATATGAATTGGCGAGGTTAAGGGATTCAGCACTGAGGAAGAGCAGGACAAAAGGATTTCATGTCTTGAAAGAAAACTAATTCACTAACTATTAGTAGTAGCTGGATATAGAAGTATTTAAAGTGACAGGAAGAGTCTTGCAGGCATCACACTCAGCAAGGGCTTACATAGGACAGAGCTTTCTGCATGACAAAAGGAAAATTTCACCATTTTCTTGAAAAGCTTTATTTCAGACACCTGTAAGTAGATATAACACACCTGTAAAAGAAAGAATTAAGAGAACAATATGYGTAGAGAATTTTGTAAGGAAGCTATTACGAGTCATCTACTACCTTGCTAGGAAATTGCCTCCAATTCCCTGAGATTTGAAGCTTCTCTAAGTAAAAAGCAAAAATATTGTGTAGCAAAGTGGAGCACACATTGAGTAGAAACAGTTCCTGTAACTGAAGGTCACTTTGAAAAAATCTACTTTGTAAAGAAATCAGAAAGTGCATCTAAAGCCATTAAATTATTTTTCACCATACATTTCTTCCCAGTGCTTCATTACTTCAAGCTGGTGTATCTTTCCTGATAGACCCAGCCTTACATCACTTGCCTTGCTAATACAAGACTAAATGATGACTCCCAAACTTGTCATGTCCTAAGAGATCACAGAAACACAAGCATTCTGTCTTCAAGAGCAGAGATAAATACTATTTAGGCTGCAATAGGAAACCTACCAATTTCTGTGCTCCATCCTCCTTGTAGTTCTCTAGCACAAATGTAGTTCTCTAGCACTCCCCTAGCACAAATAATCACTGGGGCAAGGGAGCTCCAAGGCACATCCCACTCATATCCAACAGTTCTGGAGGTTGATGGGGGGAAGGGGAGCGGTGGGGGTCTCAAAATATATTGTTCTTCCAATAAGCCCTTTTTATAGACTATCATGTTGAGTTTATTACCTCATTTAAATCAGACACTTGAAATATCTGCCCAAAATAGTCTGATGTGCCTCAGCTCACTGAGTTTTTTAGCTACAATTCCACGTGTTGGGTTATGCCAACTACCTGTTCAGCAAATGCCATCAGAGTAAAATCCACACTTGGCAGCTATTTTGGGCTGTTGGATTAGAAGTGTGAGCTGCATTAATGGGGCAGTAAGAACAAAGCCTTCTGGGTCAAGAGAGTGAAGAAACACTGGGTAAGTTGGTGTATCTCAGCTGCTCTACAAAATACTGTCTGCGCAGCCATCAGGGAATCCAGTTCTTCGAGGAGTTTCACCCATTCACCATCCTCATCTCCACAAGCTGGGAATATGCAAACACACAGGTTTTGTGGGGTACATCTTGTGCAGATGAGGTTATTCTACTCTGACTTAGCTTGTTCTGGAATACAAAACAAGCCACGGGGTTGTACACAATGCAGTAATACCAACAACTGATTTCAATGGTATTTTAAGAAATAAATTTTTTTCAGCAAAAACTATAAAGTCAACTCTGCAAATGAAGGGATTAAAACTTCTGCTATCTTTCATCTTTGAGCATATCTAAAGTTGTCATTTCAGGCAGTAGAGTGAAGGGTTTGGGGTTTTGTTTCATTTTAATGAAAAAATTACAAATATCAGCATTAACAAGCTTTTTCTTGTCCGAGTATCTTATGGATAGCAGCATTTTTCAGTAGTCAGGAAAAAAAAACAGGACAACATATCAGGAACCACCACACTTAATCAAATTGAAAAAATCTGTCTCAATACTGAGCATCTGTACATGCTATGGAATTGAACATTTCACAGATACAGTACAGAAGCATCAACTAGACAAAAGGAGATGCTAACACATTGCAAATGCTTAATAGCTGAATATTGTATTATGAATCTACTAAAAAAAAAAACCAAAAACGGCAGATGCCCTAGCCCAGTCCTTTCCACGGCTGCACCAGCACAACAGTAACTGAGTCCCAGGACAGCCCTTGCCCAGGGATCCCTGGTGGGGTTGCAGAGGCTGCACCTCTCCACGACCCCAGGAAGCACGTTCAGCTTTCACTGGAGCGCTGCTGTCTCCATCTGGCACAGCAGCCCCGCAGGGCTCCAGCCAGCTGGCACGGCTCGAAACAGCCTTGGGGCTGCTCCACACTGCACAAGGGAGGAGGCCAGAGGAAAACCAGCACCGTAAAGAGATAATTTACAGTCCCATTATCCCATCATCCTCAACTACATGCAGCAGGAACATGATCTAAGCACATGCCCCATGACCACATGCTTTAAACCAACAAAAAAAGTTACATCATCTTACTAGAGTTTGATTATAAAAGACTGAAATCTTAACTTAGAGACAGGCCTATTTAAAGAGGGACACAAGTGGCTCATAACTTGATTACTTGGAAAAACACCGTTCATTTCATTAAATTAAACGTAATATGAAAAGTGGATTTGCTGTAATAGCTGATCACAGATTACAGGCATTCTACACTTCCCCGATTCATTTATTTTTCACAAGGAAACTGGGGTAAGTTATTTGCATACAGGAGTAAGTTTCAACAATTGCAGACATAAGACAAGTTTTACGTATCAGGCTCATCTGTGAGAACAGCAGGTACAAGCACACAACCGCAGCACTAACAGAAGTTCCTTCACAGAACCTTCTGAATGAAGTCAGTATTAGAAATACCTTACAGAAGCCACCAGTACAAGGAGAACATTCACACATGGTCTGTCACCGGCACAGTCCAGGGGATGGCAGCAGTTGTTACTCAAACTGCCACATGCAGCCTCCGAGTGTCACTGCTCGGGTCTTCTCCCATCACCCAGACACTCCTCCCCTTGAGCTGCTTGGTCAGCCCTATGCTGGCACATAACAGCCAGTTCAGGTGGAATATTAGCAAGATGAGAAAAAATATAATTTTCATCTTTATCTGCTCTTTCTGGTTCACGGCACAACCGTATGAACATGACACAGCAAAAGGTACAACAGCAAGAACATGTGGCCCAGAGCTGGTAGTTCCTTAGGACAGACACTTTTACACCCACAGCTGAGGAGTTGAACTTCATATTCCCCACTCACCAGTCTTCATGATAATGCACAGAAAGGTCCAAATTTCACATGTTTTGCTCTCCCCYGGTAAATCAAATATTGCCTGTCTTTTGCCCCAATAGCATTCTTCTTACCCAAACCATTCACCAATTCCATCATGTACTCGTGTCTCACCAGGACCCACATCTATAACAAGTTTCCAAATTTCAATTCAATCTTTTAAAACCTGTCAGATTTGCTAACTCACCTTCTCCTTAATATCCTTTTCACCACTGCATAAAACAACTTGTCTGCCAAACAGTTTCAACCTAGAGGTACAACGTGCTTACAGAGTTAAATTGCTTGCTTTATAAAGAATTGCTGTAACAAGGTAATTCTTCAGCTTACTGCAAAACTGGAGTTCTGCTTTTCCACAGTCAGATTTTCACAGTACACAGCCTAAGATGGACAAAGAAAACATCTCCTACTGCCCAAAACCTTTGAATAAGGGCATAATTATTACAAAGAGATGCAGAAAAAAAATATCATCTATTGGGACAACTCTGGAACCTCCACATCAAAAAAAGTTCTAAGGAGCAAAACTACTATGTGACAAGGAAATACATTACTAAGAGCAGTGAGACAAAATTGTGCTGGACAGAGTACAAGATAAATTTCCTTAGGGAACAGCCTCATCATGACAGAGGAGAGTCTTGTTCATCTTTATGCACAGAACTGCAGGAACTCTTGAAACTATTTTCACTGCATTTCTCATCCTGTTCTCCACATCAAGATCATCCCACAACCAAAAACACAAAATGCAGTCACAAGTGACCAAAGAACTGAGTGTTCATTATTCAGATAAATGTATTCAAGGCTGAGCTTTCAGGAGGGGATGCTTACTAAGAAAGCATGGCAGAAATCAGCAGTGCACAGAAGACAAGACTGAATGAGAGTTTCACCCTGGTCACCAGCTGCCAACAGCATAGAGATCCAGTCAAGAACAAAACTGGGCAGTAATATGACGATAATGAAGCACAGCAAAGAAAAACATAAAACCTTAAGGCAAATTTTGCATTTGTCACTGGAGGGCACAGGGTCACAAAAGCTCACCTAACACAAACGAGGTACTGAAATCAGTCAGCTCTCTCAGCTGTCTGCACTTACTGAGCTGTCATACATCTGCTGAGCAATAAATCTCACCTTTTATTTACCAASTATATTGTAGAGAAGGTCTCCTAGAATCTGACTTGCAACGCAGTAACAAGGCTGATTGCACAGGACGGAAGCACAAAGTGTAATTAGACAAACTCTGTGAAATAACATCAGGTTGTACAAAGACACAAGGAAGGAAAAAAAGATACTTTCTAAATAGAACTTGGCACGGGGGGGTAGGCAAAAATAAAGCTTATAAACTGCTGTTTTCTCTCCTTGGGCTGATAAACACTGAAGTAATTCAAGTCTGTACTTGATGCAAAAACAAAAGCCCTTTAAAAACAGAAGCAAAACATACATATGAAAGCCCTGGCAGTCAATTCAGCAAGATGAATCCAAAGCCAAATCCTATTTAAAAGAGGCCACTTGGACGCATGAACTTCTGAGTGACAAGCGAGGCGAATGGAACTCGGTGCCACATGGGTGTTTGATACTCCACCATCCCCATCACTTAACTGCATGGGTCTTTTATGTGTTTAGGACAAACAAAGGTAGTAATAACGAGGTGATTTTTGAATATACTACTTTCTAAACTATGGATTATAGTGCTTCTCACTACTACTTTGAATAGGAGGATATTTAAAGTATTTGTCATGTTTAATGTCAGAATTTGTGTTAGGATATGAAAACTTGCGCTAGCCCCAATATTTATATTCAAAAGACATTTTAAGTATGTTGAAAACAACTCTCATTACCACGTCCACTTTTTTCCCCTTTTCTCGAGTTTCACCTTGTCTAATATCCAATGTTTTTACTCAATGACAAATTTAGTACACTTTAGACCTTCACAGAAGTATTTCCCACCAGGGATATGCTGACATCACCAGTGATATTATGCAAGAGGTAGACAAGAAGAGCCACATTAATTTCAAGCTTCATTAAACACAGGAAAAGAAGAATGAGAGGAAAGGAAAAAGTTCTCTTTACCAACTTCGAAAAATAACAGAGACAGGCAAAAAAAATTTAAGAATTTTACATTAGTGTTACATACAACTGAGAGGTTTTAAGAAAAATAAAACCAAACCTTAAGTAACATTCTACTTAAGCAGAGAAATAGAAAATCTAAAGTAGAGTATTTGCTGTATTCCACACACAAAGGAATGTGACAGGACAGACTGCTTGCTGCTAATCAGTTATCAACTGATAAAGTGAATCTCAGGTTACTTTGAGTCAACTGGTGTCTGGTAACAGTTCACTTTACAGATCCTCAAATAGGTCTTGAGATAGATAAAATTATTCTTTTTCCCTTAAATAGGAGAGATCAGCACCATGACAGCTGCCCCAGCACTAAAGTAAACCACAGATGAGTCTGGAGCTGCCGTGCCAGTTGCATTATGTGGTCCCACTCCTTGGAAAAAAGCATGGTTTGAAGCAAACAGAACGCAGGTTAATTTTGCAAGGAGTAACTCTTTACAGCATTGATTCTATTACCAGCTAATGCAGCAAAGTTCTTAGCTTGAATTAAGCCGAGTGTACATAAAGGACTACCCAATCAATATGTAAGGGAATACAACTACCAAGACAGAGCTTTCATCCAGTCAGAACAGATCTATCAGCTTCTAGAACTGCTTCTGCTAAGGAAAGGTTCCCAATTCAGGCCTCTTGGATAACATATGGCTCTCCCTACGCTCCAACACTGCTTGCTGACAACACAGTCCAGGACAACAGAATAAACTGTAATGTCATTAGAGCATTTCACTCACTTGCTCCATTGTCCATAGGTTAACAGGAGACTGGAGGCAGTGGCTCTAGGCAGCTCTTTCTGTCCAAGTCTGGAAAGGCTCTAACAATGGCTCTTTGCACGGTGGGGGAAAAAAAAAAAGTATTTTTTTTAGATCATGTTTYAATAAGGCCAGTGAAATGCACACAGGTCACCTTCAGACTGCCTTTCTCCTGATGCCACTATACCTGATTATAATAAAAGGACATTATGTATCTCCTCACCTTAGATACTGCCACGGGCTATAGACACATTACAAATACTTGGAGAACCATAATATAATGGTTGGGGATATAAATACTAAAAAACCCAAACCCACCATTTTCAAGTAGCTGCCAGTCAAGTGAAATTGAAAAGTGTGGCTGATGAAAATAAGGTCCTATATCCACCAGGAAAAAGACAACAAGAAACCATAGCTTCTTCATAAGAATTCATAAATTCATAGGAATTCACAGATCTGCACATGAACAGRAAAAGCTATGGGTGCTTGGTTTAATGTGGACACACAACGTTTTAACCGAATTAATCTTTCTCTGGTTTAAAACAAATCAGCCACCACTGGGAATCAAACTAACAGTTGCAACAGTGTTGGTTAGGATGCAGGACCCCCACAGTCCATCCCGAAAGAAAACACTTCTTTTTGCTCAGACTGAAGAAGCAGTAAGTCAGGAGAAGGKGAGTGAGGCAACTTCCACTACCAGTCAGTAACTTTGCCTGTAGATCTGTTACACCAGTTACTGAAACAGAAAATCCTCAAATGAAAGGAGGCGAGTAGAAGGTTCGCAAGCAATTTGCAGCTCCGGTTTCACCTTAACGCTACAGATTAAGGCCTGAGACAAAAATGAGGCTATCAGCTAACCTTTGTTTGGGGTTTAAAGCTTTGATGGCTTAAAATAAAGCTCAACAGATAGTCCAACAAATCAAACAAAGCCATTCCACCCTGCTCACCTTCACACTACTCCCTGTCATTTCAGTTTAAAAGCTTTCAGCATTAAGCAAATAAAATCGTTGACTGCAGACAAAATTAAAGAGATGCTATAACTGCTCTGACAGCTTGGCTATGAACAAACCTTGACTGCTGATCAGACTACAGAAAAAAAGAAGCCTTCTTGTCCAACATATCCCTACTTTTTTCCTTCATCAGCTTGTGCAGATCCATCTTCTTGCCCTACAACAGGGAACAAACACAAGTATGGAGAAAACTGCATTTATTGTGCCCATTTGTCTCTCCATCCACATTAAAAAACCGAGAAGTCCTGATGGTTCGGATCCTGCAACTCAAGAATTGCTCTTCACCACCTTCAAGTTTGCAGCTCAAGACTAATTCCTAACCTTTGGCCCAGAAACCAACACGTAATTTAAAACAAACACAGTACAGGACACAAAAGAGGGATTAACACCACTAGGAAGAGGAAGGTCTCGTAGTATGTCCTTCAGCAGAGCCATTAAGCTCAATGGAGCACTCTCAATCTGGTGTGTCCCACATATTCAAGGCTCAACTGAGTATGGAGCTAAAATCTCATGTCTGGATCTCTGTCACACCAAAGATCGTGTCCACACCAAGAGGAAAGACAACATTACCTTCAGCAGGTCTAAGGACCTTTTTAATCCTTAGAGGTTAAGAACTAAGGAAGATTGCTCAGGTATGAAACTGGAGACCTCCTGAACAATGAAGCTTGCAGTTGACTTTGACACTTCTCATGGGCTTTCAGGGAGAAGGCAGTTCCCACAGCACATGGTAAAGAAGAATATCCTTCCTGAGTCAATCAGAACTGTCCACTTAGGCAGCCAAAGCGGAGTAGGCAGCTGAAAAAGAGACATGCTTCTTGAATCCCGGACTCGTCTTTCAAATGCTCCACAGGATTTGTAATCCAGAAGTTTGGTGCACATGCTAAAAATGTTAAAGAAAAACAAGCTAAGATTTCCTTATTAATTTAAGCAATCCCAACACTGAGCCTGCGAAGGTGGCACAGGCTGGTGAGGTTCTTTTCCCATCTGTTACGGTACAAAGCAAATCACCTAAGCAACACTTTCCTGTTCCTGGACAGGTACATGTGACAAGGTTGTTGGGGAGCAAATGTGTCTCAACAGGCGTGAGATGAGAWGTTCCCCCAGTAGCTTATCCTGAAGACTGCAAGGTCACTTTAGCAAGAACGTGACACGCTGATTTAGACTGTGAACCACAACACTTGCTACTGAAAACATGACACGGCATTTATCTGCTAAGTTATTTTAAGCTTTTTCTACTTTGAAAGTTAGGAAATGAACCGAAGTCATTTCTGGTTTAAGTATCTAAGAATTGATTATCTGTCAAAATATTACAAGGAACCACGCACTGAAGTCACAAGTTCATGGGGAGAATGATAACTGACAAAAAGTCATCAACTATAAGAGCAAATGTTTCTTCATATTTCAAAGCATCAATCGGTCTGCAGGATCCATGGAAAGAGAGAATAATGGCAAAAACAAGAGAAGCTCTCAAACAGGCAGAAATACGCCAGAACACACCCGCTGTCAGTGAGAGTGCACAGCCCCTGACAGGCAATTATTCTTTGATCTATTGGCTGAAGCACTGAACAAACATTCTGAAATTCCACACAGAACCTTGTGCATATCACGACTGTGGTCACAACGACCAGTTTACTTTTATCATCAAGAGCCTTTCCAGGGCAGCGATAGTAAGAACCATTCAGAATGAGACAGTTTTTCTTCAAGGTCTATAGCCCAGGAAGACAGAATTCAACAGTAAATTCAGTTGCCTTTCCAGCACTGAAACCATTACTTACCAGCTCCTGGACACAAAGATGCATCTACATGTGTTAATTGCTCACTGATGGGGACCAAAAACTACATTCAGCACTGCAAACCAAATTTTTCTCATCTGTAATTCTAAAGGAATAAGCCAAGTGTTTCGAGTGTGGCCCTACAGAAAAAATGGAAAAAGCTGACACGAAGGTCTGGCCCAAGTCTTTTCAGCATCCTCTGTCTGCTCTGCAATTCCTGAATGGGAGGCAGTGGTGACAAATTTAAGGACCTCCTATACAGTGTTACTTAATTAAGTGTGAGGTAATTTCTACATCAAAATATTCAAGTTTAAGTCCATGACCTACAGAAACACAAGCTTTGCTATTAGGTTATTAAACAGATTCTAAATATGGCAAATTAAAAATCAAGAGGTACAGGTCAAAGTCCCAACGATGAGACAGTCCACCCTAATTTTGTGCCACTTTACATACAACTTGAGCCCTAAAACCTAGTTCCAACTTTAAATCACAATTTCAAGAGTCTGTCTTCAGATTTCTCCMACTCCCTCTTCTCCTGTTCCACTCTCCAGCGTGACAGTTGTGTCTTTGCTTAGGCTTCACCACCAGCAATACAATTACACCACGGCAAAGCCTGTGCCTAGAACAGCTTGTACGAGTGCTGCACTTGAGTTTGGCCAAGATGCAGTGAGATGAGGCAAGTCACAGCCTCACTCCTCCGTGTGGATACAACAATGCACCGTGATGACAGCTCAAATCCCGGCATAGCCAACGCTTCAGGAGCGCACATATTCCTAAAATCTTCACCAGAATCCCAGTGCCTACAAAGATACATACATAATCACCTCTTGGTTCTGCCTGAGGATTGAAATACACGTTCAGGAGACAGCTTTCCCACTATAAACCAGGCTTCAGAGCCATCCTGCTCAAAGCAGCAGCTGTAAAGCAAAACTGAGCCGCGAGCTGGAGCTCGTAAAAGCTTATTCACAGAAAAGGTGCGTATTAAAAACGAATAGCACAGCACTAAAATGGTCTGCCAAGGCACAACGCAGTGTAGGTACAGCAGGAGAACGGACCCTTTCTGCCCCCTGCAGTTCCCATTGCTCCCTGGATTTTTAAGACAGGCTTAGGAGGGATAGTAGTTACCATTCTAGAACCAGAACCATTTACATCTGGCTCTCACCAGCAGCCAAGGCATTTTACAGCTACGTTCATTTGACCAGCAGTTAAATAGCCCAKTGCTTTCCATAAAGATCAATTATATATATGGAATGCTTCCTGTGATAAACGTATGATGTGACTGTCCTTGATCATGCAATAAAAAGAATATCACCTGCTAACAAACCTTTAATTTAGCCTCATCATTTTGATTAGGATTAAGGAGAGTCTTCATCAATAAATAGGTGCTCTTTAGCAGTCACAGCTTGCTCCTAGAATATATATACAAATATACATAAAGTATGTATATATAAACTATTAAAGGACAAAGCATTGTTTTCTGGTTATATGGACTACCTAGTTAATTTTATTTCTAGTTATTAGACTACAAACATGCCACCAAACAGAAAATACCATTTATCCAATTTTACGTGTAAAACTGTTAAGGCATACATATGGACAGGGAATATCAGTAAAGAAAAATTYCATAGAAGAAGGTCTCATGGCCATATGCAGGAGGGGTAAAGTACCATAACTGTCATTCATGGACTTTCTTCAATCCTTATGAACACAGAYAGGGAATTGACCCCCAAATTCAGCTACCCAAAATGTTCCCCTATATACATGATCGTGTACACCCACATATCTCAGGTGGGCCAAATTCAGAAATCCAACTATTTTCACACTGGCAACCTGCTTAAAAATAAGGGGGGGRAAAGCATTTTTAGCATGTATTAGGAAAACTGGTGTTTTTCATGTGCTGACAAGAAAATTTTGAAACAATCCTGTTCTGCTTTATGAGCCTGGCTATGCAAAGAGGAAGTGAGAACAGATTGATTACAATGGAATATTATGTATTTCCAGCTGCTTTCTCAAGCAATGATGAACACATCCCTACCATTAGATTTCAGAAGGAAAAAGCTGTTGCAGTGTACAACTGGTATGCAGGTTACAAAGGATGCTCCATATTTGGAAAGAGAAAAGGCAGTTTTGCTAATGAAATTTTATTTTCATTCTTCCACACAGCAGTTGCTTTATATTTGCCTGACATCTTCCTACCTCAGTTGTCATTTTTTTCTTCCACAGCACATGTATGATTTTTTTCTCCGTTTAAGCTTAAAGTACCATCTACTATATCCCAATTTGTATTTTGACACACTATAGGCTAAATAAACCCAGATTTTGACTAATATACTTCATAATATTGACTTGTAGGGAATTGCAAGATATTGAAAACAAGTCTGGCTATATTTTGCAGGGCTATCAAATAGCTAATCTATTTAAAACATGTTTCTTCTCAGATTCAATTTTTTCCTCTTTAGTTAAAAAAACTGGGAAACTGGATTGTCCTGAGAACATGAACTGAACACAGAGAAAAGGTTCAGCACCTCACCCCTTAAGTTCATCTTTCATGCTCTAGTTCTATTATGAATAATAAGCTGAGCAGCTTAATGCAAAGCACTGGGATCAGAAAGTTTTCARTGGGTTGCTCCAACAAAAACACAATCCGTGCTGTCCCAAAAAACAAGTTTTGCTCCATGTAGCTGTTGCCTTCCCCTCCTCAGTCACCAATGCGACAACTGACAGAAATCTGCCAAGTCACTTTGAAGTAAAAACTAGTTGATTCTAGGGAAAAACAGTAATTAGTTGCACAGTGCAGAGAGAAGCCCTCCAGAAACATGCATGTGTATAAGGATGTTATTATAGGAGATAGGTGGGGAAGAGCACTCTTCCTGCTTTTTGCCTGGTTTAAAGGGATTTTTCCCAGGCGCCAACAGCTTCCAGAGCAAACCCCCTCCTGCCCTTCTCCTGGACTCCTGGCTGAGCCAGTTCCTCCCCCCCGCCCCACCAGAGCAGGAATCCCCTTTTCCAAGTGGATTATCAGCACGAGCAGCTTTTCTTTTTTAAGGAAAAACACACACATAACCGAGCGAGCCGCAGCCCCGGCGCCGGGACCCGCTCCCAGCCATTGTGCTCCGCGCWGCCCCCCGGGCTCGGGCGCGGCCCCGCGGGGCTCCACAAAGCTCCGCCGCAGGCCGGACGTGCCCGGTGCCCCGGGCCTCCCCTCCCCCCGGTATTCCGGGAAACCTCCGGGAGGAGGAGGAGGAGAAGGAGGAGGAGGAAGCGGCGGCGCTGCGGAACAGCCCCGCTGCGGAAAAGCCGCCGGGGCAGGTGGCAGGGAGGGAGGCCCCGCCGGGGCTGGTTCCCTCCTCCATCCCGGTGCCCCCCCTCGCCATCCCGGAGGCACCGAGCGCTTCCTCCTCCCTCCCCCCAGGACCGCGTGCGGGAGCCCGGGCCCCTTCCCTGGGAAGCTCGGGCCCACCTGCCCTCTTGGGAGGGAAGGAGGGAGGGATGGAGGGGGACCCGACCCGTCCCCTCCCCGAGGCGGCGGCGGGTGGGTCGGGGAGGGAGGGAAGGAGGGAGGGAAGAGAAGGGGGGTGGATGCGAGCCGCCCCCGGTACCTTGCGCTTCCTGGTCTCGGCCGAGCCGCTCCACACGAAGCACTGGTAAATTGCCCGCAGGTTCTGCTTCCAGTTCTCCACCTTGAAGCCGGTCACATGGCAGCACCCGGCCGCCGGCGGACTCATGTCAGACCCCCCCACATCAATCCGCCCGCACACGGGCCGGGCCGGCGGGCAGCGAGCCGGCCCCTTCCCCCGCCCCGCAGCACCGACACGGGCCGGGGCCCCCCCGCCCTCAGGGGCTCCGGCCCCTCACGCCGCCGCCGCCGGGGAGCCGCTGGCACATAGAGCCGGGGCTCCGCCACGGCCCCCCGGCTCCGAACAAAGCGCGGCGGGCGGGCAGCGCGCACTCCCTCCCGCCCTTCTCCCGCACACACAAAGATGGGGCGCTCTGAGGCGAGGAGGAGAAGGAGGAGGCGGCGGCTGTAGCGGCCGCTGCCGCCCCCGGAGTGGCCGCCGCTCCCTTCTACCTCATAGAGGCCGCTGTGGAAGCGGCGGGCGGAGGGGAAGGCAGGGGAGGGGGGCGCTGGCGGCGGCGACCCCGGCCACGGTGCGAGCAAGCGTGTGTGGGGAAGGGGGCGARTCCCCGCCCGCCGCCACTCCGGCTCCCCCCGCCGGCGCCCGCACGGCTCTTGTCCCTTTAAACCGCCCCCCCGCCTCCTTCGCCGGCTCCTTCCTCCTCCGCCTCGCCCGCGCCCCCCCCGCCCGCCGCGAGCAATGGTCCGAGCCGCTCACTCAACCCAGCCCGCCCGGCCCGGAGTGGGACAGACCAACGGGGAAGGTGCGGGAGGGGCGCCCCCTCTGCCCCGCCGCTTGCGGGGGGAAGGAGCGCGGCGATTGGTCCGTCTGAGTGTCAATCCGCCCTTCTCTAGCGTCTCATTGGCTTCTTTCCCTTTCTTCTCTCCCCCTCCACCCTTCCTACTATCATATCCCCCGCCGGAAAGGGGCGGGACGCCTGGGATGATTGATAGGGCGTCCGACCAACTGAGATAAGGGGTGGAGGCTCTGTGGTGAGAGCGGCGGTATGACTGGTTAGAGAGGACGTCAGTCACGTTGCAAGCAGAGAGCGGATTGGCGGAGTCGTGACTTGGCGGTCCCGCCCAGAGCAGCCTGCGCWGTTGTCACATCCGCTGGTCCGGCTCTCCGTGCTCCCTCAGTGGTTTCCTGAGGGAAGAGGGATCGCCTGAGGGGAGACGGATCGCCGGGATCCGGGGAGAAGCTCCGCGCCACGCTCTGATGAACTCCCAGGACCATATATGGTCCCTCCGTACCGCCAGCCTGCATCCTGGTGTTTCCGTAGGGAAGAAACAACAGCGGTGTATAACCAGAACTGGTGTTATTTCAGCTTTTTCCTATACAAGGAAATGGGAAGACAGTGAAAAATGTTGGAATCTGTACATACTTTTCAGCTTGTATGCCACACACACTATAGGGTTACATAATGGAGTGAAGCAAGAGGGAAAGGATGGAAATTTTGCCGTGGTTTCTGAAGAGAGAGACCAGAGGCTTTGCAGAGGCTTCTTAGACAAGCACTGCAAGGGCTGTGCAACAAGGAAATAAGGGGTGAAGTACCACCACGTTATTTTATCAATCTCAATTTTCAGTGTATGCTAATCATGTTTCTCGGGAGCTGTAACCTTGAAATCTTCACCTTGCAGATTTTTACACAATGTCCAGTTTCCTGACCTGCTGCTGCAGCCTGCAGAAATAAAAGACAAAAATTTGTGACAGTCACCTGAGGACTTTCCATTTCCTTCAGAGGTGCTGCTACTTTAAAAAGAAAGCAGGGTAGGTAGTAGGAGACTTCGTTTATGATTTGTATATAACCAGAAGGTTTGGTGGCAAAGTAGGGATGACAAAAGAGCTGGGTTTGTACCCCCAGGCTATGAGATAGCAGCAGGACACGCTGTCTTTCTATGTCCAACACCCGTAATGGAAGCACAGATTTTTCCATCTCCTGGCTTGTGCTCCTTGTTAGCCTCTCCCAGAAATCCCTCTCCATGCAGTCTGGGGATTACGCTCCAGCAATAAGCCTGGAATTGCCCCACAGGTGGAAAAAAAGATGCCAAGAGCCAGGAAAGGGCCTGATTATCCTGCTGTGTACACAAATTGCACTGAATGTTTCAGAAGATTAGGAGTGAAATCTGGAGGGAGGCTGTACCCTCTCTTTGACCCTATGCAATCATTAGACCTATTAAGTCATCACAGCGCAGCCTACACTTCTTGGAAAGGGAACAGGAATTGGTGCTGCACATCCTTCCAGTGTTAACCCGACTTCCAGGAGGACTAACCAGCTTTCAAAAGCAGAAAAAGAGAGCCAGCCCCTTATGAAAGCCACCTAAACATCCCTCAGAATAGAGGGAAGTTAAGGATTACCAGCTCAAGGTGGATAAAAAGGAATGGGATGGGTGATTAATGTCCTAACAGCATCTAATACTTATTCTCTGCCATCTGAGTATTTCCAATTAAACAAAACCCTCGATATTGCTACAGCCTAAATACGAGCAGAAAGTTATTCTTATTCTGCACCAACCTACTGTTACTAATCTGGGGCTTTTCTCCATGGCTACCACATCAAAACAGGAGATAAAGATAAAAGAGAGAATTTCTGCCAATGAAATTTAAGTCCATCTTGCTGAAAAAATAGGATACCAAAGAGACAATRCATATGTTCAATGTCCTGCAGACTCTGAAATTTTCATGGAGATTTCTGTGACTTGTAGAATCCCTGCGTTTATTCCACGTAGGGTGTGGTGTCTTATGCAGAAATAACAAGAATTGCGAGTTTAAACACAATTGTTTTAAGAAACACCTACATTTTTTAGTGGTTTCCTCTCAAAGAAGAATTTCCTTTGGAAAAATACTGATTTTTCTCTCTGTCTATTTCCAGAACAATTATCACAGTAAACTACTCCTGTCCTGGAGGTTTCTGCCCATCACTTGAAGCCCTGCTGAGGATGTGAGGAGCCACAAAGAACCCACATGCAGGACACCCATCCTGGATCACACCTGCTGTCACTGGGAGCTGAGACCCGCTGCCACCTCCCAAGGCAATATTGTAGAGATTTAAAGATAACTCTTAGGGGACAAGAGTTCCCCCCAACTTTTCTTGTCACTTTATTCTCCATAAAAAGGGGTCTATTTAAGCTAGAAATTCAACTTGAGGTTCTCATTATAAATTGGAACCAGAGTAAAAATCCACTTTGGAATAGTGGAGAAAATAATGGCTTTTGAGATTTTTTGAGGTCAGCTTCTGACTTGAGGAGCTTGAGGCAAAACTCTACATGTGTCATTAAACCCTTGGCTTTTGGTCTTATGAAGACACTGGAATCTTTCCTGTGAAGTATAAAAACTTCCAACTCTACAAACACTTCTTGATTGTTGCATCCTACACACTAAAGGTGACACAACAGCACAGAGCAGCAGCCAAAACAAAATAGGAGTGGAAAATAGTGACAACATTTTGTCAGGTAGTAATTGTCAAATCAGGGCCTGCTTGCACACACAGACACAGACACAGACACAGACACAGACACAGACACAGACACGAGTTTACAAGTTTGCTGTAGTTTAATTTGCTCTTGGGCATAGCTTGGGAATGTTTCTGGAATAAAACCTTTTGGTGCAGCAGATAGCTTGGGAAAGGATTTGCCACTGGGGGAAGGAAACAGTTTCAATCCCTCCTGTGTCTCTTGGAGGAATTTTTAATTTTAAAGCATTGATGATTATGCTAATTAGTGCTTACCCTCAAATGCCAGTGGAATATAAATGTTGATAGTAGCTAAAACATACTGCAAATGTGCAGCAAAGTCTTCCTCCAGAGAGTCATCTTCGTTCCATGATAGCTCAGCTGGGAAGCAGCAGGGTTCTTCACATGGAAAAGCAAAGTAGCTGWCTCTTCTATCTGTGCCATCCCAAGGTGGCACTTCTAGACTCCTCTGGATAGCCATGAATCAACTGTTACCTCATTACTGGGGCTTGCTTTGCCATGATATATGTTAAAATGTCCAATTTAGTTCTCAGGTAAACAGGATCCTTTCCCTTTGATCAGGTGTATGAGCAACATCAAGGATTTGGGTAGGATTCCTCCCATAACCCTGGATTACAAGTGAAGCTGGCCCAAGTTTGGACCTATAAGAGGTTGAAGCCTCTGGCTCCAGAACAGGATTTGAAGGGGGATGCACAGGAGCTTTGCTCCTGCAAGCACAAGGACTCTCCATGCTAATAACCAATTCATAATACGTGAAGATTCCTCAGTACCTCTCCTGCATGTTTTCAGGCACTCTAAAAAATACAAGCTCTCCCACATTCTAAAAGGAAAGAACTTACAGAACAACTCTGCTTACYGAAACACCCGTGGAAAAATACTTTAAAGCCTAAACAGAACACTTCTAACTTTTAAAAATTAGTCTATGTTTAAGTCTTCAGTGATCTTTTTCCCCAGCTCCAGCCTTTTGTCATCCAAGCATTATKAACTTCCCTGCAAGTAGTACTGCCATTACTTAATCCAGAGCCTTTAAAGCAGGTGAGGTTATATGTCTGGCTGCAGGGCTTAAACCTCTGGAGATATCACAGGCAGAATCCATTGCATGACTCTGCCTGAAGCTGATTGCTTYTGATTCCCAGCAAATTTCAGTTGGGAGCTCAGTTCTGAGTTACTTCAGACACCTGAAGGTCTGTAGGGAAACACTGGTACCTGTCATTTATCTTGGGGATGAAGTACTGACCTTGCTACAAAACCTAATGGGTTGTACAGTCCCAGTCACACCAGTTTTTCTAAAAATCCTTGTTTTCATCCCAGTCCTTTGGTAACAGCACCTGATAGGTGCCAGAGCAGAGATTTCCACGTGGCTCAGTCTTAGCATAGGAGACAGAGTGGCATCTTGAATCCACAACATTCCATGACAAAGGATTAGTTCAGCTGTGCAGATCCTGCCAGAATGATGCTTCTTAGTCCAAGGACTACACAGATAGGTGGATTTCAATGGATCAAAATGACTTGGAACTTGGTAATCAACTCCTGACATTTTCCCTTGGAATCATGGACCCCTGGATAGTGAATTTAAAAGTACTGACACTAAAATTCCTTGTCTCGAGATCTTTTGCAGACCTCTTCAAAGCAGTGCACAGGACTCCAAGGATTCACGGCCCAAGGAATGAAAAGAGTCCTAGAAAAACACAATGCCTGTGCTTATTTTTCTGAAGATCACTCGTTAGATTTCCCGTCAGCACTGTCAGAGGATGAAATCTTGGCCCCAGCTGAACTCAACAGGAATTTTGCCACTGACTTGAATGGAGCTAAAATGTCACTCCTGCTATTTGTCAAGCCAATTACATCCAGACAATACTTTAACATCTGGCTTCAACTGAACACACAGAGCAGTTCACTCCCTCAGTCTCTGAAGACAACACGGGACATTGGCTATCACCATAAAAAATGAAACATTTGTTCTTGGCAAGCTGCTTGTAATAAAGAAGGGATCCATCCAGTGACAGTATCAGAACCAAATCCCTGTTCCTTAGCCTATAGTTATTGGCAATAGCATCAATAGATTTTCTGTCACTTTCTGGGAAGAGTGTCAAAAGCACCCATCTACTGTTGTAAGTCATTCTGTTGTAAAAACTTTGTTTAGAACAGCAGATCTGGCCTCATCTGTGGTTTCCCACAGACGAGGGGGGTTTTCACCCACTTTGTCTTCTGTTTCCCAAGGCACTGGAAGGTCCCTTGTTAGGTCAAGGAGCAGCATTTCTATGTAAATCCTTCTCTGAGTATGGTGGTCAAAGGTAAGGCTGAAGGATAACTGATCGTAGGAGAACAAAWGGTGTGAGCTCATTTCCCTTTCTAAAAACCCACCTGAGACACAGCAATATTGATTTATTGCAAAATATAAAGGTTAGGTCAACTGCAAGTGGGGCATACCTTTTCCTGGCAGAAAAAAAATAGAGCTTTAGAGTTATTTGATCAGTAGTAACTAAAAAAATCTATTTGAATGAGAAGAATCATAGGATCACAGAATGGTTTTGGTTGGAAGAGACGTTAAAGATCATCCGGTTCCACCTCCACGCCATGGGCAGGGACACTTTCCACTAGACCAGTTCAAGCCACATTCAACCAGGCCTTGAACATTTCCAGGGATGGGGCATCCATGACTTCTCTGGGCATCCATAACTTCTCTGAGTCATTGGATGATGTCTGGAAGAACAGGGAGGTACAAAGATAGGGGCTTTTATGCATCAGGTGGACAAGGATCTGTTCCCAGTTCCAGTCCCGGTGAGTTCCTGTACTGCTCACCTGGTGCAAAACCAGCTTCCCTTGGTCTCCTTCCATCCCCTGGGATGCAAAACTAAACTCAGTCTCCAGCATCTGATGAGCCTTAATTCCCAGCACTTAAATAATTACCTTCTCAAATGTACGAAAACAACCCTCATTTTCTGGATTAATGAAGGGAGCTGAGTTCCACTGAGCACTGCTATTACGGAGCTGCTAATGCAGTGTTCGATTCCATCGCCTGCCGCTGAGCACAGAGCGATCCCGGCCCCTGGGAGAGCAGCAACGCAGGGAGAGCAACACTGCAGGGTTAAAGTGGAAGCCAGCAGGGGAAACCCTGGCAGTGTTTTGTGGGTTTATGCAGAGGGAGGGCCGGTTTTATTTCTGTGTCTGCTGAGTCTCATCTGGGTTTAGGAAGATGCCACATAACCCAAAAGAAGGCTGAAGCTCAGGGGGATCCTGAGGGTGGGTAGCTCSCTTTAATCACAGGCCAGGCGGAGGCAGTTTCTAACATAGGGTAAAAGAAAAACACAGGAACCTAAATCTTAGGTGGCCACACAGCAGCTTCTGCCCAGTTTCTGTAGCCAGAGCAGTCGAGAAAGGCAAAGAGCTGGAAGGACCAGAGTGGAACCAGAATGTTCTTGTCCTCTGTGTTCGTTTGGCTGAGGAGTTGGTAGGAAACTGGTTGCAAAAAAGTCAACCTTGCCTCATTTTGGCAGGTACAGGCATCTAAACTCTTCAAAACAAACTTCTGTTTTTCCTTTTGGATCTTGGCACAGGACTGACAATTTTGTTTTTCCCARCTGGATGGAGAAGGGACTGAGGAAATGTCATAAGAGACTGCAAAGGCTGCTCTGCTCTGCCCTGGGAGGTTTAAACCAAGGCCACATTACATGAACAACTCAACACTGTTAGGACTGTTCCCTTCCTCTCTCTGCATCACTGCTTTGCTGCCACGTACATCGAATAGGGAGAAGAGAATAATTAAGAAATCAGGGATTTTGAGATGTAACTGCAGCCACTCCACAAAGTCATGCAGCTTCTCAGACAACTGGAGATGAAAAGGTCTGGAGTATTGATTTCCTCAGATTCTTCAGCCATCAAAATGCCCTTCAGTCTGTGTCATTCTCCCCCATCCATCAGCACATCCAAATTAGTGGTCATGCAGCCCTGGATGTGGATTTGGGGCTAAATATCTTCTTACACTGAAGTTCTTCTCCAACAATATGCCCTCGAGCACGTAACATCTGTCACATCTGCAAACCAAACCAAAACTTTTCACCTCTGTAAGAAAAGCCTGAAACTGTAATGGAAGCCTTGGGTTAATCAAGAACGTTGGTGCAGACAGAGCAGGAGTTGAGAGGTTAACAAGGAAATCCATGGAACTGTGATGGCTTATGCAGCAAAGTTTGTGCTTCATAGCCCAACTCTCAGAGCCAGGGACACCAGGGACCTGCCAATGCTCAAGAACCTCAGCACCTTCCCAAATCAGGAGCACTTCCCTAGAGGTGGCCATTCAAAATTAAGCACCTTTGAAACTGGCGGGGTGCTGCTTCTCATGTCAGGGCTTGTTGGGCCACTGACTTCAGAGGAGTAATTTAGCTGAAGCAATCAGGAAATAATTATTACAGTGCAGAGTTAAAAGACAGTAATTAAACTGTATAAATAAATAACCGAAGTGACTAAAAAAGTCCACCCAAAGCCTATTTTTGGAGCACTATTTAATGTAAACGAATCACTTAGTGGACAATACAGCAATCATCTGTTCAGCTTCTATTCATTATCAAAAACAATACAGAAGGATTGGCAGGGAATAGCCGTGTGCCAGAGGGAGCCCTTTAGGAAATACCACAGAATCTGGACTGGCTTTTGTCTGTTCTTCTATTGTTTTCTGACAATGCTTTG
The DNA here is from genome assembly GCA_018881555.1 of Amblyornis subalaris. Lineage (NCBI taxonomy): Eukaryota > Metazoa > Chordata > Aves > Passeriformes > Ptilonorhynchidae > Amblyornis > Amblyornis subalaris. Next base: position 2,899,440 of record JACAXG010000028.1, read on the forward strand.
CTAATGAATGTCCAACGTCATTTCAGTTGTCTTTTTGGGGTTTTTTTTCTCCCCAAAACCAGATCAGTGGTAATCTTGGCCTTCCAGGGTTGCTTGTTCCTGTTGGGAAAACTTCCACACATTATGTATCAGTTTTGCCCAGGTCCAAGAGGCTGAGGATGTCTTGTCTCAGGCTCCCTGGGAAATCCCACCTTAGGTGATGAGACAAAATCCTTTGATTTGGACAAAAATCCATTAAGTTTTAAAGAAATCATCACTTATCTTTGAAACATGCAGTACTTCAGCGAGTTGTATACTCAGTAAATTCGTCTTTTGTTACTCAATTTGAAAGGACAATAACCTCATTCTGAGAAATAAGCTGCTTTTCCATAGGGAGTATTTACACTGATCATTCCCAGCATTATCATGGGAGTTATCTGCGGGAGACTGCGGGCTAAAGGGAATCCCCATTAGGAATCCGGGGAGCTAAACCTATCAGCACCTATGCTAGAAGAAACAAAGGGAAGACAATATCAAGCACTAAAATTCTGTCATTATGCCTCAGAATTGATGATCCCCTGACATTCCCATCTCTTAGGAGTTACTGGTTTGGAATATCTCCAAACCTGAATGTGTAGTAGGTACCCAGAGGGCTTCCCTTTTCTTACCTGGTTCCTTGGCTCACTCCTATGTTGCTGCTGCAACTTTCAGCTCCTGCAGCGTTGCTGGTTCAACTCTGTGCAGCCCCGCAGTGCAAAATCACAGAAACAGTCCGAGTTAAGAAAAAAGGGCAACAGTGATACACTTCAGAGAATAAACAGGCTTTTCTGCTGAGAAAATGCATGTRGAATAGCACTCGGATTTGACTTTTCAAGGCTGTCTCTAAGGTTGTTTTTTTTTGTATTAAAGAAAATCTGAGGCTCTGCAGCAAATTTCTGCAGCCAGAGATGATTCCTGTCAAATCCAATGACAATGGAGGATGTGGGTTTCTAGTTAATGCTATCTAAAATTTGAGATAGAAATGCACACTTCATAAAATCTTGCTTCCAGCTCAGTCTTCCAAATAAAACAGACAGAGATGGCATCAAACCCTCCAGGGCTTGTGCTGGCAAAATCCCCACCACGTTCACTGCAAGCTTGGTGAGCAATTTGGGAGCTTTACTCACAGCATGAACTCAGAACGCTACTGAAGGTGGGACTCGAGGGCCAACAGCCCCTCCGGGGACTATTTCTGATATTACTATTTCCAGCTTCTCCCTGTCCTTCAGCTGGAGATCATTCCTGCTGAAACAGGGGCTGCAGGATGGGTGGCCCATCTTCTCCTCTCCATGTCACAGCAGTGCTCGGAATAGCAATGGCACCTGAAATAATTGGTGTGTTAGATGAATACACTGGGCTGTGTGTGGTGATGCACAGCCCAGCTGCCACCTCGAGGGCAGGACTGAGACCTCTGGCAGCGAGCTGGAGCAGCAACATCCAAAATCAGTCCTTCTGGAGCTGCTACAGCTGTTTGGGAGACACCATTAGTATTACAGCTACTTCCAGGCACACCATTCTTGGTACCTACGAGGCCAMGCTGCCACGTGGAGTGCTGAAAATGGGTGGTTATAGCACCCTAAAACTGCAAACCTGAATGTTACTCTTTCACTAAAAAAGTTTATCACCGTCCAGGGGTTGGGCTGGGAGGGAAAACTACTGAGCTTCTGATAAACAATAGTTCATTTCGCAAGATCATTGCACAATTTGCACTAATTGACTTTTTTTTATAGCAATCTCCCTTAAAACACAAAATTTCTCAAGTGTCCTTTTGATAGGAAAAAACCCCTCTGATTATGCCAAAGGCATCATCCTAATATTGGGAGAAAGAAAAGAAACCAGAATAATTACCCCCCCTCTTTGTTTAATAAACTTCCCCTAAAATATAWAAAAAAAATTATTCAGTGAAGTTCTCTTCCTCCCTGCTCTGGTAGGGATTTTTTTTTGTTAGTCCCTCGAGTGGATGCTGAAGTCAGGTCTCGCTGTAATTACACACCTCAGCAGTGCGGGAGACTTAATTAAGAGAGTCACTGTAGGTGTGTTGTCAGACAGATACAGCCCAGTGCTGCTGGATGGAGGAGGCACCAGCATCCAGCTGCAATGGGCATGTTGGGAAAGAAAATTCAAGTTCGCAGAGGATTTTGAGATCCTCCTGCAAAAAGCAGCGTGGACACACCCAGCAGCCTCTATTCAAAGCCCCTCCACTCCATCATCAGGGAGTCTGTGGTTTTAAAAATCTCTCTGTACTCACCAGGAGACGCTCTGCCACACGGCAAGATTTCAGATTCTCTCCTCCCCTCCTCCCAAAAGTGTGACTCACCAGTTTCAAACGGTGACATTTCATTCCCAAACTATTCCGGGAGCAGCTGGCTCCATAGCACATGGGGATGTGGGGAGAAGGGAGGAGGGAAGGAAGAGCCAGCTTGCACAGTGAAAACCACTCATTCTCTCCCCCACACAGGTATGTTGCTTTTACATTTCAGAACCACATAATTTGGGACACGCTGGCAAATTCCATCGGAGGAAAACAATAAAACAAGCACATTTCAGGGGGGAAAAAAAATCTGCACGCGCCAGTGATGCAACTCCCTGTCAGCCAGGAGAGACTGGGAGAGGGATTTGCTGTCCAGATGGATGTGAGGAAATGCCCTGTCCCCACTTCTCACTCTCCGTACGAGTCCGAACTCCGCAGTTCTGGGCGAATTTCCGCGTGATGCTGACCCAGGGTTTAGTCATCATCAATATCTTACTAATGATGAACTAATGCATGTGCAGAGGGACGATGACAACAGGAGACTGACAGAGAAATCCGTGTCAGCTCCCGGTCCCGAGAGGAGTTCTGTGTCGCCCTGCCGTCCGGCATCGCTGCGTCCCTGCTGTGGGGACATCGCTGCCCGGAGCACAACATCCCGCACGGGAGGAGCGGGACGCTGCGGGCACCGGCCTCGTCAGCACGCACGTGCGGTCACAGAATCGGGATATTCTGAGCTGGGAGGGACCCACAAGGATCATCGAATCCAACTCTGAAGGGAATGGCCCACCCGGGGATCGAACCCGCGACCCTTGGCGTCCCCAGCAGGGGCTGGTGCGGTGCCGGGGGCAGGAGCGAGCTCTGGGACTGTCACCCTGTGCGTGGCTGTCGGGTCAGAGCCAGCCCCAGCCCCAGCCCCAGCCCCAGCCCCAGCCCCAGCCCCAGCCCCAGCCCCAGCCCCAGCCCCAGCCCCAGCCCCATTCATTAATGTTTGCAAAATTGCACAGGGAGGAAGCTGTGATGGAACCCCGGCGGGAGTGCCGGGATGCCCGCGGGAACCGCGGCACCGGAACAGCAGCCTGGCACCGAGGCACTGGGCACACCAGGCTGCAGCGACCGTCCCCGGGGAGGCGAGAGCCTCAGGGAGACGTGGCAGGGGCCCAGCCCCTGGTTCTGGTGTGTGTGTGCCGGATTGGAACAGGCTGTCACAGCCCAGCCCAGCCCCGTGCATGTCTGCACAGGAAATGTTTGATTACACTTCCATTCATCTCCTCTGCCGCCGTTAGAAAAAGGGAGGCTGTTCCTGTGGCTTTCTCTGCCCGGCAGCAGCTTGGGACCTTGCGCTGGCCAGATCCAAGCCTAATTCCCACTTTTCCTTGGAGGAGCCCCACTGAAAGCAGTGCTCGTTCAAGGAAGAGGAGGATGGCTCCTTGCTCGATCCTGGCATGCAGCAGCAATGACCTTGACTAGGTAACCATCTCCTGAATACAAAGATGGATATAAAAGCAGCAAATCCCTTTTTAAAAAGCACCCAGTCTTCTGCTAAGGTAGGGAAAGGCAGTGGTTTGTTAAATAAATGTGTCTGTCAGAGCTGGATTTTTTTTCCCAGCTTCCCTAAATGCCCTTCACCAGCAGAGAGGGGGAGGGGACCTGCTCTTTGAAGCCTCTTCCTTATGGGAATAGAAAACACGGAAAGAATTCAATTCTCTGCCACAGCCCAGCAGAACTGATCCACACTTCAAACCCCAAAGCCCGGGAGCCCGGCGGGCCTGTGGGTGCCTGGAGCCTGCAGTGCCACAGATTAGCCTTGTTCGATATCCAGCATCATTAAGTGTCCCCCGTGGTGTTAAAGCACAGAAAGAGGGGAAGGAATGGAGATTGGGGAAGAAAAATTAGGAAATTCTGTGCAGAAAGAACTGCGGTTATCCAAAGCTTTGATCAAAGCACCATCTAGTGAAGAACAGGCTCCTTGCAGCTGGCAGCACTCTGGGCAGCTGCACCAACATTTGCCTCTCACCACAGGTTTGCTGCTAAAAACCTCTAAATATCACCCAAATATGCACAGCAATATGCTCAGCCTGCACTGGACCTGAACGAACAGGAACATGCCCCAAATCGCTGCCCTCTCGGTAAATCTTTCTCGGTGGAAACGTGTTCCTCTCCTCCCATCATCTCCCACCAGGGACTCTCAGCCCCCCTGAAACCCGCAGGGAACGAGGCACCACAGGAAGAGAACTATTTCCATGTTGTAGTTTGGGAGCTGAGGAAAAGAAAAGGTAAGTGAGCGGTCCAAGGTCGTGCAGGAAGCCAGAGGCAGATCCGGGAATAGAGATCAGCCACCCTGGACCCAGGGATGCCTGAACAATAGCACAGCCTCTCCCTCTGTTGTCATTTTAACTCCTTCCTGACCCACCAAACCCCGGAGAGGGGTGGGCTCTACACTCCTCTGCAGATGTGCCTGCGGCTTCACAGCTCCTGGAGGCCCAGCCCTCAGCCCTTTCCTGCTTTTCCCACTCCAAACCAAGGAGGGAAGGCAGCAGGGAAGGACAGGGTTGGATATCCTGAGAGCAGTGAAGCTGCAGGTAGGAAATACTTCTGTACAGTGGGCCTGGGCTGTCCCCTCAGCAATTAAAACAACCACAATTAGCATCTTTTTATGGACATGGCACCTCAGCTTTGCCATTTCTGTGTGTGACAAAACATCACTATCTCCCCTGGAAGCATTCAACTCCATTAAAATAGTTGTGGAGTGTGAGGCTCTTTAGCTGCAGGAGGAGACGATATTGCTCCCTCTCCCTCTTCCCCAGCTTTTGGGTTATCCGCAAGGATTGGGGATTTGCAGCACGATCACACATCAGAAATGCAGTTTCACTAAGTCTACACTGTTCTCACACTGAGCTTGGAAATGCTGCAGTGCAGGCTCTGGAGGAGACAGTAATTACAAACAAACCTTATAGAAAATAACTGGGAAAGAAAAGTAATACTCAGGTGGTGGAAAAAACCAGTGAACTGCAATGAACTGAACCTGCAGCAAAATTCTCCCAGAGACAAGAGCGCAGAGAAAAAGTGACCGAGTGTTCAGCAAGAGTTTTCTGAAAGGAGTTTGGTGTCCTTGAGTCAGAGCCCAGTTCCAAACCAGAACTATAATTGGGCCAAAAATTAAAACCATCTTTTGGTCACTGTCAGGAAGGGACACAGACAAATCTGCAAAGAGCTGCAGGGGCAAAGAATTGGAAAAGTCCCAAGAAGCCCATATTTCTCTGTTTTCCATTCTAGGTCTGGGGTTTTTTCCCCTATGACCCCAGAAAGTTTTCATTCACTCCTATAACTCAATCTATGGGAGCAGGGAGGGAGGAGGAGAGTCTGTACCCTTGTATCAGAGGCTGAGACAAGRAGCTCTTTAATCACGCCACAGCCCTTAGAACATTTACATTTTCCAGCCAAAGGCGCTGTGAAACTGGGAGCTTTCAGTTCAAACTAGTTCAAGGATGTTTTCCCTGGGGAAGGGTTTCGTTACCCTGTGGGGATTTCTGCCCAGATCTTTGCTCTTAGGGTAAGCAACCCAAGCTTTTTTTACAGAAAGAAGCTTCATCTTCTACTCCTTGAAAAAAATAAGGTGACAAATAAGAGCCCAGAAGAACTAGGGCACAAAATTGCTGCCCTAGAGACGAGGGTTAAAAGGCTGCAGATCTGCACTCAGTGATGCAGTAAAGCAGATGCCACCAAACACAAGTGCAAATAGTTTCAAGAGTTTGGAGGTTTTTCTCCCCCCAAAAAAGAGCTCTTGCACTTCAAGAGGGCAGTGATAGAACAGCAGGATGTTTGTCAGGGAAGTGTTAACATGCTAAACGGATTCTAGCCCTTTGCAGTTGTGGCCCGACACAGAGAGGAAGAAAAGAGAGATTCGAGTGCTAATGAAAACAGCAGGCGCAGTTTTAGACTATACCAACATTTACCAGTTGGGGCTTGCACAGTCTCCAAAACTCGTCCTAGATTTGGGGTAGATTCTCCACTAATGTTTCTGAGAACAAAGACATGTTGACATAAGTAAATCATCTAATCCCCGTCCAGGGTGTGTAAATCAGAGGTGAATGTGTTGCTAATTACATTAGATTAATTAAAGAAAATGGAATCCTAATCAAAGCAACAAAGTGAAGCTTTACTTCAATGACTTTCTCTCTCTAATTGCAGCTCCAGTCTGACCCTTTGCTGTGTGACTCGATGGGCTCTTGGTTTCAATCAACTTTGCCAGCACCTGACAGACTGGGGACAGACTGTTAAAATAAACATTTGGGACATACCAGGCAAATGACCAAAGCAGCTTGGGCAGAGCTCTCAGGTAACTGCTGTCCTGTTCATTGGCTACAGCTCATCCTGCCCTGCTTGGGTGGGAAAGATGGACTGAAATGGCTTTTTCCAGCTCTGATTTTCAGGAGACTGAACTGACTACAGCTCCCATTAAGGCTGCCCTGACATAAACCACCTTTTTCTGGGGTTTATTTTTCAATTTCATTTGTGTAAACAAAATTATTGATTCTTCCATTTCATTTCATATTGTCCCTGAAGTCAAAAAAGTGCATTATCATCCTTCCTTTCAGAAGGTGATTTTTAAGGAAAATTTTGAATTATTTTCTCCTTTTTTTTTCCTGAAATATTGATCCCTTACTAATGATGAACTGGCACTGAAGCTTTGAATTCATTTCAGTGTTTTCCTTATTAGAAGACAGAAGCAGAAAAAAGTTATCATAAAAATTTATGATAAAACCATCTTTCAAAGAGCTGCCGTAAAAAAGCTGTCCTTTATCTCACTGCTGTTCACGGGGAAAGACATGTGGGATTAAGTGCCCTTGGAAAACACTTAGGTATCTCTGACTGCCTCTGCAAATATGCCTTCTGCTCACAAACACCTTCACAAAGAGGTGGAGAAGCTCCCTGTGCTGGGATGAAGCCTTTCCTTCCTCAGGGCAAGAGTCCTGACACATTTGGACTTTGGGCTTTTGGGATCACTGGAGGCAGATTTGTGCTACAGCCTGGCAACGCTCTATGGCCCCTTATCAGTGCCACTACCTGAGCAGGGGGATTTAAAGCTGCACAACCTGCAGCACATTCAGGCCCCGTTTCTGCACAGAGCTCTTGGAAAAATGGAGAAATCAGGTTTTCYTTGATCATGGCTTTGAAAGGGGCTCTGCAGAAATGCTTCTTTTTCTCCTCCTGCAGGAATTYGCTGCCGTTCCCCACAGTCACACCTTGCCCAGAGTCCTGTTCTGTCCTGTGCCAACATCACTCTCAGGCACAGGGGGGGATTTTGGGATGTCCTGTGCAGGGCCGGGAGTAGGACTGGATGATCTGTGTGGGTCCCTTCCAGCTCAGGATATTCTGTGATTCTGTGGTGTTTCTGCATCTTCAGTTTTCATGTGGAGATATCAAAAAGGACAGAATTTAGGTGGGTGTAATCAGCAACGAGCACATGGAACAGYGACCACTGCAGATGGGAAGTCAGGACGTGCAGGGAGGCAGCAGAGAGGGACCAGGCTCTGCTCCGTGGGACCCAGCAATGGGAAAGAGAAATGGACACAAACTGATGCCCAGGAAGTTCCACCTGGACATGAGGCAAAACTTCTTCCCTGTGCGGTGACTGAGCCCTGAACAGAGACCAGGGAGGGTGTGAAGTCTCCCTCACTGGGGATATTCCAGAGTTGTCTGGACAYAGTCSTGCGCCATGTGTTCTGGGATGGCTCTGCTGAGCAGAGAGGCTGAACCAGATGCCGCACTGTGGTCCTTTCCAGCCTGAACCCCTCTGGGATTTTGGGACAGGCGATGCCCACCCGAGGGGGAACCCCGGGGGGCAACGGAACCCCTGGCTGGCAGCGCTGCTCCCCAGACGGGCGGCACGGACGGGCGGCCCAGTGAGGGCAGCCTCCCTTCTGAAGCAACTTCCGGTTGGCGTCACGGCGGAGCCGCCTCGGGGGCTCCTGGCGGAAGTGCCCGCCCGSCACTTCCGGTGGTGGCCATGGTGACGGCGGCGGCCAGGTGTGGACCGGGGGGGACAGGAGGGACAGGGGACACCCGGGAGGGGCCGGGGAGCTGCGGGTGCGGCCCTGAGAGGGGTGGGGGTCTGGGAAGTGCGGGAGAGGTTGGGAGAACGCGGCTCGCGTGTGCACAGGGACACCCCGCGCTCCCCAGGACAGAGTTCACCGCTGGTACTGACATTAAATACGTAATTATAGATAAATGAGGCAGACGCTCAGCCAGCTCTCGTGTTCTCACCGTGCTTTAGGCGGTTCTTGATTTGGTAAATGCCCGCAAAATGCTTTCTTTGGAACAACAAATGCTTCAGTTTTCTAATCACGCCACCTTTGTTTCTGTCCCAAACACCAGTAGACGATTTCCGAGTGGGAGGATCGGAATTACAGTTTGTAACTGAGTGAAAGTGGCAGAAAGATTTATAAGGAGACGGTTTAATAGAATCCTGGACTGGTTTGGGTTGGAAGGGACCGTAAAGCCCATCTCATTCTAGCCCCTGCCATGGGCAGGGACACCTTCCACTAGACCAGGTGGAAGACCAAATAATTTCTCAAGTCCAGGCTGTTTTTTGGGTGCTGGAAACATATTTTTTCCCTCTTGCTGCACCATGGTTTGAGGTGGTTGTTTTGCATAACAGTTATGGAAGAACATAAGGAGGATCCATTGAGTGACTGCTGGGATACAACAGTTTCCCTAGGTGATGCTTCAGGTAATGCTTGGTGGGTGGCAACTTTCTTTTAAGAATTCCATTTGTGTTGTATTCCTTTCCCTGAAGCCTTTTCCCTGTTTTCTGTTTGGGATGAGGAGCTCTGTCCAGTTCCTGCATTCCTCCTTAGAAGTTTCACTGGTTTCATAAGTCTGAGTTCACTTCTGTCTTTTCAGTCTGGGGGTTAAATTCCCCCCCACCAYTGGAAAGGTCACAGCCCATATTCCCGAGGTTTGTTTTTAGAGGCAGCCTTGGCTGAGCTGGCATTGGACACAGCACATTTGCTTGGATTGCTGCCATTTCCAAATTTAAGTTGGGGCTGTCCTGTTCTGGGACCGGAGGGAGCCTCCAGCTCAGAGTCACTGCAAGTGAGCCCTTTTCTCAGGTAGGACATTGTGCTTTCTTCAGACTAAGGTCCTTACTCAAGCATAGAGCTGCTGTGCTTTTTCCTTAGGAAAACCAGAATTTTTCCCTTCCTTTTATGCCCCCACCTTTGGATTTGGGGGTCACAGTCTCCAGTTGCTGCCACTCGTCACGTAAAGGACAATGTGATTCTGGGAGGCTGAAGCTGCAGAATCAGTGGTGTTTGGGGAACCTCTCAGGGGTTTGGTTTTTTAGGACCTGGGCTCATCTTTGCTGCCTTTAGTGCACCCTTGACCTTATTAACTGATAKCCTTGTTCCTTCAGACATCCAATTTTTGTTTTAAGGGGAAAGTTGTGGGTTTTTTTTCAATTGGATAAATGTGATTTATGGGAAGCTTTCAAAAAGTTTCCAATCACCTGATTTGCTGACRTTATCAGTGTTCTTATTTCTGCTCTCTAATAACCTTCGTGTTCCAATCCTGCCTTTTGGGATGGAGAACTGAGAATTACAGGACTGGATTTGAACCAGTTAATGAGCAGTGGCTTCTCTCCTGCTGAAAACCTGGTGTGATAAACATTACCTGTTAATTACAGGGTTTTTTCAGTGTGAATACCCACATTATTGAACAAAGGTGATAGTGGGGTCCCAGGCCTTTGAGCAGGATGTCTGAGGTACCCAGTGCATCTCAAATTAGGTGTGGACCCCACCCTCAGCAATGTTTTTAATGTGACATTATTTATTTATTTTATCAGTGATTCAGCACGATTCAATATAATAAGCTAAAACAAGGGTTCATGAATTTGTGATGTAAGCAAGGCTACAAAGTCCAAGCAAAACTTGTTGCTGTAGGTTTAAAGTGCTACAGAAATTCTTCTTTCCAAAATAATTTATTCAGCTGGGTTTTCCTCTCTCCCAAGTCTGACCCAACTGAGATTTTCTTTGTCCTGAGGCTCTTTTAAGGGGCCATTTGAGCRCTTTCCTTGGAAGAAGGTATTGTTTTTGCATGCCCTAATAAAAAGGGATCTACATCTCTAACTGGCAAATCCCTCTCTCTCTTGCTCCACTCCTCTCTCTTCCCCATCCCCTATTTTCCCTCCCCAGAGGAGTTAATTCAAACTCCAGCCTGGAAGCTGCCAAAGCAGGTTGTTGCTCCTGCCTGGGTTCTTGTCCTCCTGCAGCCCTCAGGCAGAGATGGATAATCTGCCCAGTTCCTGTATATAATATGGAGAAAAAGGAAAGAAAAACAATAAAAGACTTAGAAATAGTTTTCAAATGAAAAAGAATTAAAGGCAGAGCTTTTTTGTTTAGAAGTTAAATGAATTATAATTGTTTTGATTAAGTTATCCAGGCACAAGTGGTTCATACTGAGGAGCAAGGGATGCCCCCTGTCCAAAACACCTCTTTTAGTTGTAGGTTTGGGGGCTCTTTTCCACTGTGGCAGAGAGTTCAGGGCTTGCAAAGTCAACTTTTAGTTTTGTCAAAGAATATGAAAGAACCATGCTGTAATCCAACAAGGAACTCCCTCCCATCTCCTGGGTGCTTTAGTTAGGAARGGTGTCAGGAAAACCCACTCTTCCCAGTTACCTTCTCACCTGCATTTCACTGAAACCAGAACCAGAGCAGGGCCAGATTTTTCCAGTGCCTCATGAAGGAAGTGCCGCTGCACCTGTCAGCTCCCACTTTGGAAATAATGAAAGGGCCTCAACGTGGGCTGAAGGGTTTTTTTGATTCCAGAATGTCCTGTAAGCCCAGTGTCAGCACAGCACCTGTCATCCCTGCCCACACCTCGTGTGCTGAATCTCCAGAGACCTTTGAGAGCACAAAAAAAAGGGATCATAAAGAAGGCAGCTGCTTTCAAAGACCAGCTGAGCACAAACCAGTCAGGAGAAGCTTGTCCTGCAGCCTAAAGAGGCCAGTGGCCTTGTGTCTAAACAGCACTTTCCCAGGAATTACTTTAGGGAAGATCCCCTCTCTTACGTCAGATCAACTCCACCAGTCCCTGTCTGTAAACCAGTACAAAATACACCCTGTGTGCACTCCCTCACCACAGAGCTGGGGGAATAAGATGCTTTGCAATGACCTGAGCTTAATCCTTCATTTTGGGTTTCCGATTTCCCACTTTGGGCACACTCCCTGTGCCCGGGGGAGCTGCTGTTCCGGACATCTCCCTGCATTATTCACAGCAGATCACACCAGGAAGTGCTTCATAGATACAAGAGTTCAGGAATGGGAAGCTCCAAAGGACCCCAAGAAGAGCTGTGTACTAACTTGAATGTTTTATTTTTAGACCTTGCCAAGTTTATTTAGAGCTGTCTTTGTGTGTTACTTTATTGTGTTCCAGCTGTACCCCCAGAAATACTTATTTTATTCAGTTCACTACTATTTCAGCAAGCTCTTCACTGACCAGCTATTTGAGGAATTCTGTCCAAGCCCCTGATGGACATCTGGAAGAGCCTGATATTTTCCACATTAGCTCTGTTCCATGGCATGCAGAGCCTCTGCCATCCCCTCAGTTCCATACAAKCTCAGTCCTATTCAATGACCTGAATTCTGCCTTAGTWTTGTAGTTACCTCTTGTKTTCTGCTTCTCTGCTGTCCTTTTGTTGGAAGGAGCACGAGTTGTGTGCCCAGAACTTTCCAGTATCTTCCCAGTAAAGATACTGGAAAAACAAAAACCTGTCTTGCAGTTCAAACTGCGAGAGTTCAGGCTCTGTCTGCACAAGAAAGAAGAAGGGAAGGGAAAACACACTGATATTTGGTTTTGACTTTATGTATGACCCAGAAGATTTCAGGACGGGGCTGTAATTGACTTTGCTCTGACACCAGGCTTTGATAAAAGCTGAGGGATATACAGAGGGAAAATTAGTGGCCTTTTCCCAGAAGTCTCACTTGCTCTTTGGCCCTGTAGTAAGCTGCTACATAACTACTCCCTTGGAAGAATGGCTTAGCAAGGAGATTAGGGCTATGCCTTGGTATCAGAATCCAATTCCAGGATGAGATTTCAGTGYGTTAAGCAAATAACTTGCTCAGAGAGAAAACCTGGAACCTCCAAAAGACAGACTGGCTTTTATCCATCTGGGATAACACACAGTAACTGATCTCTGGCTTGTAGATACTGTGGTACTGGCTGTTCTAGAGAAACCTGAGAGGTTTTATTACAATCAGAAGAATGTGGAGAAATATCCCAGCCCTAAGGAACTTCCACTCCAAATACACTTTATTCAAGAGGGTGAATTTAGAGCAAAACATGGGAACAGCATCCCTGAACCCAAGTTTGTTACATGACAGCTGAGAGGATGCAGTGCCAAGTGTCCTGCTGGGATGTTCACATTGCTATTTAAATGCTTAAATTTGGGTACTGATGTGAACTTTCCAAAGCCTAAATGAAGGCATGAGGAAATCTGTTGAAGATACCTCTATCTTGGTGGTTTATTGGTGGTCTAAGGCAGGGGTAAGAAAAATCATTTCAAAATAATTTTCAAGCCTTTGCTAATTTTCTTCGTGGTGAAGTGACCTGTTTCCTTTCATCCTGTGGCTCTAGAAAGGCTGTTCAGAAAGGAAAGCTCATGGATTTCACAAGCACAGTCATCATCCCGCTGCTTTTTGGCAGCCTGGGGATCTTCGCGCTTTTCCGGCTGCTGCAGTGGATGCGGATGCGAACCTACCTCCAGGAAGCTGTGGTGGTGATCACAGGMGCCACCTCTGGCCTGGGAAAAGGTATGGACCCAAAGGAGGGCACCGAGGGCAGGACAAGCAGGGGGTTGTGGAAGGASCAGCTATAGGAATAAAGCTGTAATGAGCTGAAAGTTCCTTTGCTCCRAGTTTTGAGAAACGTGGCTCCCACCTGAGTTATAACCACGGCCAGTGCGGATTTGGATGCAAGAAAGTCTCAACATTTGTTAAGGAAAAATTTAATCCTCCTGTATAAACTGGAGCTCATCAAAGCGAGGAATGAGTTATGCTCTTCTTGTGCTGTCAGGGGTCTTTTCCCTAAATCCTGAAAAAGCYAGGAAGCCAAATTGTTTCTCTAAAACTTCCCAGAACTGGTGTTCTGCATTCATGTTTGTTGTCCTTCCAGCTGCTCTGCCAAACTTKCCATTCCTTCTCCTCCCCCTCACCCTCAAGTTAAGGTACCTTTCCTCTCATGGTACAAATCCACTCTAAATTAAAACTCTTGGCATTATTAACACCAGGGAGTATTTTTTTCCAAATAAAATTTATGTTTTGCTTCAGTGGCTATATTCTCTAATTCTGCTTTCTATAATTGCTTTAAAAGMTGCTTGAAGAGAAGACAAGGTGCTCCCTTCTACCAAGGCATCTCATTAGGATGAGTACATTTATAGAATAAATAGAGCTTTAATTGGTGCTGCCTTTGCATGTGAGTTTGTCCCTAGGGATGGGGTGTTCAGGAACTGGCCAAAGGAGATGAACTGGTTCTTTCTGCCTGCCACAGCCAAAGAGTGGGAGTGGTAAAGGATTTTGTATTTCACATCAAGAAGAGAGGGAATTAGTGTCTCAGAATAGTCCTTCCRGCTGGAGCACTGTGTGCTGTTGTGTGTAGAGACTTCCACCATTGTACAGTGAAGTTTCCTCCCTTACTGACTCATTTGCAAGATCTTCAATACTSCCCTCACTCCAGTTATTAATGCACCAGACCACCTCTAATTACTGTGTGCTCTTAACACCCTTCTTTACCATCCACTGTCATCCCTTGTGCAAACAAACAGTTTGTCCCTCTGACTCCCAGAGGGGACAGGAACATGCAATTAGGAGGACAATAGCTTGGCATCCCTTCTTCAGCCTTTTCCTGATGAAGAAGATCACCTTGATGAAGCCATTAAATCTAAGGCTTTCAGAACCTCTGGAGATGTTCATTAAAATTGAAACTCCCAAGACCAGGCCCTGCTGTGTTAGATGACACACACAAGGTAACTGTGGTCCCTCTAGAGAAGGGCATAAAGTCAAAAATGAAGAGGCACAGGCAAATTCAACCAGCTGAGGGGGAGGATGTGTAAACAGCACGATAACTGTCTAACCAGCACAGTATCTGTGAGCACAGCAGCTGCCTCACCACGATCATGTGTCTGTCACAGTCACAGGACAGTGGGACATGGCTGTGACCTCGCTGTAAATCAGCCTGACCATCACACAGCAGCAATAAAGTCACCCCAGAGCCCTGCCAGCAAACAGCAGTTTTAGCTATCACCAGGTTTCATGTGGATCTGTCCKTTGTCTGGTATTCAAATGCCTCCTTTTCTCTCTTCTTTGCTTCCTCCAAAGAATGTGCCAAAGCTTTCCATGCAGCTGGCTCCAAGCTGGTGCTCTGTGGCAGAGACAGTGAGAAGCTCAAAGATGTGGTGCAGGAGCTTTGTGCCGTGAAGAATCACCAGAAAAACGTGAGTGTGGGACAAGGACATGGCTCACATGGCCTGGATTTCTGCTTGTGGTGTTACAGAATTACTTGTGGGTTGTTCTCTTGAGCAATAGGAAAAATGCAGCTCCATGGTTAAGGATAGATGTTGATACAGGAGTACACTGAGCTGGCATGTCATTCCTTGTAAAAACCCCACAAAAATAAGCCATCTGAAAGAGTCCTTGGCTAAAAATGAAAGTGAAAGCACACAAGGGCAGAGTGCCCAGATCCCTTGCACCTCTACCTCATATGCTGAATCTGGAAAAGTGACTCTCCTTCTGTTGGCTTTTAATTTTGATGTCCAGTCCTGCTGACAGTGGCTAAGAAAGGTATTGCTGGCTTCTGTAGAAAACGCATGGGTTACGTTTTGCTTTTTTCAGATGCATTTCCTTTAATAAGACAACAGGAAACTTGAGTACTTGAGGAAGATCCCCCTTGCCCTTTCCCAGGCTCAGGTATAAGGAACAAGCTACAGGAGCAGAGAAAGACAACCTGCTTCTGTCATGTAATCCTGCCACTTGGAACTGCTGCACTGTAGTTGCACAAGGTCTGGATGGCCCTGCTCCTCTGCTTCCAGAGCTGGGGAATCCCACCTTGAGCCTCAACATCCAGCCTGAACTGTATTTTGCTAACCTTAGTTTATTCACAGACACACAAACCTCACACTGTGGTCTTTGACCTCTCGGACCCCAAAACTGTGGTAAATGGTGCTGAGGAGATCCTGAAGCACTTGGGTCATGTGGACATCCTGATCAACAACGCAGGCATCAGCTTCCGAGGCACAATCGTGGACACAGGGCTGGATGTGGATAAGAAAGTGATGGAAACAAATTATTTTGGACCCATAGCCCTCACCAAAGGTACCTGTGATCCACATGGACTTGGTTGATGCCTCTGCACACCAACACAACTGAGCACAGCTTAACTTGTGTTTGTAATTGTACCTGGTACAGCGCAGGCTGAGAGGGAAGGTTTGGGGTTATGGGCAGGCCTAAGGAGGTGCTTGGGCATGACTGAGTGGGAAKTACCCCATTAGAGATGATACCTGGTTCCATCTCCTGACTCTAGCCTGGCAGGAACTTGGGAAAAGATCTAGTTAGCCCATCTTTACTGACAGAACACCAGAGAACATGGTGGGGGGTCCAGCACAGCTGCAGCTTTCCTAGGAAGCTTTGGTTATGCAGAAAGCTCAGCCGGGAGGGTGTCAGCTGCAGGAAATGGGAAGATGTTCTGGTGGCAGAAAAAGCAACTCCTTCTGCCCCCACTGTGGGAGATTAGAGGCACCACAGCAGCCCTTGTGCAGCCTCTGGCACGAGGAGTCTCCTCACAGGTGAACGTCCCAGCCAGAGGCAGCTTCAGTCAGAGGCATCCCAAGCACTGTCCCAACCCCTGCACTGAACAGGGATCTTGTAATTCCCTTCAGCATCTCTGAGTGCTCTGAAAGCTTTGATTCTTGACAGCAGCAATGGCAGGACTGTTGTCTGAATGGGTCTTTTCTGTCCTTTGCTAGCACTTCTCCCCTCCATGATCAAGAGGAGACAAGGCCACATTGTGGCCATCAGCAGCGTGCAAGGCAAAATAAGCATTCCTTTCAGATCTGCATGTAAGTACCTCCATACCAGATGGGAAAGACATATTTGGGGCACCAGGCTGAATAAATACTTGGCTCCTGCTTCCACATTTAGCTCTCCATGGAGCTGGCTGCGTGCAGGGAAGGCAGAGCTGTGCTTCACCCTCACTGTGGTCACAAATCACTGACAGCACTCTCAAATACAAAATCTTAGCTCTGTCCTAAAGTTTTTAAGGGAGGGAGAAGGAGAATATGTTTTGAAAACAGCTTCATAGTCCTATCTTAACACTTGAGAGTCACTACAATTCCATAATTTTACGGTAATTTATCCTTGTCGTTTGTCTGCATTATGTCCTCTTAAGAAAGGAGGAATTTTTTGTTTTAATAAATTATGAAATGCCGTAGTACAAACAATGCTAAAACAAAAGCCTAAACAATCTTGATCCGGCAAACTCTTCATGCTAAATCAGTTATGACAAGAAATATTGGTGGGRTTACTGAAAAAAGCCTTTTAAAAGATGGATGAACCAAGAGGAGAGTGTTTGGCACACAAGCATCTGTAAATCACTGAAAATAAACACCAGAAGTACAGTGGTGATGGCATAAGATGGGTCAGGAATGATGGTGAGGGGAGAGCCTGGAATGTCTGAGCTATGGGGTCTTGCAGGTGGTGTGGGTCTGATTGCTCCATGAAGTGTGTTCTGAGAGTGCTTGCACAGGGACCAGAGCCACATGGACCTGGCAGCAGGAGCTCAGCCCTTGCCTGGGTCCTGACAGGGTGTGCAGCCTGTGCTGAGCTGGCTCTGGTGCTGCTGGCATGGTCACAGGCAGTGACCAAGCAAAAGGAATCATTCAGCCATTTCCTGGGGGGAAATCCTGCCCAAGGCCACATTTCCCTGCTCCTGCCTGATTCTGTGATCTGGTGTTGCCTTGTATGCAGCCAAGCTCTAATTCTGCAAGTCCCCAGTGCTCAGCACGTGCAGGGCAGCCAGTTCTGCCTTCCAAAGGCTGAGGGTCTCCTTTATCAGGAGTGGGAAGCAGCTCGGGTTCACTCTCGAGTGCTTTGCCAGGGCTCTGATATTAAGCTCAGGATCCCAGCCAGTTTCCAACTCGAGTTTACACTTTGCCTTCCTAAATTGCCTCTCATTCGCACTACCTGTTGCTGCCATTCACTAAACAAAAACAAACACAGAGGCTGCAGAACAGCTCTTGGGTTCTTGCTGAGAAGTGGCTGCATTGCAGTGAAAAACCCATTCAGAAAGGGAAAATATTCCTCCAGCCCTGCTACTTCTCCTTGGTGCAAGTCCTTTCCCTGTTTTCCAGATGCTGCCTCTAAGCACGCTACCCAGGCCTTCTTTGACTGTCTGCGAGCAGAGGTGGAGCAGTATGACATCGAAGTGACAGTTGTGAGCCCTGGGTACATTCAGACAAACCTGTCCCTCAACGCTGTCACAGCAGATGGATCTCGCTACGGAGGTGAGATACCTTTGGTGCCCTATTTCTAAAGCATCTCCACCTCACCGAGTTACTACAAGGTGTGTTTGCAACACATGGCCTCTGGTGGGGACACAGCTTAGCTCTGAAGGATCAAAAACCAACTTTGGATGCAGGGTAGGAACAGTAACCCCCAAAATTTAGCCTTCCTAGACAGCAACTATTGCCTTCTGGCCCAGCCATGAGGAACACCTGCCTGTGCTCCCATACACAACTGGAGTAAAAACCAAAACAAGCAGCCATGTACACTTAGAGCATTCCTAGGAAAATACCTAAGTGAGGGTTTACCTGCTGCTGTTGGTGCTCACTCAGCTTTCCCTTGGCAGTTATGGACAAGACCACGGCCGAGGGACAGACGGCGGCCGAGGTGGCTCAGGTGGTTCTCAATGCAGTGGGACAGAAGAAGAAGGAAGTGCTTGTGGCTGGCCTGACCCCCTGCCTGGCTGTCTACCTGAGGAACCTCTGCCCCAGGCTCTTCTTCACCTTAATGGCATCTAGAGCAAAAAAGGAGAGAAAAGCAAAGGGCTCTTAGAGCTCAGCTCACCTGAGCAGGGAGAGGCTGAGCCCCTGCAGTCGGCTGGGACATCACTTGGAGGTGCTCCTGCAGGAAAATCCTTTCTCAAAATGCTGTTTACCATTGCATGGAGAGCGGGAAGTGGTTTCCCCCACATTGCTGGAAGACAGCACCTAAACCTCAGCTGGAGAAGGAAGGGTACTTGGACAACAGGGGAGAGCTGAGGCTGCAGGGGAGGGGACAAGGGAACAACTTCTGCGGCCAGGGAGGCCCCTGTGCTGGAACACTCCTCACCTCACTCCAGGCATGCTCAGCTTTCCTGGCCTGCTACAAATAAAACCCACCTGTTCTGCCTTCACACAAGCAGACCTTGGCTTTCCTCGCCCCGTGGCCCCTGTGAAATACAGTCCTCAGCTGGGAGCTCTCGTGATCAGTGTCTCCTTCCCACTCCTTCCAATCTGATCCAGGACAAGCTGCTTGCAGTGGGGGAACTTCACAGAGCCTCTGCCTGTTAACGTGCTAAGTCATCTGATACATGCAGSTCAATCCAGTGCCACTTTTAAAGAAGTAGCAGATGTACAGTTTGAGTACAATTGACCATTATTTTACCTGTCTGACTCGTGCCCTACCAGGGACAGTTCACTCTGCAGTGACAGCACCGTGTGAATCCCAGCCCAAGGAATGCAGGGAAGCACTGAACAGGCAGAACAGCACRGCAAGGCCTGGACACACTGCACAGCTGACAGCAGCACACCTGGCCCAGCTGCAGACCTGGAGCACAGAGCAGGTGGGATCCTGTGGATGCCAGGCACCATCTCCTGGCATGTAGAGGAGATGTATGGTGCACAGAATAGCAGAGAGACCCTTTGTTCTCATCTGCTTGAAAGCAATCACAGATGCTAATTAGGATCACATCCAGTGGGGAATGATACCTGCCTGTTCACATGTCACAGGCTTCAGGGAGCCTGACAGCCTGAGGGAGTACCATCTTCCATTCTTTGCCCCTTCTCCTCGTGTGAGGGATACCAGCACCACTAGGAAAAAGGAACTGCTGAGAGATAAGACAGAAATAATCCTTTTTAATTTATAACTGAAATAAACCCTACTAGTAGGAACCAAGGTCCAGACCCCTCCTGCCACCTCCATGCACTTGCAAGCATTTTCCATGTGTCCTGCCTCGTATGTCCTGCCTGGGAGTGCACATCTGATGACAAATAAATTACATTGCTATGAAATGAATCCTTTGGTCTACTCCAGCTCCTCACAGCAGGTAACTTGGGAGGGAGGGAAAGCAGGAGGGTTTTGATTTTCTTACATCCCTGCAAGGTGCTATTTTACCAGAAGCTACACTTCATCCCAGCCCTCTTTATGGGACCTGTTAAGAGTAGACAGCGTGAACCCACACAGAGGATTAGTCACACAAACTCTGATACAGATGTGCAGGCTCAGCAGGACCTTCTCCTTCCAAAAGCCTTTTCTTAACCACTACAAACTTATAAATGATCTCTGAGAATCCTTCCCAGATGGTGACCAGGATGTGTTTAATGATCACAATGCTGCTGCTGTGTCAGGACATCCTTTGCCACCTTGCCTGTGGCTGACGCTGCAGATGTATCACAGAAAGGGCTGGGGCTGGAATGACAAGTTGAAGCTTTCAGGTGTGTATACACCTTTTTTCCTCTTAAGATAGGAAAGTAAGGCATTACCTTCTCTCCCTCTCCACAAGGGGAGTGTTGGTGTTAGTTGTGCTTTTCCTTTTGTGTTTTCCATGCTCAGCTCCTCAGGTTTTTGCTGAAATGCAGTGCTCCTGCCAGGCTTGTTCAGTTGCTCCATGTTGTGGTGGTTCAGGTCATGGCTACCTAGGAAGGACCAAGGGGCTGCTTTGCATTTCTGTGTTCCCGTCCCAGGCACTGAGGGTGAAACACATCAGGCCTGAGGGAAAAATTAATTGTGGGAAGTTACTGTTGGGAACTACAGCTCTGAGGCAGAGGCTGCTGAGAGTGCACACATTCCCCTTTGGAAGTAAATTCCTCCTCTGTGACGAGGGGAATGTTGCACGCTCCAGAGCACGTCCACAGTGGGCAGGGTGGGCATCAAAGTGTGGGGGCTTCTGAAGGGAGGTTTGTCTCCAGCCACTGGCACAGGGGACAGCAGATACAGCAGATACAGCTCCACGTGGATGAAGATTTTTGGAAGTTGTTTTGCCATTTCACCCTGCATTAAAATACCCCTCAAGACCCCTCTCATTCTCCCAGGTCACCTTGCGTATTTACAGCCCTGACTAACAACCAGGATGTCACCAAGCATTTTAGCTACATTATCACTGAGATTCCTTGGAAAACAAGCCCTTCTACCCCTCTACCTCAGAATGGAGTAACAGGTGTGTTTTTAAAACAAGCCTACCCATTGTGACCTTTCTTCCTGCAATAAAAGACCCCAGGAAACTTGCTAATTTTTAACTCAAGTCTCTGATGCCAGCCATGCATTTAGGGAACCTGCCATAGTGATCATTCCAGGCAGGGAGAAGCTTAACACAAAAAAGTACCAGGACCACAGAGGTTTGGTGCAGAAAGGGAACTAACAGCCCTGAGAATTATTCTGCATTGAGTAAAAAATGGAATGCCTTTGGTGTGGCCTGCACAAAGGTATTTCAGGGCCTTCTGCAGCAATAAATATTAGCTGTGGGAGATATGCCATTGGTTGCAAATCCATCCAGCAGGGACTTTGGAAACACATGTCAGGGTGGAAGGGCAGCCTGCCCAGCCTGGCCTAACCACTGAAAGATGAAGTAGTTGCATTTCTTCGCCTCCTCTCTGCCAAGGCAACTGTACATTGTTGCTATAAATAGACGCTCTGGATCCCAGCTCCTTTTAACCTTGGAGGGAGAGAGCTCAGCCACTGTACAAAGGGCTGTTGCCACCCAGAAATGTCTCACTGCCACTGGAGTTCCCCCAGCCTGCTCAGGTGCAGCTGCCTGTGCAGGTGCTAGRGGCTGAGAACACCCAGCAAACCCAGCCCAGCACACACAGATGGGCTGCGTGTCCTGCTCACACTAAAGCTGCCCCAGCAGAGAGGCACAAGTCAGAACCGTGGTCAGAAAAGCCCCCGGAGGCAAGGACAGGAGGAGTTTTTGATGCCTGCTGTGGCAATTTGGAGATAGAAAGATAGAAGGGCTGAACTTGGTGTCTGACCTCTGCCAAGGTCAGTGTTTCAGCTGTGGAGGTCAGGCTGCAGCTCCCACTGGAGCAGGGAGCACACAGTGCACAGGCAGCTCTCACTGCAGGCTTTTGCTCTCCTATTCCAATTGTGACACCAGAAGCTGTGCCAAGCTGGCCCTGCCAAGGCCAGCCACACCTATTCTCCATGTGGTGGGAGGAGATTATAGACAGCCAGCCCTATCTTTTCAAAGTAACTGGCAGATCTTGCAAAACAGTAAATATTTCCCATTCTAAGAACAAGATTTTGAGTTTAGAGCTAAAAGATGAATTAATGCACAAGACTGAATTCTAAAATTTCAGATAGCACAGTTACAAGATGCAGTCACATGGACGCCTTGCAGCACGAGCAGGCAGCTCCTGTGTTCCAGGCAAGAGCAGTGGAGTTGCATAGTCAGGGCACAGCACAAAGGCAGGAGAGGTGGACTCCCACCTTGGCAGCCCTCAGCTGCACATGGCACAAAGCATTTCAGGGGAGATGTATCCACATTGGGAGAACTCCTACAAGAACTGGGCAGAATGTGTTTGTAGCAGTGATATCTCCATTGTGCAGAAGAGTCATGGCTGGAGGTGCAGGGCAGCAGAGCACTGAGACACCTTTATCCCCAACCATCCATGTTTAAGCAATTACCAAAAAGGTATAAAGTTGGTAAAGCCTCTCCAAGAAACACAACTAGTCAAGCAAGAGGGAAAGCGACACCCTACAGCTGTTCCTTCAGCAGATGCTGCTGCCACTTGCACTGGACAAGAGGAATATCAGGTGTGTGTTTGAGCAGACATAAATAATTATCACCACTGCAGTTCTCAGAGCAAAGCCTCCACCCCCGGGAAGCACACCAGCAAAGGGAACTATGATAACAGTGACAAGAGAGCAAAAGCATTTGAAATTCTCATCCTTTAATGGTCAATGATAACTTCTGGCTGGTTCTGTGTAATACAATTAAACAATATACTTAAATGTTTCCCAAAAAAAAAAAAAAAAAAAGAAAAAGCAGCTCTCACACCCCTTCTTTCTATTGCTTTCTTTCACCGACATTCTGCTGCTGGATTGGACTCCCCTGGCCTAACATACGGATCTCAAGTCACCACACATCCACATCTCAAGTGTAACGAAGAACTGAAAAACCTTGGTGCACCAGTGATGCGTTATTTGAAAAATAACAGCTCTATTAAACCAAATCCTTCCCAGTCTCCACCGCTTCTCAAAGAGGAAAAACAAAAYGTTACTGTGGGAGTCTTAATACACTTGTCTTTGTGGGTTTCTCTCTTCCCTGCTGAAGTCATACAGCATAGAGTTCATAGATCTTCTTTACACAGTACACCAGGGCAGCGAGTGCTATCGTGTTGTGCAGTCTCTTTCTGTGCAGGTCGTCCTTCCTCACCAGCACCACGGGGGTGGACGAGGTGAGCGTATGCAGGGGCAGGCGCGAAAGTTTATAGGCGTCGTACTCGACCTGGTACTTGCAGCACGGATCGAACTGCCACGAGATCCCGTAGAGGGTGCAGCAAGCCACGCTCAGCACTCCGGCGGGCAGGGAGATGTAGTGAGAATAATCTACGGGCAGCGCCAGGGGGGTGAAGAGGCAGGTGGTGCCCGCCAGCACGGCCGTCTTGTGCAGGCAGTTCCCCACGGTGATCCAGCGCGCCGTCTCGTCCCCGATGCGCGTGGGCTCGATCACGATGTACTTGTACTGCGCCTCCAGCGCCTGCTCCAGCTCGTACTCAAACTGGTCCTGAGCGTTCTCCCCGTTGTAGATCTCGTGCACGATGTAACAGTCCGTGGAGGACAAGGTGACCCTGGGAACGGGAAACAAAGAATTAAAACTACAGGGCTGAAGGACTGGCTGTTCGCCCCCCCGGCTGGGAGAGCAGTGCCCCAAGTGAGGGCAGCCCCTCAAGGTCAGGCACTGCCTCTGTTCCACAACCAGCAGCTTTTCAACTCAAGCTTCATTTCACATCAGCTGATTACTCCTGCTGCACAATAATTCATCTCACAATAAGGCAACGTATTTTTCTTACCTTTTCCTAACTTGGAGGATCTAGAACAATTTGGGAAATAGGATCTTCTAACAGTCCTGAAATGGTTCCTCACACTGATACCCAAGCGGTTTCTCTGGAGGCAGCTGAGGTGTCGCTCACACTTAGTGACCGCAACACATCACTGAACAAACCACACAGACTTCAGTTTTCACAGAAAACAAGACCAGCAGCTCATCCATCAGGAGGACAAGCTGCACAGGAAGGTTTTGAGAGAGGAAGCATCTCCAGATGAATACATTTGCTTTCTGATGCAGCTTGCTATTTAGTCCTCCAATTAAACACAGCTTAGTAAATCCATGGTAAATCCAACAAGGATGGCAAAGGAACATTGCTGAAAGGGAAGGTGAAGAAGGTAGCAGAGCATTCAGTTTGTGGCAGAATGGTTCACTCCCTCTCCTGAACTAGGATGCAGCAAAGCAAGACAGGAATACGTTTTTAACCCAGGCAGGCTTTAGCAGTGAAAAAAGAGATGCTCGCTCCACCTAGGAGCACATTCCCTACTCACAGGGGCTTCACAGGACTTGTATCAGAAAAGCAGCTTTCAGCTACCTGGAGTCACTTCCATTTCCATCTTCCCCCCACTCTCTTCACCACATCACCTTATAGCTGCAGCTACATTCATGTACAAACTGCTAAGAAATAGGACTATGACAGCTGACCTGCTCTGAGAAAGGGTAAAAATCCATCCATAAGAACAAGGCAAAATCCTCCCTTCTAAGCAGAAATGAATATTTCTGACATACTTGTGCTTAACCAGAGCAAAACTGAGCACGTGGCCTCACCAAGGATAAAAATATCTAACAGATTCCTTTAGCAGAAGGAGAACAAATCACACACACGTTTGACCTAATCACAGCAGACAAAACAGCCTCATCCCAACAGCATTTAGACCCCCCTGATATCAGGAGGAACACACTGCTGATGTGGAGAATGGAATGAGCACTTTTTGCTCCATTAGTACAGTGGTACTTATGTGCATGCACTGGAAAATAAGGGAGAAAAATACACATTCACAAGCTGTTGGTGCCATTATCCTTAATGTGCAGCTCCACTCAGGCTGCAAAGGGGATTGAGCAGTGGCCAGCTGTAATCAAGAATATTGTTAAATTACAAGCTGTTGCCAGACATAGCTGTGTTTGTAACAGAAGCAAACATCAACCAGCAGGACCTGAGAGGCACCACCCTCTCCCAAAGCAGAGTAATAAGCAGTTTCATTAAAAGTCTGGCTGGAATTTATATAACCTATGAGGAAAACTCAACTTACAATGTAGTTATTGAGTTCTTTGCAGTGCATTTCCCCCTTGGCCTGTTCGTGGGTAGAAAGAAAAATAAAAATCCACCTGAATTCTGTGTATGCTGGGGGCTTCTTTTGGGCCATCAGCTCGTCAGACATTGTTTAGAAAATTACCTTTAACTCTTTCAGCACAGGATGTGGTGGGATCTGATGTTCTGCAGTGAATTGAAAGGTATTTAAAGAAAAAAGTTTAAGGACAGCACCAATATAAGGAGTTTCTAACACAAAACCAGTTAAGCAGGTGTTACACTGACATGAAGGACACAGCTGGTCATGGTTTCTGCCAAGGATTCTTTTCCCTGATAACAGCTGCTCCAAGTGCAGCTTCTTCCAAATCAAAAATTCCAGTTTCATTACAAAAGACATACAGTTACTTAAGGTAACTCTCTACACCACCACCCATGACTATGTGAAACCACTTGCTAGGGCATAATGACTTCATGGAAAAGCTATTGCTGAAAGGCATTTTCAAGCTGGAGGCCGACCCAGTGTTAACACAACCCTCTGGACAAAATTAGTATTTCCTACCAAGGAGCACTTTCAGTGTTTGTAATTCCTAGGTCTGCAAAATAGAAAAGCAGGATCCAAATTCAGCTGATTGAAGAACTTCCCAGAGGCTTAGGAGCAGCACAGTTGTTGTCACTCCAGATCTCCCTGTCATCCCTGAGAAAACAAGGGTGAAGTGAGCCCACTCCTTCTCTGCCTGTACGAGAGCCATGGGAACTGGGCTTCTAACTCTGGGCATTGAGTATCTGCTTTACATGGGATTTCTTCAGGCTCAGCACCAGGACAGGTGGCACTCACCCATCAGCCTCGTTTCTCCTTGCTCAGCTCTTGCCTGTTCTTCCCTCTGAACACCCCTTTTTTCCCTTCACCATCACTGGACAAGCAGAGCTGTACCACAAACAGCCACCTGTCAGCAGGAATCCAACAGATTGGCCAGAGGCAGCACTGTCCATGTCCTCTGGAATCTTTTGGCTTGCCAGCCTCTGGGGCTTTATAACAATAAAGTCAAGAAAAGCACAATCCTCCCACGCCAAAACAAGCAGAATTTAAAGTATGTTCTGCTCAAAAAAAAAAAAAAATCACTGGGAACTGAACTGAACAAAGGCTTCATCCCTGAAAAAGTCTGGCCCCCAACTGTGCTGTTTCTCCAAATTAGTCCTCTAAAATCAGAATAAATCTGCATCACTGTACTGAAGCTGCAAATGGCAAAACAGACAATCCAAAAATGACAAAGAATGAAAAAATATCTGCTCAAACAGGACACGTGAAGAGTCAGCAAGGCAGGCAGCAATTCTCCATTTCTGAGCAGAGAACTGGGGTTATCATGTATTATTTCCACACAAGAACTGGCTGCCCCTGGAGCGTGGAAAGCTGAAAACTGTTTGGATTTGAGACGATATAGAAAGAGACACAGATGAGATACGTGGGCTTGAGGAGGCTTCAGCCGAGGACCTCAATGCACAGAGAAAACTCTCCTGACACAGCCTTTCAATTGAACACAGCAGCTGCACATGAACAAATCCAGTCAAAGCAACTGGATTTGCTCAAACACTGGAGGCCACGGAGTTTGCCTTTTGGAGCTTGTCACCCACCCCCTGGCCATGACAAACACAAGTGCAGAGCTGTGCAAGCAAATCCAAGCTGGCATCCACCACTTAGCAAGTGGGATTTTATACAAACTCCATTTTACTGCAAAGAATAGTAAATAACCAGAGAGCACCTAATTCCAGAAGACATAAAATGCTGCCAGGTGTTCAGAAGCCTCACAGGCTGTTTACTAGACAGACCAGAGCCTAAAAGCAGTTGTTAATATTATTCAATCAAATGATTTTCCAGGACCTGTCTCTCCACTCCAAGAAAGATGGCTAGGTTAAAAAGTTGTACAGCTGTTCTGCAGGAATAGTTCTAGACCTGAGATCCAAATATTTGTTCTATTGCWGCTTCAGGCATTCTATACATGAGAAATTTTAGTGTCTCATTCGTGGTGCTGAATGAATGCCTGGATGGGGGAATGTGACAGAACTGTTACTTGGCACAGCAAGATGTAAATCACTTAAAACTCACCAATGGCAAATTTTGGTATTGCCAAAGTTATAAATAAGGAATCCATTGTTAACAGAGCTACAGCAGCAGGAGGGGCAGAAGTGTCTGTATTAGCTATAGAGCAAGCTTCAAATTACATTTGGATTGTCTTCCTAACATGGGAATATGGGAGAGCACCAGGAGAGGGGTGCTGCAGCTGCTGAACAATAGCAGCTCCAGCAGTTCATCAAATCCTGAAATGGTTTGGGTTGGAAGGGACTTCAAAGCCCATCCAGTTCCACCCCCCTGCCATGGGCAGGGACAGCTCCCACTACGCCAGGTTGCTCCAAGCCCTGTCCAACCTGGCCTTGGACACTTCCAGGGATGGGGCAGCCACAGCTTCTCTGGGCAACCTGTGCCAGGGCCTCACCATCCTTGCAGGGAAGGATTCCTTCCCAAATTCCAGTCCTCAGAGCAGCTCCATTTCTCTGCCTCCAACTTGGAAGCAGGCTCCCAACACAGCAGCCTGCCTAGTAAATGGAAATTTCAGTTGGATAGTCTTTATGGATGGAGAAATAAATAACATTCCAAAGAGGAGGCACAATGTCACTCCATGTGAAAAGACCTCTAGTTTTGCAGGGTGCCAAGTGGCAAAAGGAGAAATAAAGGAACAGAGCATTGAAAGCAAGGCAGATGAAAAAAGCCCAGCATCCTCCTACCACTGACAACCTGCAGAGGAGAAGGACTGAGCCTCCTGAGTTTGCTGTCTTCAGCCTAATGGCATTACTGGATCTGCCAGAGAGACTTTTGGTGAGGGTTTCAAGTCATCCAACTATCTCAGTTCTGCAAAATACTCAAAAATCACACTTAGAAACAATCTCAACCTGCACAAAACTCAGGTACAGTTCTGGGCAAAACAAAAAGTTCTTTTTAAACCCCTCCCTTAACACGTAGGTCAAGTTTGTTAAAGTTTTTTTTAAAAAAAGAATATTCCTGGGCAACAGTTTTGCTCGGAGTACCAAACAATCAGATTAACTGAAGACCAGTTTGATTAGTAGTTAAAAAAAATAAGAAAGGAGAGGCTTGCAGCAGTCTGATAACACCTGTCACAAGCAGCACACACAGTCCAGCTCAGCAGTGCAAGAGAGGTTTTGTGCTGGCTGTGCAAGTGATCTCAGAAAAAGGACATTACAGATGGCCAGAGCACGTCTGGGGCCATTGTCAGCATCTCAGCCAAGCTGGAGTAAGTCAACAGAGGCAAGGCGTGACAAATTCAAAAACTAAACTTCCCTCCCTCAAACATAAATCCTTCCTGAAATTTAATTTAATTTCAAGATTAAGGAATGAGCTGTGGCCTGGCTTTAATTCTCAGTGGAAATATTCCACCTCCAAGTTATATTCACCAGTGTGTTTCTGCTCAGGTTATAGTGCATGGAAAGCACCAACACATCCCACCCTAAACACCTGGAGAATTGTTTCTCTGCTGGATGTCCCCACAATCTACCAGGCTTGGGCTCTCAGCCATGGCTGTGGGGCCTGGAGCTTTAAGAAGGGCATTAAAGCAGAGGAAGAACAGGAAATGCAGGTCAATAAAGCAAGACTTTAACTCAAAAGATGCACCTTAAATTCAAATAGGAAAAAGGACAGGAGAACATTGGGGAAATCTTCAAGCAGCCTCAGGGAGGGACAACAACATTCCCTGAACACTAAGGAAAACATCACCAGACCATAATAACAAATCCAGCCCCCAGACAACAAGGAGGTGTCAATTTTAAGTCAACTAATGATTAGCCAGGCTGATGGAAATAGGTCAATCATTGCTGCAAGCAGAGTACCAGAAATCTGAGCAGTGCAGGTAGCGAAAGGAGAGAGCTCTGGGAGGGCACAGAGGAGCCAGTGGTGATGACATGAAAACTGTCCTTTCCAGAGTTTGTCAGAACATCTCCCAGGGGAACAAACGACACGCTGTCCACTGCTCTGGCGGGCACCGGGCTGCCTTTTAAACAAAAACACCCAGTACAATCCAGTGTCTGTTCTGTATGAAAAAGTTGTTTTGGTCTACAGATTAACAATTCCCTTTAGACAGGCTCCATTAAAGAGTCTATCCAGAATGAAGAAAAACAAATATTTAGTTGGTTCCCTTCAGTGTTTTTGGTTATTTTGTTGAACGTTATTATTTCACCACCAGAGCCAGCTGGAGTTCACAGTCAACATCCTTTGAAATTCATGTCCTTACATTCACTCCTAGCAAGGAAAGCACTTCTTAACCAATTATAGCCTTCTCTGTATCAATAAAGTCGCCTATGAAGGGACTCAGTCTCCACAGATATGCTGGTCCCTTTTTTTAAGTGTATTTTGAAATGAAAGCTGCTCTAGTCTCTCAGCAGACAGGATTTTATTCAGTACTCAGTCTCCTCACACCACCTCCGACACACAGATGCCTTTTAGAGTGTCTGGCTGACAACTACAAACACTCCTTGAAGCAGCTCAGTTCGCAGGAAAACTGGATCAGCACATTCAGTTCAAAGGAATGTGTCTTTGGACAAAAATCCTGCCCAGAGTAAGAAAACTGTATTCAGCCTATAAAAAGCACATGTCGTCATGTGATGACATCAGGTCTGTCAGCGCTGCCTTCGCACAACTGGTGCTGCAGCACCTAAACAAGACAGGCAGGTGTGATTTGGGATCAGCTGCTGATGGAGAGGCAGAGGCCCAGTCATCCATATCTCCTGCTCTGCAACTGCAAGGAAGAAGCAGCACCTTGCTGACGTCACCCAACACCTACTGGAATGATCCTCCTCTGTCACATTTGTACAGGGTGACACCTAAAAAACCACCAGCTTTTGATGGAGATTGTGAAACGCTGCTCAGGAGAGGATCTGCTGTTCTGTTCTCTTCCATACCCTTCTCACTGGCAAAGGAAAAATAATACATGCAGCAGGTTCATGGARTGACTTGTGCTTATGAATATTTTTGATCCTAAGATCAAGAGCAATCACAGCTTTGGAACAAAAAATCACCTGAAACAACAATTAGATTATTGTACAGGTCACAGATGAAGTCACACAGTAACAACTCACTTTCAAGTCTGCGTCAATTTTCACCCTGGAAGAATAATTCAAGTTATTAAGTGTTCTTTTCCATATTCTGTTCCTTCCCTTCTGCTGGGAGGACATGTCTGCCACATGAAAAATCCACATGAAAACTCCACACCTCCCATGCTGGGGCAGTRCCAGCACTGGGTGCAGACAGCTTTACCACTGTGGTATTCTTAGTTGTTTATTTAAACCACGCTGATGCAGAAATTCTATTGGCCCTTCCAGTTCAATTACTTTTGAATTCCCTGAACACAGACAGCATTCCTGCAATTCACATCAGCGCCAGAATTTTCAGGGCTACTTGTGGCTCTCCTTGGCTGTATAGATTCGACAGCATCAAAGCAAATACTGTTGGATCACAGCGAGGGAACAAAGTGAAGCAAAAGCCGCAACACAAATTAAGAGGGGTATCAAGAGTTTCTAATTAAGASGGATATCAGAGTTTCGAGGCGAGGCGGCAGGACAAAGGAAAACTCACAAAACACTGCAGCAGCTTTCAGCAGCTGCCGGTTACATCAGTCAACCCTGGGGCAGAACAGAAAAATGCCAACGTCAGGAAATGCGGGATAAACCCAGACATTTTCAGCAGGTGGAGAACCGTACACACAGATTTTAAAGTAGCCCAACCAGACATTGTCTTAAGCTGCGCCAGGGRAGGTTCAGGTCGGACATTTGGAAGAATTTCTTCATAGAACGGGTGATTAAATACTGGAATRGGCTGCCCAGGGAGGCGGTGAAGTCACCGTCCCTGGAGGTGTTTAGGAAAGACTGGGTGGCACTCAGTGCTCTGATCTGGTTGACGGGGTGGGGATCGCTCACAGGTTGSACTCGATGATCTCACAGGGCTTTCGAACCTAATTGATTCTGTGAGATTTCCTTCTATCTCTTTTTCCCATTTTAAAGTTACGATTCCCAAACTTCCACCGCTGCTCCGTGGGTAGTTCCAGCCTGTGCCGGCCGCTCCTCCGCCGTGGCAGCGGCAGGAGCGCGGTACCGCGCTCCCTGCCCGCCGCGGCCCCGGCAGAAGGAGGTCACCCTGGAGGACTCGCCGCTCCCTSCCCGCCTTTAAAAATAGCCGTGGACGGAAGGAGCCTCCCGGGGCCGGCCCTCCTCCCCCCGGCCCGCAGCGCCGCATCCCGCCGCGGGCAGCGCTGCCCCCGACACACCGCGGGCCGAGCTGACCTTTCCCGGGCCCGGCCGCGCCGAGCGCCCCCGGCCCCTCCGCGCCTCAGCGGGGCCGCGTCCCGCGCCCGCCCCGCCCGGCCACGCTCCCTTCGCGGCGCCCCCGCCCTTGCCGCGGGGTCGCGGGGCCGCCGCGGGCGGTGCAGCCCCACAGCCTCCGCCGCTCCCCGCCCCGTCCTCGGCCGCCCCTCACCTGTCCCGGCCGCCGCCGCTGTTGGTGCCGCCGGGGCCCGCGCGCCTCCTTCCCCACGCCGCCATCTTGGAGACACTCGCCTCGCAAATGTCTCCGCCGGCGGCCCGCGGCCGCGCCGCGATGTCCGACGGGAGATGTAGTGCGCGGGGGCGGCACCGCCGCTGCGCGGGGCGGAGGCCGAGCCCGAGGAAGGACTACAAGTCCCGCAGCGCTCCGCGCCGCCGCACGGCCGCGGGGGGCTCTGGGGCGTGTAGTCACCTGGGCGGGGGCGGTGGGGCCGGGCCGGGCCGGCACCGCGGTGAGGCCCTGGCAGGACCCCCGGTCACAGACCCGTCACCGGGGGCGGAGCGGCCCCGCGCGCTCGGCTCGGCCCTACCGCTCGCGATSTTCCGCCGGAGCGGGCCAGGGGTGGGAGGAGCGCGGCGGCGAGTCCCGGCCTGCCCCGCGGCCCCGGCAYGAGGGGATGCGGCTGCCGAGGGCCGTCACCGCTCCGCAGCCTCGGCATCGCGTCGTGTTCCTGAKCCAAAAGAACCAGGAGGTTCCCTCCTTGCAGGGGACGAGGGATGGAGGATCCCCTGGTGCAGCACCTCCCTGGGAGCAGAGGCTGGGCCGTTTTGGGGTGAATTTCGTCCCTTTAATCAATGCCGAAAGAGGGGCAGTGAATGGGGAGGCTCCACTGCTCCATCTCGGAGGAGGAATAAATCACAGAATCAATTAGCAAAAGACCCGAGATCATGGAGTCAATATAAGTTTTATAACCAAACGGTTCTTTAAAAATGAAATGTGGGTTTGCTGCTGCCAGAGGTTTCCCAGCTCCTGTGGATCCAGCAGAAGTCGACGCTGAAGGTTTTGTGGGTGACCTGTGCCGGCGTGCTTGTATGTTCAGCTTCAGGATCCTTGARCCTCTGCAGGGCCCCCACTTGCTCCCAGTCTGATTCTTCCAAGGAGAGGAGCCTTTTTCTCAGGAATTTTAAGTTGTCCCTTAACAAACAGCAGCTCCCTGCTCTGCAGCCCACCCTGTTTTGGAGCCCTCCTCCAGCCTGACAGCGCACATCAGGAGCCAGCGGCGCTGGCTCTGCATCTCCCATTCCTAGAAAAACCCTTTTTTTGACAACATTATTCCCAAGTGATGTAATGTGACTAAAGAGAACAAACCCCTTGCTGCCTCCACCTTCCCAGGCATCCCAATGCTGCTCTTCCAGCCTACAGGGCCCTCCCACACCGCTGCTCTCTCAGCTGTATTTTGGGGGGCAGCTGTTTCGGGGGAGGCAAACGCTGCATTCGCAGGAACAAGAGGTGTTTGGGAAGCGTGCCCAGCCCGGCAGAACGTGCAGCATTGCTGGGACAGGCCGGAGCATGGACTGTCTGGAATGTGGAATGTAAACAGAGTGTGTTACCAGCAACAGCCCAGCTACAGATCCAAACCGACCGCGCTGTCCCTCGGGAGCAGCAAACCCCACGCTCCTGCCTGCTCGAGCTGCAGCCCCGGGGCCACTTGTCACGTTGGATCAAATCATAACTGTTCTCCACACCACCCTTCCCGGCATTTTGAGTTATCCAAACTCCGGCCTCAGCCTCTGTAGCCTCCGCACAGCTTTAGGAAGTGACACAAATGCCGTGCTGGGATCCTGAGTGCTGGCTCCACGAGGGAAGTGCCTTGTACCCCTCTGAGTCACCTGCCTGCCCACCTTGCTCTGGACAAGCACAGCAGCTGGATATTTAAATATTTTCATGCCCATCTTAAAACAGTGGACACAATAACTGAGTGCCTGCTCACCTGAGGCTGCATTTGCAGGACAACTCCCAAAGACTGGCCTCAAATCCCAGGGAGGAAAGACGAACGTGAGCAGAGGCGGATCCGCTGGCAAAGGAGAGGAACCAGTTGTGATCCCACTCACCCTGAGCTCTGCACAGTCATCACAAGGTCAGCCAGTCCTGTGACCTCAAACAAAATACAATAATTTCACCCCTTGCCTCCTGTTCATTTGCAATGGAGCATGTGGGGCTCGCCTGGGATCTGGCTCYGACGTGTTCCATGATGGGAGAAGGGTGATGCAGGCAGTGTCCAGGCCATGGAAATGGTCACAGGAGCTCTGGCCAACACCAGGCCTGGGACCAAGACTTCTTTATCCTGGTCCTAGCAAGGATCATACCGTGGACTGGAGAGCAGAGTAATCTGACCTGTGAAAGAGGCTCTCAGCTGACAGGACCCAGCAGTGACAGAGCTGGCGGTGCCCAATGTCCCCTGGTTCCGTGGGCACCTCCTGCCCCACCCCAGCACGGCACAGCCACTGCAGCTCAGTTAAGCCACACTTTTATTGTATTGTATTCCATGCATTATGTTCATGTTTTATAGTATGACAGAGGGAGGGATAAAGATAAATGTTAAACATAAACAAGAGCGGAAAGGTCGTTTGTAACAGGTCCTGAGAAGGAAAGGCACATCGTAACCACTGAATCCAACAGAACGGAAACCTTGGACAGAGGAAGACAACGCTGGAGAGCGGATGAGGGAGGGGGTGTTTCAAGTGTGGGGCTGTGGAAGCAGGTTTGACAGCCACCTGCATTCCCCCACCCACCCAGGTCTGTAGTTCAAATGGGTTTGGGCACCTCAATGTTCAACCAAACCACTTCCACACTCTTGTTGCCCAGGAAGAGTCCAAGATCCCAAACTCCTCCAGGCTCAATCAGCACCAAGGGGCAGCACAGGACTCAAGAGCTCCTTTCTGCAGGGACCAGATGGGAAAAGGCAGCTGGTAGGAAGGCAGGGAAGGGCTGCCCAGCACCGAGGGACCCTGAGCCAGGTCCCACCCGGCAGCGCAGGGTCACAGGAGCACCGTGGACTGCGGCACCGCTGGTGACCTGCGGGTATTGCTATTCACCGGCACCGAGGAGGAGGGAAGGCTGGGACAGAGCRTGGATACAGCAGAGAAGAGGTTGGCACGGACACTGGCACACGTCTGTCAGGTCGGACACCAGGGGGTTGTAGCACCTCGAAGGGAAGCAGCAGCAAAACCGTGTGCTGTGCCTGACTTAAGGCAGCGATTGCCACTGGTGATCCAGCGCCGGGAAGCACGAGGGTCCTGCCAGAGCAGCACGAGGGGCTCCAGAGCCAGGCTTGGACGCTGGGACACTGCCCAGGCAGTGGGCACAGCACACTCTCCAGCGAGCTGGCACAACAGGGAGCTTCTGGGAGCTGCACACAGTGGGAATGAGCACAAAACCAGGACAGAGGCTTGCAGCACTGGGCTCACACCTCTCCCGAGGACCCAGCCTTCTGTGGCAGAGACACAAGTGTCTTATCTTGGCTTACAGAGGAGAAAATGGTTCAGCTTCACCTTGGGATCAAGAGCAGGGATGGTTCTGTCGTCACAGCTGCACCAGAGCCAGCCTTGCTCCTGTAACTACACGTTGAAGTGTGTTTTGCATGTTAAAGAAGGAACATTTAGCAGCCCAGATTTCTTCTTGAACCCCTTTAGTTTGTGACCTGCAACCCTTTCCCAGTCCCTCGAAGCCATCCTCAAGGTCATAGCCCAGGCGAAATAAGCAGCAAGAGGGCAGAAACGTGAGGCAGAGGCAGGGCTGAGCTCGARGCCTTTCCTAAGCAGCACAAGGCAGAGGTGGCTCTGCCCCTGGGCACAGGTGGTGGGCACGGGCAGGGGTCTCACAGCCTGCAGGGTGCAGGGCAGGGATGGAGTTTGGGAGGTTTGGAAGCCTCAGAGGGCTGCGTTGTGCTGGTGGTGGGCAGCCCAAAAGCACAGGCAGGCAGCAAGGGTTCACCTCRAACCGGTGGCCAGGGACAGCTCAGGGCCTCCCTGGCTGAGATCAGGCACAGGGTCTCCATCTCTGACCATCCCAACCAGGAGAGAAGATTGTAGGAGTTTTTGCCTTTGCCGCCATGGACTTTGTGCTGGGCTCTGGGAAAGGGCTGAGCTGCCTCTTGGCTGGGGTTTCAGCCACTCCGTGGCACAGACTGTAAASTTTAGTCCCTGCTGAGCTAAGTGAGGTCTGGATTTGGCCTCCAGTTGAAAGGCTCTCCATCTCCTTCTGCCTGGCTGSTCAGGGCTGAGGGTGCTGGATGCATCATCTCCCTTACCACAGCCCTGCCCTGGGACACTGCAAAATCCTGAGAGCTCGGTGGGAAATGCTCTGGGGTGTAGCTCAGGCCCTGGAAAACCCAGGCAAGGCAGGACAGGCAGCAAGCTGGAACCAGGCCCTGCCATCATGGTGTAACCTCTACATCTGAGTGTGGCAATGCTGGGCTGTGCTACAGGATCATCATCCACAGGGGTAACAACACGAAATGAGGGTGTTCCTGCTGCTGGATGCTGCCAGTGCCCTGAGCTTGGAGCTGTGAGGAAGCCACTGAGAAGACAGGTACTGCCCTGAGCCAGGGCTTCTTTCCAAATGCTATAAGGAGAAGCCATTGGAATCCACGCAGAGGCAGGCAGCTCCAGCACTGAACCCTGGAGATGGGCTTAGGAGCAGGTCCTGGAGGCCTCACCCTGCTGCTCTCAGGATGTAATGATGGCTCTGATCTGGGGCACTGATGGGAATGCAGAGATGGAGAGGAGGGAGATGGGGGGGAGCCTTCCTTTTCAGATGCAGGTAACCACCTTGGTGCCCTAGAATATCCCCCCACTGCTAGGCTGTGGGGTTGGTCTCTTCTCCTGAGCAGGCTGTGTCCACACCAACGGCACGAAGACAGGAATGACAGTCCATGACCCCAGGGATGCCACTTCAGGGTTGTGCACAGAAGCTGGGCAGGAGCTGGCATCTCCAGGGAGCAGCATCTGCAACTCAGTCACCTTTCTTCCTCTACAAAGACTGCCACAGCCCCTGCAGCCCAAGTCCACTCCTCACATGGCTCCTGTCTCTGGGCTCCAAGGTGTTACCATCCCAGTGTCCCCACAGCCGGTGCAGCAAAGCCCTGGAGGTGCCACCATGGTCCACATGTCCTCATCTGTACTCCACGAGGGCTTGGACACAGTGCCCAACAGATGCTGCAGGGGATGAACCTGACATAGAGCTCCAGCACTTCCTTCTGTCCCACAAAGCTTAATCCATGGCATCTCCCCAGCTGCCAGGAGGAAAGGGGGGCTTCACCCCACAACCACCCCTAACCAACATCCCCCAGCAAGTTCACAGCTGTCACCAAGCGGAGGGGAGAGGATGAGGTGCAGAACAAGTCCTCTCCTGGCCTTGCAATGGAGTTTGGTGGAAAAATCATCCTCTTCCAGCCCCTGGCTTGGGAAAAGCACTGTGGGGCACCACATGTGCCCAGAGCCAGCCTGGCCCAGGGGCTGCAGCCATGCTCACACGTGGGCAGAGAGGAGGAGGTCGTGCCCACACTCACGCACCACATGGACACACTTAAAAAAACCGGGAACTGCGAGTGTGGGAGGGGTTTTCCTGAGACTGCAGAGAAGCGAAGGCCGCGTTGGACAGTCAGGGACAGGTGTGCTGGTGTGGGAGCAGTCCTGCCCTAAGGCTGCAAGTGTTCCAGGTACTGCGGCAGCGGGTTCTCCTTGACGTATTTCTGAATGTACCAGCACGTCAGGTGGGCTTTCAGGTCCTCCTCCACCACGAAGTCCAGGGCTGCCTGCAACCAACCCAAGAGGACAGATGGGTTACAACTCCCCTCTGAAGCCTTGTGGGAGTCCTGTACCCCTCACCCAGATCAGCAGGCTGCCCTCAGGTACCCCCTGTGAGAGGCAGGAGGAGGTTGAGGGGAGGGCACCTCCATCCTGCCACAGCCACCATAGGGTCCCCAGTTTAACCCTCAACACAYCCAGCCTGGTGGATGCTGTGCTGTGAGTGAGCCAGCCCATCCAGTGAAGGCCACCTTCATCATCCCTTTGTCCTGGCTTACGGGGCCAGGGAGCAGCTGTACCCCAAAGCATCACCCCACAGTCCCCCCACCGCTGTGCTCGTGGCTCCTCAGCTCTCCCTGCAGAGCCCAAGGCAGGCAAAGGGCTCCTGAGGGCAGTGAAGGTGCCCTGTGGGAACCCTGCTCCGATGGGAGATGGAGTGGTTTCCTGCAGCCAATGCAGAGTTCCCACAGGGCACACATGCAATTCCAACGTGATGGGGCCTGGCTTCAGCCAGGATCTCTACCCACACCTGGGATGGCAACAGCTCTTGCCCATCTGGGTGGCTGGGGCCGTACCTTTGCCAGGTGCTTGGCTATTCCTCTCCCTCGGTAGGCATCTGGCACTTCCGTGTGCTGCAAGTCCACGATCCGCTTCCCCACGTACTCGTAGAGCAGCACGGCCTTGTCGTGGCAACCTGCGGGGTGGGAGAGAGGGGTGAGGGTTGGGATTTCCCACAGCAGGGTATGGAAGAGAGGGGTGAGGGCTGGGATGTCCCCAGGGAGCCCACAGCAGGGGATGGGAGCAGAACCAAGGTGTGAGCAGGGCCAGGTCTGCTCAGCCTTTCCAAGCCCCTGGAACAGAGGCAAGTTTTCAACCCAGCCCTGAATCACTGATGCCAACACAACGTGTTTAGGGTAGGAAAGCAGCTGTGTGGAGGGGAGAGATGTGTTGRTGTTCATAATAGAGAGCAAAAAAGAAGAGAGGGAAGAAACAACAAAGCTGAACCAGGTAACAGCCAATTCCTTTCTCCTCCAGCAGAGAGGCTTTTTRTTGTGGCACATAAAATGCGACATGAATCCTTGGTCTGGTGTTACAGCATTGTCTAGACACGTTTTGGGGAAGATGCTGGGGAGGTGAACGCCACAAACACACAGGAAAGCACAGGCAGGTGTGCAAGGGGGGTTGTGCACGCAAATTTACATGTACACACACACAGGCTTCCTGTTTCGACACCCTGGCCTTTCTCACAGCAGCTCAGTTACAGGAAAAAAGAAGTTTCAGCACGCATGTAAATCAAAGGGGAGCTCAGAACACCTCTCTGGTTTCATGCACAGAACCTGAGCTTTCAGTGCGAAAGCAAGCATTTCATTTCTAGAGGGTTTCTGTACTTAAAAGTGAGTTTCAGAAATGCAAGATCCCAATCAAAGAAACAAGTTCAATTAAAATGATGAAAACTTTCCCTTCCCTCCAGTGGTTTTTGGAGGCTGAAGGGCCACAAAGTTCACCTGCATTCAGGATTTGCTTTAGCTGAGCTCAATACACTCTTTCACTGCATTTCAGCTGACAACTCCAGCCCATCCCTGTATTCAAGAGAAACTAGAAATGAGCCCACTGGAATTTTGTGTTTTAAGAGAAGCAGCTCAAGCTTTTATTCCTGCTCCTTTTATGCAGACACTCAATTCTTGTACATTGGATGGAAACCTTCGCATTTCCAGCCTGAGTTTATTCCTGCTGGTTTCTGCCCACTCGTCCTTGTGCCAACATTGTTCTTGGGTGGACGTAAATAATTTCCCTCCCTGCCGTTCCCCCAAGTATTTATAGGCATCAGTCCTGCCCCTCTCAGCCTCTGGCTCACCAAAAAGCCAAACTCTTAGAGTCTCCCCAGACAGAAAAACAGGAGAACCACAGCGTTTCTCCATGTGGATCCAGGCACCCCAAAAAAGCCAAAGGGTTTTCCCATCCCTTTCCCAGCAGCACAGACCTGTCTTGCTGGAGSGAAATCTGCCCAGGCTGGGGCACGAGGTGCCCTCACCCTCACAGAGCATTTRGTGGCAGCTCTCAGGGGTGGCAAGGGCACAGTTGGCAGCACCAAGGGCTGTAAAATGATCTTATAAGAGTGGCTTTCACACGCTCCAGCCCTTCCACCCCACTCTCCTCCCAGGCCAAAACTTTCCATAGCCTCTGCCTAAGCTTTGAGAAGTTTAAAACTAAACTGACAACAGAACAAAACATCTTTTTCTTTTTTTAAAATGCATTTTTTTAATATATGATCTGTTTAGAAGTATCACACACACAAATGCATATTCAGGCAGAAGGTGATGCARTGTTTGAAGGATCTCAGATCTGTCCTGGACAGGCTTTTCCTCG
The DNA here is from genome assembly GCA_018881555.1 of Amblyornis subalaris. Classification (NCBI taxonomy): domain Eukaryota; kingdom Metazoa; phylum Chordata; class Aves; order Passeriformes; family Ptilonorhynchidae; genus Amblyornis; species Amblyornis subalaris. The sequence goes on from JACAXG010000028.1 coordinate 2,938,802, forward strand.
ATATTCCCTGTACCACAGCAGCACCACAAGCCCCCAGCCAGGACAGGAGCTGCAGGGTGCCACCASGACACAGATGAACACACACAGAGTCCAAAGGATTTTACAGTCAGCCCTGCACAGAGAGCCAGTTCTGTCAGTGCTGCTGGAAACTGCTCCCAGTTCAGAAAACCATCCCTGTTCAGCCAAGTACATGATCACATCCATATGTGCTCACCTCAGTGATGGGATCCTGAGCCACACGGCACATGAAACCAGGGACACTTGTGCCACAGAGTTTGGTGTGGGCCCTGCRGGTGACAGCCATGGCGTGCAATAAGCCAGCCCTAGTGCTATGTGGTAGCCTAGACATGGGGGACTGCTCCCAGGAAAGCTGGGGGAGCTGGAAGCAGTGCTGACCCTTCATAGGGCAGCATGACATCCTTCCTGGGAGTACCCAGCCCCAGTTTGGTGCAATTTCCCCCAAAGAGAGAGGGCACAAGCAGAAACCCCACCAAAACACGGCACGAGAGAAGCCTCCCGCCGGCCTCCTGCCCGTCTCACCCCCTTGGGCTCAGGGACAGGAGTTTATCAGCCTGCACAGAGCTTGGCACAGCAGGCCCAGGCTTCAGCCACTGCCAGCAGAGCCTGACCATGGTGTTTGACTCACTGACCCTCCCCTCGAGGCCACCAGCGAGGAAGTGGAGTCGATGCAAATCAGCACAGCCAGAGAGGAGCAGAGTGGCAGGAGTGGCAGCACAGCTGGTCCTGCCCCTGCTCCGTCCCTCCCTCCAGTCACAGTGTGCACAGGGAACGAGAAGCTTTTTCAGGAGCTGGGTGAGGGACCAGCTCTAAACTTGTTCTCCATGGAGGGTTTCCACCGGGATCAATCTCGGGCTCAGCCCTGACACCAGACAAGAGTCCCCAGGCTGGGCGGCTCAGGAGCCTGGGGGAACAAGCAGAGAGCCTAGTCCCAGCCCCAGCTGAGGAAGGGACACATCAGGCATCTGGGAAGACACAGGCACCCCCCTCCAGCCCATCCTTCACTGAGCCTGTCTCGTGGCATACACAAAGTACCTGCCTAGTGAGGGGATGCTGCAGCACAGCAGGACTGTCCCTTATCCCTTCTCCCTGTCTCCCTGTGCTGGCCCCAGCCCATGATAACCCTTTGTGTGCCCAGGACCAGAGCAGGGGCCTGACTGCTGCCTGCAAGGCCAATTTCTGCSCTCCAGCCTTTGGAGCAGCCCCTGAGCTCCAGCCTCCTTAGGACACTGCTGCAAAGCCATTCCCCGGGAGGAGGGACAAATGCCAACCCCATCTCCCAGGAGCAGGGAACAGCTCAGCTCTTCTGCTGCCGAGCCAAACAGTGGGGAAAAAAAAGCAAAAGCAAAAGCTGCGTGTGGGGTGAGCTGAGAGGACGAGACGTCCCGAGGAGCTCGTGCATCCCAAGCTGGAGCTCGCTGCCTGCCACGGGCTGGCCTCGCTCCCCAGGGAGCTACTGGCACGTTACTACGGAGAGAAAACACAACAGAGCACAACAGCCAGAGTGGAGACAGCACAACCCTCATGCAGGGGCCTCACTCGCAGGAATGGCAGCGGGGGGGCTCTGGTTTGGAGCAGTTTCCTGTTTAGGAGCTCTCTGGAGGCGACTGTGGCACAGGAGGAGTGGAGATGCCTTTGATGCAGTGCCTGGTGACAGATCCCTTGGTCCCCGCTGCACACCCAGCACCTTGCCCCTCCTGGAAGGCATCTGCCCCATCAGGGAGGAAGGCTCTAAGGCATGACCTGCTCCAGTTTCCCCAATAAACCTGAGCCTGGACCCCTGACAAGGAGCTCCTGAGACACAGATCAGCAGYGGGCAAAGTAGGAGCTTCCAGCCGCTGGATCCTGCCCAAGCCCAGCTGGGGAGGAGTGGGAGGTTTGGGAAGTGTGGCGTGCTGCACCCAAGTGTTGGATGAATGGGAGTCAGAGTGTGAGAAGCTCGTGCATCCCTGAGGAACTGGAGCTGCTCCATGCACGTGGTGAGCCTGTCTCCTGACTGGAGGGYCTGATGGGTGTGATGGGCATCAAGAAGTCACAGCAGCTGCTACTAAAAGCTGTTCTCCTGCCCCAAACATCTGTACCAGCAGTTGGACCAACCAGCAGACTACTCTGGGGTGAGAGATCTCTTTGGGTTTCTTGTTTTGACCTGAAATTTCATCTCAGATCCAAAAAACCCCCAACTATTCCTGACAAGACCGGCCTATATGATTCCCACAGAAGCTTTTAGCTTTGACAAATTGATGTTTTCCAGCAGAGTGTCTGCACGGGGAGGTTTCTGGCTGGCTCGGGCTGTTAGTCACATCCTAACCCATTACAAATCCAGTTGGGCGTCTTTCTGCCCTCCTCTCGAGGGATAACGAGGCTCGGTGAGGTCTGGTTATAATCAGCTTTACTTTCAGCTTCTAAATGCTCCTGCATTTGGGATGCAAGGGAAAAGGGAATGTGTTCAAGGGAAGCACCCGTTTCTATCAGAGTTTTAGCCACGTGCAGCAGTGAGGGGAGAGGGGAACAATGAGCAGAGAAGGGAAAGACAGGGCAACCCCAAAAAACAGTGCAATCCATCTTCCTTGAGCACAAGGAGGAAGTCCTGATATGAGGTTATACAGGGCTACAGAGGCAAGTGCAGGATGATACTGAAAACAACCACTTTCACAACCRGTTCACAGCTTTCACTGGCTCAGCATCTTGCTCCAGGGATTTCCAGGAAGACATCATCATGGAAAATTTTCTATGTAACATCACCCCACCATAAACCACCAGCTCTCAAAGCCTGGCTCCTTGGTCCACAAGCCTGATGCTTCCATGTTTTCCCAGGGTATCATCCACACTTGACATCCAGCAGAAATTAGGACATCACAGGAAAGCTGACCCTGGAGCCCGTGGGCTGCTGTTCATCTCTGCCACAGTGCAGTAAAATGGCACAAAAGTGCTCTCAGAGGGACACATGGGTCACATCAATGCCAAAATCTGTCTGACCCATTTCTTGTCATCCCCTGCATGCAGCAGGGAAAACCTGCTGGAGCATTCCACACCACTGATGCTCATCATGCCAGGAGCGGGAGCGACGAAGAGAGCAGTGCAGGAAATAAACACCCTGCCACGCACTCCCACAGAGATGGTTATCTCCTGACCACCTTCCAGGGCTTGGCTGTACCAGCAAATGCCTAACAAGGAGGAGGAGAGATGGATCACCCACTCCACATGGATGTTAGTCAGCCCAGCAGCACGGACATCGTCACCCCAGGACGCTGCTCAGCTCGGCTGCCTTGTGTGGCCAGTGCTGAACTCACAAAAAAGGGCTCAGACTCCCTGAACTCCCAGRAAAAACACAACCTTGATCATGGGGATTCACCTGGGTGAGGCCATGGCCAGGTTGGATGGGGCTTGGAGCAACCTGGTCTAGTGGGAGGTGTCCCTGCCCATGGCAGGGAGTGGAACAAGACGAGCTTTAGGATCCTTGCAACCCAAACCATTCCATGATTCTGTGATTCCACGACCCCCTCCCGAATCAGTAGGTTTTGTGCTGATTCACACACGACTCCCACAGTTGATTCTCTCCCTCTTAAAGTTCACCCTCCCCAGTCACGACTCATCCCTGCTCAGCCACCACACACTCCCCGGCCCGTGGTGTGGCTGGCAGAGGTTTTATCCAGAAAACCACAATAAAAGACTACATTTCCCTAATAACTGTTGGTCCTTGGCTGTCCCTTCTCTTCCCTGCACACACGAACTTCACCAACAGGGACAATGCTCTGGCGGTGGCAGTGGGGACCCGGCACCTGGGACCTCGTTTGATCTCAGTCTGAAATAAGCAGTTGGTGAAATTGTTTTCTCCGCACCCGTCTCGTCCTTCCTTGCTCCACCACTGCCGAGCCTCCAGCCTGCACTTTGTAATTAGTGGTTGAAATGAAAATGGGGGTGGGGGGGAAGAGAAGTCTAAAATAAAACCCAGGCTATTCCTGTTGTTTTATCGACAAAGCCTCCTGCATTCCCTATGATTTCTGAACTACACATTTTATTTATTTTTTAAAAAAAGGCAGCTACCCTGCAATTTCTGTAAGGCAATGAGGCAGCCTGAGTAGTTCTCAGCATGACAAATGGACAGGCAAGAGATGTTGGGATCGTTGAACATCTGGAATTAACCGTTAAGATGAAGGCTGGGAAAGAACCAGCGCACTACACAGAAATTTTAGTGGCACCTACTTGGTTTTTTTTGTTCACTCCACCCAACGTGTGACAGAGCTGTTTGGGGGTCACTGTGTCACCAGAGCTCCACAGCCCCTGTCCCACAGGTGCCTGTGGCACCTTGGATCCCTATTGTTGGTCCTACAGAATCAGGTGCTACCATGGCACACCCCCCATGCTGGAGCCCCTGGGGGCTGCTCACACCCACGGGAGGCTTCCCTGAAGGAATCCCCGGAGGAGCCACCGTTCCCAACTGGCACAGCACCTCCACATCATCCAGAGACACCTGCTCCTGGGGGGGCAAAGGAAGTGCCCCCCAAACCTGCCCGTGCCGCCATCGGACTCCGCACGCCGACCCCAACCAAGGGGGCCAAGGGATGCCCAGATCTCTTGGGGCAAGGTTTTAGGGGGCAGGAGAAACGGGGGGCACCATCAGGAATCAAGGGTGCTGGGGGGGGGGACTCAGAAGAGGATCAGGGGGGCACAGGGGCATGGACACACCGCGACAGGGTGAAGAGTACAGGGGAAAGTGCTGTGGGGGACAGCGGCACGGGGGGAGGAGGGATAGGAGGAAGTAGGTGGGAACAGAGAAAAAAGGGRGGAATAAGGGGGAGAGCAACGGGGGGGGGGGAGACGGGAGAGCTGCGGGGGGGGGGCAAACGGGGGGAAACAGCGAGGGGTGAAAACGAAGGGCACGGTGCTCTGGGGCCCCCAGCGACGTGCAAGCGCGGGCGGAGGGCAGCAGGTAACGTCCCGGGGAGCGCCGAGCGCCGTCCCTTACCGTTGAGCCGCACGGTGAACTGCCGCCGCTTCCGATCGTGCTCCACCTGGATGGGGCAGCCCTGCTCCAGGAGGCCGAGCGGCGCCGAGTGCGCCATGGCGGGCGGGTGCCGGTGTCGGTGCCGGTGTCGGTGTCGGTGTCGGTCCCGGTGTCGGAGCGGTCCCGGAGCGGAGGCGCGGTCGGGTCGGGCCCGGCGCGGCCCCGGCCGCAGGAAGCCCCAGCTGTGCGGCACGTGCCCGCCCCGCAGCCAATGGCCGCGCCGCGCTTTTGTTTTGGTACGGCCGCGCGGCCCTTAAAGGGGCAACGCCGCCGCAGCGGTGGGGCCCGCAGCCAGCGCCCGGCGCCCCCGCGCGGGCGGGCGCGGCCAACAGCGCCCGCACCGGTCCCGCACTGGTTCTGTAATGGTCTCGCACCGATCCTGCACTGGT
>JACAXG010000028.1:2944403-3020782 GCA_018881555.1 Amblyornis subalaris
GCACTGGTTCTGCACTGATCCCGCACTGGTTCTGCAATGGTTCTGTACTGGTCTCGCACCGGTTCTGTACTGGTCCCGCGCTGGTCCTACACTGGCTCTGTACTGGTCTTGCACCAGTCCCGCACTGATTCTGCACTGGTTCCGTACGGGTCCCGCACTGGTTCTCGCACTGGTTCTGTACTGGTCCTGCACTGGTCTCGCACCGGTCTCGCACCGGTCCCGCACTGGTTCCGCACTGGTTTCACACTGGTTCTCCGTTCTGGGTTACTGGGGCTGCGCTGGTGCAGTTGTAGTTCCTGTACGGGTTGCCCTGCCCCATGYGCTGGGCTCTCTGCCTTGGCGTGCTGGTGCTGTGCTGTTGCTGGGCCGGTGCACTGGTCCTGCCGTGCTGTACCGGTGCTACTGCRCTGGTCCTACCTCGCTGTACTGGTGCTGTACTGGTACTGAACCGGTACCGAACCAGCACATGGGACTGGGGGACTGGTGCTGTGCTGGTGCCCTGTGCTGGCACTGTGGGGTAGAAGCCCCACGTCACAGCCCCTGTGAGATGCTCCGATCAGGTTGCTCCAGGATCCATCCAGCCTGGCCTTGAACACTTCCAGGGATGGGGCAGCCACAGCTTCTCTGGGCAACCTGTGCCAAYCTATCCCAYGCTCACAGGGGAGAATTTCTTCCCAATATCCCATCTAACCCTGCCCTCTGGCAGTGGGAAGCCATCCCCCCTGTCACTCCCTGCTTTTGTCCAAAGTCCCTCTCCYTTAGGCACTGGAAGGGGCTCTAAGGTCTCCCTAAGCCTTGTCTTGTCCAGGCTGAACATCCCCAGCTGTCCCAGCCTGGCTCCAGAGCAGAGGTGCTCCATCRTATATCACACACACATCACATATCACACATATCACATCTTTGATCCAAAAGCTCTCGATGGCAGGAACTGAGCCTGCCCGAGGTGTCTGTGCTGGCTGTGCAGTGAGATAGGCTGTGCAACAAGAAAAGCAGCAAGACCTAAATTAACCKGGAGCTTGGAACAGTTCACTGGCAGCTTCCCTGGCAGAGAGAAGGGATGAATCCTGCACCCTGCTTGGAGCTGTGAAGGAGAGCTGATGTCCTCCAGTGCACAGAGATGCTCAGGAGATGGTTGGTTGCTTTGCTGGGAAGCCTTAGGAGAGAGGGAAAAAGAGAAGTAGGATTTGCACAGACAGAGGTGAGGAACTTCTTATTTGCTCTCTTGATCATTACCCTGATCCAGAGYCTGCACCACCAAAGGTTTATCTACAGCCTCTGGAAACATGGAGAGGCTTTCCAMGGGCGCCAGAACTCCAGCACCCTTGCCACAGTTTCTGGGAGCACTCAGGCYCAGCACGTGGATGCTTTGCTTTGCCTTTGCCTGCAATGATTCCCTGGGAGTCTGCAGGGTGTGATGGCAGCAGCTCAGACGAGGAGGTGCAGGCAGAAGGAGCCATGCCAGCAGCACTGGGAAGCTGCAGAGGAGAAGGAGAGGTTTCCCTAGAGATCCCCATGCCCTGCCATGATGAGGAGGTGACCACGTGGCTGCCTCTGGTCCCTTCGTCTCAGCTCATGGGGGTCCGTGYTCTCCCTGCCTTCCCACGGCCTTCCCACCCTGTTGGATTTGGACGCTGAGCATATCCCAATTTCCCTGTGTGCTTCYGCAGCGCTCCTGGGCTGGAAGGCCTGGGAGCAGGCGACACTTGTGGAGTGCCCAGTGATTCAAGGCAGGTGACAAAGCCAGGCAGCTGCTGTAGCCACCCCTGTATCCACGGCCGGAGCCAGCGGCAACCTCCAGCCGTGCCCGGGGATGCAGGCGGAGGGATGGTGCACACCAGGACGTGCTTGGGGACAGCAGGGTCATGTCCTGCGCTTGCAATGACACCCCAGGTGCTGCCAGCAGCAGGGCCGAGTGTCAGAGCCGGTCCCGCCGGTCCCCGCAGCTCCTCGTTTGCAAAGGTGCTGGCGATGCTCTGCTCTGCCACRGACCCCCCAAACCTCACACCCAAACACTGGCTCAGCACAAACTCCTGCAGATCGGTTCAAAYCCCGCTGTTGATTCCGAGATCCGTGTGGATAAATGTCAAAAAGGTCCCCTGGGCTCYCAGCTCCCCCTTGCCCAGCCCGGCAGTGACATCCACAGCTCTTGCATCAGCGCTAATGACCCGCGGTTGGACAGGAGAGGAGTTTTTTTTGGAAAGACTCCTCCTCGTCCGTGTTGAAAGACTTGAAAGGTGGTGAATCCACGACGTCTCTCGGGGAGGTAATTRCTCTCCCTATTAAAAACCTGTAATTTATTTTCCATTTGAACTCTTCCACCTTCAGTGTGCAGCTGCCGGCTCTGGTGCCGTCGGTGCTGGATCATGGCTCTGCTCGAGGCACCTGTGCGACCACAGATCCCAGTCTGCCCAGCTCCTTCCCTCCGGCAGTGATTCCCTTCAACTGCCTGGGTTTGAGGAAGCTTTTCCAGCCCTCAAACTTACCCCAAATGCTCTGCAAAGCGCAAAGCTGGGAGCTGGTTGTGGAAGAGCAGCTGTGATCTCACCAGTGCTGTCAGCAGTTGCCACCCTCCCTTTGTGTCTTTATGGATCACACTAGGAATTTCAGCCAGAAAATGGCACTTGGAATCTTTTTTTTTTTTTCACTTGTTCAACTGCATCTCTCACCTCCTGTCTAGCACTTCTGCCTGCAGCCCAGCTCGGGTGTTTGTGGGAGCATCCTTGCCCCGGGATGTGCCACGGCACATTGGTGGGCTAGGAGGGATTGATTCCTCAGTGACTCACAGAGGAATAAATAATAGARTATCCTGAGCTGGAAGGGACCCACGAGGATCATCCAGTCCAACTCCTGGCCCTGCCCAGGACACCTCAACAACCCCACCCTGGGCCTGARAGCGTGGTCCAAACACTCCTGGAGCTCTGGCAGCTTTGGGGCCGTGACAATTCCCTGGGGAGCCTGTTCAGTGCCTGACCACCCTCTGGGGGAAAAACCTTTTCCTGATATCCRAYCTAACTCTCCCTGACACAGCTCCAGCCTTTCCTTTGATTCCCCATCCATTTTTCAGCCGGACCCACCGGTGGCACCTGTGGTGTGCAGGGCCTATGGAAGACGCGATGAGTTGACCATCCTCAGCTGACAGGTGAGGTGCGTGGGGCGAGGTGCAGGGCAGGACGGGGACCTTGGGGGATGCTCCGCGCCCCAACTCCAGCTCCACCGTGCGGGTGCCACGGCGRGGCCACACCGGTGGCGGGGCCACCGGGGCCACCGCTCCTAGCGAGCAGCGCCGCCCGCCCGCCTCACTTCACCCTCACAGCCGAGCCCGAGAACCGCAAAGCTGTTTCCGCKCGGGGGCCCGAGCCACGCCCCCTGTGCGGCGCTGGCCAATGGCGGCGCGGGGGCGGGGCCCGGCGGGCGCGGTTCGCGGCGGGGCCGCGGCGGGCGGGACTCGCGGGCTCCGCTCAGCCCGGGCCCGCCGGGCTCGCACAGCGCCATGTCCCTGCCCAGAGGTAGGACCGGGGGCTGGGCGAGGGGCGGCCGCGCCGGGACCGGCCGCGGGTCTGGGGCAACCGCGGGGCCGGGGCTGTCGCCCAACCCGCCGGGCGTGGGCTCCCCGCGGCTTCCTCTGCGTGGGCCCCGGTGATTCCGCAGCCCGGCGTCGTCGCCGGGGCCGGAGCCGGGTGCCGCGGCCGCCGGGGCTGCAGAGCCCTTGGTGGGTGGGTGCGGAGGGGCAGCGGGGCCGCGGGGAGTGTTGGGGGTCGCTCGGGGAATGGGGGATCCGCGGGGAGGGAGGGGGCGATTTGTTCCGGTTGGCGGGGGGAGAGGGATAAAAATAGGCGAGTTCTGGCTGCTGCTGCTGCTGCTGCTGGAAGCTTTCCTTGTCGTGAGTTTCCGCTTGTCGGGAATCCTGGGCTCGGAGCCGCAGGTGAGCGGAGCGCTCGCCGTGGCTCAGCCAGGTGGGGAGGACCGGGCTGGGATTGCGGGCGTGGGCCGTGTCGCCTCGTGTCGCCTCTTGTCGCCTCTTGTCGCCTCGTGCCGGCGGTCGGGCACGGCCCCGACCCGATGCCGGCGTGTGCCGGGAGCGCCGGCTGGAGTTTCCCGCCGTCCCCGGCCGGGAACGTGACCGTGTGTCACCGGCGTTATTTGTGGAGCATCGCCGTGACTCAGGGGGCCTGTCCCCATCCCAAGGTGAGCTCCGGCCGGCAGGTATCGGCCGGGGATGGCCCTGCCGGCGTGCCGGGATGGACGRGGACAGGGAAGTGGCTTTGCCCGTGTCCCGGTGCTCCCTGGAGCCGGTGCCATCCTTGCCGTGAGCGCAGACCGGACGGAGGAGGGAGCGCACGGAGTGCGGCTGCTGCCTCTCTCTTATCACCGGAATAAAATTCGAGGGGTTTTCCCTGTTGCGGGAGTGATGCACTGGAAACTCGAAGTCAGGAGCCATGTGAGCCGATGAACGCACCTCGGCGTGACTTTTTTTTCCCACCCCCTGCTTTTAAGTGATCCGTGTCTTATCCGGAGGGAATGTAGACCTGAGTTTCCTGTTTGCTGTGTAAGCAGGGGGTGAATCAGCAGCGCTTTACGGAGCTGCTGACTCACAGGTAGGAGCACATGCCTCCAGCCATCCCGCCTTGGAAGGGATCATCCAGCCTTCTTAAAAGGCTGGGGCACCTGAGCTCAGACCTTTCCTCGGCTGCCTGTGCCGGACCGGTGGATGTGTGGATGGAGGGACGAGGTGAGCCTGGCCCAGGGACCACTTGTGTCCCACAGGAGACAAGCCCCGAGCTGGGCCCGGAGGATTTTGGGGGAAGCAGTGTGGCTGACAGCGAAAGGTGATGCCTGGGGGAGCACCTTGGAGCGTGGTGCTTCCCTCGGAGGAGGTTTGGAGCTGCTCTGTGTCTGCAGGTTTCTGTTGGTTGTGACAAAGGGGCTCATTCATGCAGTTAACCCTGGTGTCCTTTGCTGGAGGCGTCACACGTGTGCTGAGTGTGCCCGGGCTCTGCTGGCACTGGCAGCTCTGAGTCCCTGTCTGACCCTGTCCTTTGCTTCCATCAGGGCAGCAGCAGCAGCACAAGGATCAGTCCTGAGTGTGTGCAGCACATCTGCCTCCTCACAACCCTCTCCTCTCATCCTGCCTCTCCTTGGTAGGCACCTGCCTCCGGGCGAGCTTTCCCAGGGATCCTCGCAGCTCCGAGAGTGTGCGCCTGCTGCTCATGGCAGCTACTTCTCTCTCTTTCGGGCAGCCTGAATTTAAGCTGAATTTCCCTAATTTTCCTTAGGGAATTTCACTGAGCAGTCTCTCTTTGCTGGTTCTCCTTGCGTTGCTCAGGGTTGTAGAGATAGGCCACTGTGCTGAAGCTCTCAGTTGGCTCTTCCCGTGACAGATGCCTTCCAAAACTCACCTGCCGTCACCTTGGCTTAGTCACGGGGTTGTCTCCTGCCTCGGGAGTTTTTTGGGATGCGTGGCTGGCCGTGACACTGGCGATAGGAATGGTGCTGGGCCAGGGCTTTGCTCTGCACTAAACATAGCTTGGGAGATAAACACCTTCTGGGGATTGTGTGCTGCTTAGGGAGGATTTCACCTTTCTTCCTCTTCCCGTTKCTCCTATCTGCTTGATCCAGGTTATCTCGCAGGATCTTGTATGTGGGAGAACGTCCCTTGTGTTATCTTGCACTGTCAAGGTTGATGTTTATTAACACATGCAAAAACTCCCTGTTTTCTCAGGTCACCACAGTTCCCTCGAGCTGTGTCTCATGGAATGGGTGGCACTGTAGGAAGGAATTGGGAGCAAAGCTCTGGAGCTGTCCCTGTGTACTCCTTGCAGAGCTTGGCAAGGGACACAGCYTCTGGCTGCAGCTTGCAACACGTGGCTGGGGCTGGGTGTGATTTTTCCAGCAAGGTCTGCACCTTTTTCAGTGAATGGATGCTGTGCTGGGAGGGTGTTGTATCCGAGAGGTCAAAGCAGGAGGGGGTGAAGCCTCGGGGAATTTGCATCCAGAAACAAGTGGAGGGTGCAAGGTCTGAGACTCTTTGGGTACAAATCCAAGCTATTGCCCTTCCCCTGGACCTCAAGGTGCATCTTCTGCCTGCTCTGCATGTGGAAATCTCTGTGCCTGTCACTGTGGCTGTTCTCTGTGACTTGAGTGGTCCCTGATGCTTGGGAAGCCCCTCCTGGAGGCAATGTGCTGGTGGGGAAACAGCTTTTCCCCAAAATCGTGGATTTTGCTGGGAAAAGCAGCTGTGGGGAGGGAGAGAGGGAGGTTGCATGGRTGGGATCTGGAGGGGGAAGACCTGCTTGGCCTCCCCTGGCTCACCCAGCACTGATGCCTGAGTAATTCAAAAGCAAGTCTTTTTCCTTAGCAGGGAGATTATCCTTTGGGAATAGAGGTTCTGGTGGGGAGAGGGATCAGGATCTGTCTGGAGCCAGGCTGTGCCTCTAGGGAGGCAGCTCTCCTTTGCCACAGAGGCTTGGAAGCATCAGCAGTGAGAAGTGCCAGGACCTGGGGATGAACCGGTGCTTGTTCTCGTGGCACRTCTATTCTGGGTGGGTAAATAAGTGGTGGGGACGTGTCCCTGCCGTGCCCTGGCCGTGCTCTCTGTGGGAGCACACCACTGTTATGCAATTCAGTCTGTGAATCCAGCACTGTCTCCTCTGCCATTCACACTTTTCCTGCTGCCATCCCCCCAAAAAAGGCAGTTCTGCCAAAAGTACACATGTGGGTCATGACCTGCGGAAACAGGACTTGGACTTTGGGCTCCTGTCGTGTCCAGGCAGTGCAGCCACCACCCTGGTGTTCCCAGGGTGTGAGTAGCTGGAGGGCTAGGAGCCCTGATCCCATGGAGCCCTGATCCCACGGAGCCAGGTTTCTATTGAATTCTAGTTGAAGCATCACGGAGCTCGGATCCAATTAATTCTAATGATCCTAGAGAAAACACAGCACTTTGCTCCTGCCTCCCTCCTCTCTGGCATAACGGTGGGCGCCTGGAAAATATCACGTTGGGTGTGATAAATATTTAGCTGTGCCTCAGCAATCCATTTCCCTCCCTGGAGGGATGCTTCCCTGCTTTTCTTTTAGTCGATAATGAATCTCGCTGAAGGCTGATCCTTTTGTTTTCTGGGGCTGAGCTGGAGTTTGTTTGCCCCTGTTGTTTGCAAAGGTGGTTGTTGCTGCAGGAAACTCACCTGYGCTTTACAGAGGCTCCCTTTGGGAGCAGCTCTCTGGCACTGGTGATTTTGTGACCCAAAATGCCACCTCTGTGGACGTGGGGCTCTGTGGGTTTTTGGATGGAAGATGGTTTTTGCTGGTGTTAATAAGGCAGAGCCCGGGCTGGCTGTTTGCTGGGGAAAGAGCTGGGAGAGGAACTTGTGTTGGCTGGGGAGGTGATTTTACTCTATCGACAAAAAGTTTGGGGTTTTGCTGGCGTGACTCAGGRTGTCTTGTGGGTACATACGGAGCTGGATCTACCCGCTGCCTCTTGCTGACAAACCTCTGTAGCACAGCTCAAGTGTTAGTCAGGGATTTGGAGTGGGGGAAAGGGCAGAGAGGATTTTTTTTTATGGTGGAAACTGGAAGTTTCTGTCGTTTTTTTCCACCTGGGAGATATTCCATCTCCTAGAGCCCCTTATCTGCATGGGGGCAATGCTGCAGTGGTGCTGTGGCAGCACTGTGAGTCCCAGTGTTCATCGTCCCCAGGAGCACTGGAATTACTGAGCACAACTGCAGCAATCTCGGATGTCACAGTGGTGCCTTGTGGCCCCAGCGGGCCTCAGTTTGCAGTGGATCTGAGTCTGCTCCCTTTTCTGGAGCTGGGACAGGGCTCCCTGTCTGCTCCTTTCTCTCTCAGCCGCTTTTCTGCCCGGCCAAAGGCTGGGGCAGAGATGCTGCCTGTGTGGGATGTGGTGGGTTATAGTGTGGCAAAGGGGAAGGGCAGGATTTGGGGGTCTCATGATCCCGGTGGGTAGGGGAGGAAGGAAATCATTGCTTAATGCTGGGGGAGGTTCTGGACGTGCAGTGGGGTGAAGGTGAGGATGAGGTGAACCCTCTCCAGCACCCACTGGGCTGCCACAGCTTCCGTCCTCTTGCCTGSACTGTGCTCAGGGAGGGACACTGCTGAATTGGTCTGTCCTGTGCTCTAAGCCTTAATTTCATCATTTCAACTGAAATGATTTTTTAAAAAAATGTTTGAAGATAAATTTCCACTAAAAACATAACTTGAGTGTAAGAGCAGGCAGGATGAGGAGGAGACAACACTTACCAGAAGTTGTTTGTGGAGCATTCACCCTTCCTCCCCCCACACCACCACCAAAGAAAAATCTGGGTTTGGAAAGGAAGAAACCTCCAGAGTGCTCGATACAAGTAATTTCCCATCAGAGGCTGCTAACCTTAGCTGTGGTTTGGCACAGGCACCAGCCAAACTGCTTGTGTCTGATGGAGCTCTCTGGGAAGGGCTTGGACCCTTTTCTCCCTGGGATCTGCCTGCTGGAGTCTGAGTGTCCCTTGTCACCAGTGTTCATGCCTGCTGCCTCATCTCCTGTCGTGATAGTGCCTTTTAGGAAACTTAAAAGCAGCTTTTAATGCTTGTATTTCATTCATAAAGAYCTTGGAGGCTTCCCATAAGGAATGCATAAATCCCTGCAGCTGGGATGGGGTCCTGCCAGCTTCTCTCTGGTGGTGCCAAGAGCCACGTCCTCCCTTACCGTCCACTGGTGATGGGTGTGGAGGGGGCCAGGGGTGCAGGGCAGAGGGCCAGGAGGGGAAGAAGTTGCCCTGCAGGGCCTGGCAGGTGACAGTCATGTGCGTGACAGATCATAAACACGCAGGGCTGGTTCCGTGGACGGGCCGGGGGTGGTTTAGGGGAGGATGACGGGGTTATCTAGGGAGTGTCAGCTTGTCTGGGCTTGCAGGCCAGTTAGAAACTGCTTTGTGGGGTGTGTGTGTGTGTGTGTCTGAATTCCCTCCTAGCTGGGGTCTCGTGGGGACGGCTGACGCAGCAGCCTGGCTGTGCTGCAGGGCTTGTCAGAGTGGCCGTGGATGTCTTCACTGGTGAGTGTTAACAGCAGCTTGGAGGTGGCAGCATCCTGACCCCGCTGGCTGGAGGGCGTTTGGCACAGCTGGAGCAGATGTTCCCTCTTGCTGCACTCATCCCTCCCTGCAGGAGAGTGTTTTTTCTTCAAGGAGGGCAAATRCACTGCACGATGGAGGAATTTTTTGCTGTAGGGTGAAATCTGGGTTGACTCGGCGTAGGAGTGGGAAAATTGAGGCTTTGGGGGAGATGATGGAGCAGCAAAGTGTGCAGCCCCTGGGATGGCCCCTGTGAATCAGCCCTGAGCGTTATGGGCATGGCTGCAGGGGTGTGTTGTGCTGCAGACACGAGGATGTCTTTGCAGCTCGTCACTGAGAATGACGTGGCTCTTCTGCTCAGGGCCAGATGTGCTCGCTGTCACCGTCAGGGCTTTTGAGGAAAGCTGCTCTGCATAGTTCAAAATCCCCTGCTGCTCCGGACCGCTCGGTTTCCCTCCTGACGTGCTGCCAAGTTGCACCCCAGCCAAAGCTGAGATGATCTCGTGCTGATACGTGGCTTCGGCTGCTCTTTGTCATCTTCCAAACACCTCTGAAAGGTGCTCGGGGGGAGGTGACAGGGCCAGCTCCACGTGCCTGTTCCTAAAACCCCCAGAAAGTCCCTGCTGGCACAGGGCAGGGCGGTGTGAGACACCTTGGTGTGCGTGCACGTGTGCTCAGCTGACTTTTGAGGTTTCCCTGGCCTCTCCATAACCAAAACCCTCACCTGTTTTACCCGTGGTGCTGCCTGCTGACTGCCACCCCCCGTGGTCAGAACTGACGTAATGGTGCAGAAAGRGGCATGAAGGTGCTGGTGGGTGGGMGGTGGGTGGTGATGCTGCCTGAGGACCAGCCTGGACCTGACCAGCCCCTGTGCCAAGCTGTCTCTGGCAGCACCCGTTTTCCTTACGTCTGGAAGCAGCTCCACGCTGCTTTAAGGCTGTTAAAAAAGTGGGATGTGGTGGGTGTTTTAGATCCTCTCCTTGTCAAGCTTCCTGTCTTCACTCTTTGTTAGCATCTGCAGCCCATTTCCTGCAGGTTTTGGGTTGATTCCTGCGATTGTTTGGCTGTGAGCATCGTCCTCGAGCACCAGAGGATGGCTGGCACTGGCCAGGGCTGGGGTTGTCCTCGGAGCCCAGGATGCCTGCAGGGCTGTGCTGTGGTGGGGCTGCCTCTTGTGCTCTGCAGACACTGCTTTCTTGCCCAAGAGCAGCTTTTTGCAGGTATTAATTACACCTGTCCCTGCCTGGTTTCTTGAAGGGTGGTGAGAGTGAAGCGGGGGCTGGAGGAGGTGCCTCCAGAAATAACCAAGCAGAAATTGTGGGTGAATTTATAATTTTTTCTCAGCCGTGTTTGTCCTTTGCTAAGGTGCTCAAAAACCACTCAGCTTTTCCTCCAGCAGCTCCCCTGTAGGTGTGATTTCTTTGTGTACATTCCAGGTAGCTACATGAGTTTACCCTTAATTTTGGATCCACAAAGGGTTTTGTGCTGGGTAACTGTGGGTTTCCCCGTGGGGCTTTACAGCCTCACCTCAGCGAGGGAAACCGTGTGTAACCATCTCAGGGACAGGAGCCAGAGTGTGTTTCCCTTTGATGTCAGACAGGTTTGATGTTTCACACATCTTCCAGCTCCTCTCCACCTGTCACCCTGCAGAGAGAGCACTGCTCCTTTCCCCAAGACAGGGATGTGCGGCTCGCTCTTCCGGGAAAAAGGGGATTCTTAAAAATTGATTATCTCTTATTTGAGTGGAAACAGTTCTTGGAAGCCCTGAACGTGCCCCAAGAGAGCTGCAGGCTGTGCGCTGAGTCACTGCCTGCGAGCTYTTGGGCTGGGATGTGTGAGCCGGATGCGTCGGGACCAGCCCGGCTGCGGAGACCTCTGGCTTCCTGGGATGGAGAGGCAGCTCTTTAATCCAGCTGTACCAGGAAAAGCCTGCAACTCTCACTTCCCTGAACACTGGAAAAAGTGCAGTGTGGTAGGTGGATATGAGAGAGTGACAAAAGGAGGGGAGAGAAGATCAATCCCACCCAGAGGAGCARCTGTGCCCTTCCTGCCGGGGCCACGTGGGACCAGGGCGGTGGAACACCGCTGAGCTGTGGGCACGTTTCCTGTGGAGCCCCTGCTTTTCCCCGGCATGAATCAAAGCTGCCCTGTGGGTACTGGGCAAATCCACCACAAAATAGGTGTTTTCCCCTTGCAGAGCTGGTACAGCCTTTGATAAGAGCCTGCAGGGTGAGGACAGTGCAGGGTGATGCTGGGCAGTGGGGCTGGCAGTGTACTGGTGGTCCAGCCTTTAACTGGGGGGGATTTTTTTWTAAGCTTTGCCACAGAGGGTGTGGAGGAACAAAGGTGAGAAATGTGTGCAGGTGATTTCTCATGGACCAGCTGGACGTGGGATGTGTTCTGGGAATGTGGATGTAGTCTGGCCTCTGGGGCAGAGGAACAGCGATGGGAGAGCAGGAGGTACATGGTGTGGGCCATAAGGATGGTGTGGTTATTGCCAGGAAAAGAGGCTGCAGGTCCAGCTTTCTGAGGCTGAGCTCTCCCTTTGTATTTGTGTCTGTTGCCTGGTTCCCTGTAGCAGAGAAGGGATGGGTGAGAAAGGCAGGGAATGGGGGATGGCACTGAGTATGCACCAGAAAGAGCGAAGAATTGGTGTGGGACAGCAGGAGACGTAGGGAATTGCACTGCAGCACTTGCCTGCTGCTTTCTGTAAGCTGCTGGATCAGCACCCTTCTCCCAAGGACATAATCAAAGGTTTTCTCTGCTCCTGCACCCCAGAGATGTGGTGCTGGGTCAGTGCTTTTCCTCTGAAGGTCAGAGATTTTCCTCTGAAGATGCACAGGCTTTGTCCACCCGAGCTGTGGTGGCATCCTGGGAATGGGGAAGTGCTCCAGGTTCCAGGGGATAATGTCACCGTGAACCCTCTGAGTAGCTGCTTGTCCCATTCCCTGGTGCAGATCCTGGTCATCAAAGTCCTGCCTAAAGTCTCTGGGCCAGGGAGGCACCTGGATCAGTCTCTTGTTTCTGTCCCTCCCCCAAAGCAGACAGCTGTGGACATCAAGGCTTTCCTTGGGTTTTTTTCCACCTCCATAAATTCCATTTTCATAGCAGGTGCCTGCTCTGTTTTACATCATTTGCAGAGATGACATCACTCTATCCCTGCCCAAAGCAAATGGGAGGGAGGATGGTAGAAATCTACTTTTTTCCTAATTTTTTTTTCTAAAGAAGCAGAGAGGGGAATACTTTGCTCTCTTGATAAGTTTACAAGGTTTTGGGARCAACTGGAAGTACTTGAATGATGCCAGTTTGGGTAGAAAAAGTGTCTATTGACTTTGGAGTTGAGTTACTGCTGACAATTACAAAGTCAAATTACTTCCCTTTCCCACTGTGCCTCCTGTCAAGCTGATCTATTCCAAGGACRGTTAGAGTTTTCTTTCCCATCAGGAAACTGTCACTAGCTGGTCACATCAATTCCAAACAGATTTTATTTTTGCATGGCTTAGCCTGTGGAGTGAGAAATCAAAGGAAGGAGTGGTGCTGGTACCTGCTGGCGAGGAGATGGGCACAGGTGATGATGCTTCTGCCTCTTCTTTTTTCTCTATTTCTCTTCTGCTTTTCTCTAAGTATTGTCTCGTTTGCCTTTTCCCGACAATCCCAGCACCAGGGCTGGGATTCCTTCCAGACCTTTATCTCATGACAAAGCTGAGCTTTGAAGAGGTGCAGCCTCAAACGCTGCTTTTTGGGGGGAAAATCCAGTTGGAGCAATGGATGCAAAGGAGGCAGTGKCCAGCCCTGTGGCTCTGCTGCCAGAGGATGCTCTGCCTGCACCCTGCTCCAAAGAGGTGCCCCTGTGACCATCACCACCTTTGCACAGGGGTTTTGCACAAGCTCTGCTGCAAAGCACCACAACTCTGGGYGTGTATTTGACATGTCCTGTAATGTCACCGTGTGAGTGTCAGCCAGACRGGGCTTTTCAGCTCCCTGAGGGAATCTGGCCTCTGGTCATGGRTGGATTCTCGGAGTGGAGCCCAAGTGCTCCATCATCACAGGGCTGGACAAGAGCAAGCTGGCACATGGGGASAAAATCAAACGTTTTCTTCCAGCCCTCGAGGTTGTGCAGGTGACCTAAAATTCAGCTGGAATGTGGCTGGGCGGTGACATCCTCCCGGGGCTGCCAGCACAGCCTCGGTGTTATCTGGCCGGTGCACGGCGCCTGGGTGTGGCCGTGAGCCCCAGAGGTGGCCGTGCCAGTGCCTCTGCTTGTCGGAGACTTTGGCTAACGTGCCCATCCCCAAATCCCTCGGTGGGCACCGGGAGGTCTCATCCTTCCCCCTTGCACAGCCTCACCCAGAGCCGGTGGCACTGTGGGTGTGACATCCTGCTCTGCTCGAGTCCTGCGTGGTGCAATGATTGATTGACCCCAAGCCTGGACGATCTCATGCCACATCCAAGGGGGTGAGAGAGATAACCCTGTCCCCTTTCCAACTGGATTCGGTTCAAGGGTTCTATTTTAAAACAGAGTTTCCAGGCTGTGTGTCCTGTGCATGGCTCGGGCACGTGGGGCTTTCCTGTGGGATGTGTGCCTTGTGTGTGGACAGGCGAGTGCATCCCAGGTTTAGGACAGTGGCTGTGTTACAGCCTTGACCAGGGAAACTGCTGCAATTCCTGGAGCCATGTGATGTGCATCAGGCAGTGTGGTGCTGGGAGGGTGCAGCCAGCTGGTGCATGGGCTTTTCTCTGATCAGAGGCAGTGAAGTATTCCATGAAAATCACCCCTTCTGGGTGGTTAGGCAGCAGCTCTTCTTTCAGGACAGGTGAAGTCATTAATTTTGTGCTCTATCCCAAACATGYCTATAAAAAGCTCCTTTCCAACCCCAAATGGGACACTTCTGCTGCTCATGGCAAAGCAGCTCATCCCCGTCCCCAGTCCCTGGCTGTGATGGTGACCCGGCCTTAACCAAAGTGGCCTCGGGAGAGGCTGTGTGTCCGCAGGGGAAGGGTGGGGAGAGGGGCCCGGCGTTGGCAGGGCACTGTTTGAGCTCATTGCTGTTTTTAAGGGTGTGCTCTTCCCCTTATTCAAGCCAGCCCACTGGCAGGAGGCTGCTGGGAGGGATGGGAGCCATCCTTGGCCTTGGCTCTGCCCTGGTGTACCTGACCCTGTGGTGATTGCCTGAATTCTCCCAGGATTTGCTCCCCTATTCCCTCGCCTGTCGTGGGGTGACATCCCAGCAGCCTCGTGGGGAGGCTTTGTTAACAMCAGTGAAACACCTGATGCCTTTTGTTCTTCTGGGATTACCTGTGCCCTGTAAAGGMTTGGACAATTAATAGCAAAAGGTGCACGTCTTTCCAGGCCTAGCTATTCCTACTGCACCAGCAAACTTTTGAAAGAGGTGCCAATGGTGAGACTTGAAAGGATGGTTTGGTTTTGTTTCTTTTTTTTTTTTTTTTCTTGTTTGTTTATTTTTCAAGCTGCTTTTGAGACGTCGGGAAGCTCTGCTTTACACCGCCCCTGGTCCTCGGGCGCTGAAACCCAACGGGACTAATTCAAAGGAAATCTTGTTTCCCATCCCACCTGCTGGGTTAGGGACTTTCTGCTCCAAAGCAGCTCTGACTCTGTGGGTGTCTGTAAAGATCCTTGGTCTGGGKCAGAAGGAATTAGCTGTTAATAGAGTTAGTGATGGGAGGGTGGCACAGCACTGCTCTCCCCAGGAGTGCTGAGGACGGGTGCTGGTGTTTCTCGGTGCCATCTGCAAGAGCAGCTCCTGCGTCAGCATCCTTTATGTGCTGATGATCTGTGCCTGAAACTATACCCTGGGAGTGGAAATGAGCCTGAGAAAATACCTTCCGCAGTCCTTCTGGGGCTTACATAAACACTATTTAAAATTAGAGCCACTCATTATGTTGGTATGTGCGTTTACCTTGACCTCTGACTTTTCAGCCTGCAAATGTGCCTGGTCCAGCACAGCCCGGACTTGGGAGAGAGCTCAGGAGCAAAGCACCGGTCGATTTTTTTCTATAATTAGTTTAAGGTAAAGAAGCTGGTACAGTATCTTCCCTCCAGGCTGACAGGGAAATCGAAAACAAAACTGCAACCTGTCAGAGCCCAGCCTGGCTTTGGTCAGGAACATCAGCGTTGGCTTCTGCTGGAGCGGTTTGGAGGGAAAGGGGAAGAACAGCAATACTTTGCCACGGTTTTTCTTGCACGTGCTTGCAGAGAAACGAATGCTTTTATCCCCCTTGCTATTTCCCAGCCAAATCCATGCAGCCATTTATATTTTGCCACCAGAGATGCCATCTCGGTTGTCACCCTGGAATAGCTGCTTAGTTCCGTGCTGGCATTGTCATGGAGCAATATTTCTACTATTTGTTGTGGTAATAGTTGTTAGTGGCCATGCAATTACCGTGTCACCTGCAGCACAACGAAATGTGACCTCTTTCCATCCCAGCACCTCTTTGGTGCCCAAACCAAGGCTCCCCTTGGCTCTGCTGGCCGGTGCCAGGGCTGTCCCGGAGCGAGGGTCGCTCCGGTGGGATGCCTGGGCCTGCAGGCTGGCTTGGAATGGTGGAATTTGCCAAAGGGAAGGCGTCCCACCGGGATGCACTGTGGCAATCCAGCGCTTCAGCAGCTCCCGGCGCTGGAGTTGGCTCCCCACCAGTTTCCTGTTGACGTCACCTGCTATTTCTCTGCTGCAGTTTTTACAACTGTTGAGCTTTCAAGGGTAATCGGAGCCGAGTCCGGCCAACCTCGGCAGCTGCCGATGAGGGAACGCGGCTCTTCCTTCCCCGAGCCCCCCAGCAGTTTGCCTTCACTGCTGCTCCCGGCCTCGGGGACCCCCGGGATCCGGGGACACCGAGCGGGGAGGGCTGTGTGAAGCCAGCGGGTGCTTCGGGCCATGCATTCCCACTGAAAAGAATCATCGGTGCTCGCAAGAAGTGCCGCGCGCTGGATCCTGCGGGAATTTTTTCCCCTCCCTCCTCCAGTCCGCCCCCATCCCTCTCTTCTGCCAGGCGTGCCGGCGCTGCTCTTCATTTCTGGGAARCCATGGACAAGAAGCAAGGTAGATGTTGCAATTTCCAAAACACGTGGTGGGGGAGAGCGAAGGGCTGCTTTTGGTGCTAAAAAGGGGCTGTGTAACTTTTTGGGGTCGATCCACGCGGTTTTGTCTCTCCTGGCTGGGGCGGGGGGTCGGTCTTTGCAGCCGGGGTTCTATTTTTAAAGCCCTGGAAAAGTTGCATGTTTTGTGTGGGGTTAAAACTCTGGTGTCCTTATTGTAAAAAAAAAAAAAATAAAAAAAAAAATCAAATCTAGCATGCCTAGAGGAAAATATGCAGAGGGTGAAGCTGGCTTCTGGCTCCGGGTTTGAGTTGCATTCCTGGGACGCAGGGTTTTCCAGCAGCTCTTGCTGGTTGTGCCCTGCCTGTTGCATGGGCAAGGTGGGTGCCCACGGCCCCAGCAGTCGGGAGCTCTGATTCAGCACGGGCTGGCAGGTTGTTTTGGGGCTGCAAGGGGCTTTTTCTGCAGCGTGGTTTTTTCCTGCTCCTCGCTGGCAGTTTTGCAGAAGTGAGGAGGAGCGGCAGTGGCCCGCGGGAGCCGCTCTGCAGCGGGAGCTCGGCGGGCCGATGAGTGATGGCTCTCGGCAGGTTGAGAGCCCTTTTTCCACTTCCATGGATAGCTTTTTCCACTCCCAGCAGTGGAAAACAGCACAAAGTGTGCCCGTGAGGAGCTGGCGCTCATGACCAAGCACCCAAATTCCCCTCTCTGCTCTGCACCCTGCCTCGAATTTCTTTTTTCTTTTTACTTTTGTTTTTTCCTTGATGCTTTTTTGTTYCAGCTCTTTCTCTGCAGGATCCACCCTCCAGCCTTTTTGCCCTATCCGTGGCATTCGACTCTCCTCAGATCGGGGAGAGCCGGGATGCATCCAAAACATTTCCCCCAGCACTAACAAAGCGGAGCAGCTCTCGGAGCCTCCCGTGCCCAGGACTTCACCTGGGGCTGCAGCCRGAGCCCTGGGGAGGCTGCGGACAGGTTTAATTTCAAAGGTCGACCCAGGCAAATAGTTTTATTTGCAGTTCTTTAGATTGTCCTGTTSGTTTCTCTCCGCCCACGCCAGCGGAGTGGGAAGGAAAAATCTCCCGCGGAGAGGTGCTACTTAATAGGGCTTGAGGTTGGTGGTGGCAAAAAATGAGGATTCCGGTGTTGAATTAGGCAGTTCCAGGAAATGTCTGGCGCTTCTTAACTGGTGGAGGTTTTAGCATGAGAAAAGAAATTGTTGGGCTTTTTTTTTTTTTTTTTCTCTTTAGGAGGAAATGGTTCCTTTCTTAGCATAAAGGATGCAGTTACGTGCCTGCAGCATCACGTGGGGCACAATTTCGTCCGCACCAGGAACTTCTGTCAGCTAATTTTTACCCTGCCTGGGTGCAGGGCACTGTGCCGTGTGTGTCCGTGGCTGGCAGCCCCTTCCTGTGCCCGGAATGGTGCCCTGCCATCCCATGGGCTCGGGGCTGGCAGCAGAGTCCTGGAGCTTGCAGGGATAATCAGGACATGTCCCCAGATTGCCTTTTAGCCTGTGTGGGGGGATCTTTTGAGGGGTGCTTGCAGGCACCGTGTTCTGTGCTTGCAGACACCCSTCTTGCAAGAGCCCAGTGCCCTGGGAAACTGGAGTGTCTCCAGGATTTTCAGGTGACATAAGCAGTTGTGCACATTCTAGCAATTCCTCCTGCAGCGACCCTACCGAGATCCCAAGTGTGGGAGGGATTGTGCTGAGTCTCAAGTGTAGGAGAGGCAGTGCCAGGGACTCTCCAGTGGGAAGGAGCTGACAGCAGCTGCCTGCGGGGGCTGGAGGCAAAAGCTGCCCTGGGCCTGAAGGGCTTGAGTTGCAGGGTCATGTCATGCCCGTCCCACTGCCTTTCTGCTTCTCTCTTTTTTTTCCCCCTTTATTTTATTCCCCCCACCCCCAAATTCTTCCTGCACTTTCATTCACCCTGAACAGGGCATGGACTTTCCTTGGGGAGCTGTAGAGGCACCGGTGCCACAAGCGATGGGAGAAGCTGGCAGCAAGGAATTCAGACCAGCCTGCAGGAGCTGGAAATCTCCTGGCAAATTYTGGGAGATCTGCAGCAAACAAATCCAATCTCTGCCTCAGCTCCCCGGCTGCAGGGCAGCAGCGTCCCGGGTGATTTTATTCCTGCAGGCATGCGCTGAGCTGGGTTTTCCACCCAACGTAGGTGGCCCAGGCAGAGCCTGGGAGTGGTGGTGTAATACCTCCGGTTTAATTGGTGCTTTTTCAGGTTGGAGCTAGGAAATGCTTTTTAGGGCTAGCCAGGATGGGCTGGAAAGGGGATAGTTGCTGACTCGGGYGGTGCAGTGCTGGGAAGTCAAGGGTGGTAGTTTGAGAGTACAGGGAAGTGTGCAGGGTGCCTCTGACAGCAGAGTTCATGGCTGGTGCACATTCGGTGACCTCTGTACGGAGCAGGGGATTTGGAACAGGGAATCTCCGTGTCCCTGTTATCCCATGCTGCAAATCCCGTTCCCTGCGAACAGGGAATCTCCGTGTCCCTGTTATCCCATGCTGCAAATCCCGTTGCCTCCGTGTCCCTGCTATCCCATGCTGCAAATCCCATTGCCTGCGAACTTGGGACAATGCACCTTGTGATTCCCAACCCCAGACCTGGTGCTCCCAGCTCCGTCTGGCCTCGCTCTTGCAGCCAGGGCTGAGGAAGGGCTGAGGCCATCCTGCAGGACGGGAGCCTGTGGACCCTGCTCCTGCCCCGTGAGTCACGGCCGCGGTGCCAGGGGAGCCGCTGGCGGCACAGAAGGCGCTTTGTGCCGGCTCTGCGGGGTTACTATGGCAATTGGGGAGAGGGAGAGCAAACAGATGGAGCAGAATCCCAGCCAGGATGGGGGGATTTCAGGGCTTCGGGTAGACTGGTAACTGCAGGGGGGCTGCGTGTGGAGCAGAGACCAGTCGGAGTTTTGGAGCTGGTCCTTGGGGGCAAAACGCTCAGCACAGAGCTAAATCCACCCCCTGGGAYGGGATGTGATGGGATGTGTGCCCACAGCGAGCTCCCCGACTTGCCTGAGTGCAGAAGGACTCAGGGGACCCCAGTTTTTAGGTTCTGTGCTTGGCCTCCCATGCTGAGTAGCGAGAGGCTGGGAGTGGGAAGGGGAGGCATTTCTGAACCCACGAACAGCATCTTTCCTTTGGCTCCGTTTTGCGTTGGCTCCCGTTGTTACTCAACTGGGTACTTTGCAAAGTGCCATCAGTGGGTGTGTGGGGCTGTTCCAGCCCGGCTGGGTGGGCCATGGGGAAGGGAAACTCTGCAGGCTCACAAATTAGAGCTTGTGATTGCTGTGATGTGGTCAGGTCTCCGGAGGTGATTTCCATCCAAGCGGGATCAGTTCGGGGTGGAGTGGCTCGTTGGCTGGTTTCACTGAGCTGGAAGTTCGCATCACTCATGGGAACTGAGCTGGTCCTGGAGCTCATGGGTCTGCTTTGCTGCAGGAAAAGTGGCAGATAAGATGGGGGTATGGACTGATCCGTGCTGATTCCCTCAGCAGAGAGGGATGCTGCTGGTCCTGCAGTTGGGACCTTCGCAGGATGTTGCAGACCAGCTTTAACCTGCAGCTTCGGTGAGGTTTGCTTTTGGGGAAGGACAGGGCAGGAAAAGTGAATTCCAGGCATCTGTTTTATCTTGGATTGGCAGGGGACAGGGATGGGGGCTGTCTGTGCTGCGGACACGTTGGACATGTGCCACCCTTCTGTCCTGCGGCTGCAGGAGCTCTCGCACGGTGCTGCGTCTCCTGCTGAAATTCCAGCTCCTCACCTCTTCCCCTCCCTTTCCTGGCAGCCTTTGGAGTGCTGGACTTTGTCCACACGCCTGCTGCTCCCGGCAGCCAGGCAGGTAGGAGCTGTTTGGAAAGGCTGTCCAAGGCCAYGCTGAGCTGTCTGCTCCCAGCCTGGAGCACACCTTGATGTTCCTGCTTTCTAATGCCTCTTCCAGCTCTGTGCAGCCAGAAGCTCCTTTAGCTGCAAAGTGCAGCTGCCCCCTCGTCCCTCCTGGAGGGATCAGGACCTTGATGCTCTTGCCTGCAGCACTTAGTTTTGCTGGATGTCTGGTGGTCATTGCCCTCCATGCCAGATCCAACTCTGGCTCTTCTCAGGAAGGCCAGCCTGGGGCCAGGGCCCTGGGGGCCAAGGAGCCTCTGGACAGGGAGCGTTTTTGGGAGCCCTGCACATCACTAATGGCGTGGGGACCTCTTGTGGCTGGAGAAACGGGGATGGGGCCAGGCTTGGCTGCGCTCCCAAAGCCCAGCTGCCTCCCTCTCCCGGAGATCTCCTGGGTCCATGGGCCACAAGGGATACAGGGCTGGTATCTGGTTTGGCTGGAGTGTGAAGRCTGAGCTGGTGTCTCCTTTCTCTSTTTCAGATTCCAAAGGATCCTTGGAGCCACACAAACCAGGTAAGTGCCAAACAGAAATCGCAGCTTTAACCCCAGAAAGGGTTTAAATCCTCAAAAGGAGGGGACTGTTAATGGCCGTGAAGGGTAAAGAGCACTTTTGGGACACAGTGCTTGGCTGCAAGACCTGGAAAATTGTCTCTGTCAGTGCACCCCTGGATATTTCTGCAGGCAAATGCTCGACAGTGACATTGAGACCCACTTGTACTTCTGGCTCTTGTCTGAAGTGTTGGGCGAATGGTCACTGTCACCTTCTTGGCCTGGTGAGGGGGTCCAAGCCCTGCATCCCCTGCCTGGTGACTTCTGGGAAGAGGATGCTTGAAGGAAAAAAAGCAAAAAGCCAATTGCTCACGCGTGTATCTTCTCTTCCAGTGAAAGGCAAGAAGAAACGGGATCTGAGGATAACATGTGTCCCCATCAAACCACCCGCTGCCAACACAACGTGAGTATTTCTGCTGCTTGGAGAGGTTCTCCAGAGCTGGATTTGGCTCTTTCTCAAGAGGAATAGCCTGTGAAGACTTCCCAAAATCAGCACAGTTATTCTTTTCTCTTAAGCTCTGGCTCGTGGGTGATGAGAAGGAATTGCACACGTGTGTGCAGACACGCGTACGGCGTGTGTCTTTCTGGGAGGTGCCTGTTTGATTTGAAATGTCCTAAAGGCAAAGACTCAGAATCCTCTGGGAAGCTCTCCTCATTCTTTCTGCCGTGGCTCTGACAATGCCAAAGGGCAAAGATGTGGTAGAGAGAGCGAATGTGCCCGAGGGAAGAAGAGGGGAAGATTTTTAGTGCAGGGGAAGAGAAGAAGTGGTGGCAACYGGACCATGGCAGAAATCAGAGGCACGAAGGTTGGGCAATGCTTTACATGACCTGAGTATCAGGATTAGTTTGAGTTGTTTTTAGCTCCTTACCCTGATACAAGGAGGACACGGACATCTTGCGCTGTTGCACTGCTTGGTGCCGGGGCCGGTGCCCAGCAGTATCTCAGGGCACTGGAATTTCTCCCTGCCCTGTTTGCTTCGTGCTGCTGATGCTTGTTATGCCATGGGGGAGAGCTTAGGGTAGCAGTGCTTGGTTTGACAAAGAGCAGATGGCTAAAATTCCTCTTCCATGGTGCTCTTCCAAAACATTTGGGGCTGCGTTGCCACTGCTGAGCCTTGTTTGCTCCAGAAACCTGTTCCAGAGAACTCTCCCAGCTCCAGGAGAGCAGTGAATTCCCCAAAAGGGAAATATTGCTGCTGAAAACCCCAGGTAGAAGCGGGGAGGCAGGGAAACTCCTCCATTGATGCTGTGCAGCCTCTCATGCACAGCCGAGCCCTGCTGTGAAAGCCACCTCCTTCCCCCACGGGCACATCTGTCTCTGCTCCTGCCAGGGTTTGAATTTTCCCTGGAGAAGGCCTCATGCTGGAGTCTGCAGGGCTTTGCATGCCCAGAGGCTGGAGCAAGCTGTCCACAGCTCCTTTTCTCCGTGCTTTTCAAGCTGCAGTGCAAATATTTGCGCAGTGCAAGGCTTTTGCTCCGAGCCCAAAGTACTTCCTTGAAGCCAGAGGTTGCTCTGATGGGAATTGAGACTAAACCAGTTGGGCAATCTCAGCTCTTAGAAGGTCCCAGGGGATGGGGAGAGCACAGAAGTGAGGCACGAGGGGCAGAGCACTCATGATGGCTCTAAAAGTACCGTGCTGCCCATAATGGGAAGTGGGCAGCAATGAGGAAAAAAAAAAGCCATAAAGGACAACTTTCGCCCGTCTGGTGTTGTGCAAAGGGTGACACCGAGGTGCTGCCTGCTCTGCCTGCCTGGAACRGGAGCAGAGTGTACACAAATGACTCACGGGGGAGGAATTGCCTGTTGCTCCCTCGCGTGCGTTTCGGGCTACGTGGCCGCGCTGTTACAACACCTGCCTGTCAAAACATGACAGCTGAGCCGCTCTGCCACAGAAACCTCTCTCACCCCCCTGCTCTCGGCTCCTCGGGCTCCTCTCCCGAGCGGGAACGGTTTCGTAGCCTGGTGGTTTGGTGCGTGTCTCACCTGGCTGCCTCCCCTGGGGTTCTCCCTGTGCCTCGTGGGTGTGGGGTGAGGTGTTGCTGGCACGACTGAAAGCGGTTGTGGGCGTTTGGAGGGGGCTGGTTGGAACCCACGACGAGGCACCGGGGGGGAAAGCAACGGCTGAAAGTGCTCAAAGGAATGTGAAACCTGGAACCTGGCTCTGGCCAAGAGTGTTAATGAAGCTGGGATTTCTCCTGACTCTTGTCTCTTTTCCTGCAGGCCCCCGAGGAACTTGGACTCCAGGGCGTTCATTACCATTGGAGATAAAGTACGTGTCAGTGGGGTTGGTTTGTTGTTTTTTTGTTTTTTTTGCTTGTTTCCAGTTTTGTCCACAGTGGGAAATCACAGCAGTCCCTTGACAGCCCCACCAGCCACCTTGGTCTGAATGGATGGAGAGCAGCTGTGGCTGCCCCATCCCTGGAAGTATTCAAGGCCAGGTTGGATGGGGGCATRGAGCAACCTGGTCTAGTGGAATTTATCCCTGCCCATGGCAGGGAGTTGGAACTGGGTAATTTCTGAGGTCCCTTCCAATCTAAACCACTTCATGATGACCCAGCCCCTTCGCCCTCAATCAGGGTGGCCTCACCAGATGGCCCAAAACAAAGTCCCTTTATTGTGCCTACCCACAGGTCTGTGTTAGTGCCTGAGGCCCAGGAGAAGCTGGGCACAAAGCTGCTCTCTGGTTCTCCAAAGTCTTTCCTAGTGACCTGATGAAAACACTGCTAGAAATAGCCACTGTCTCTCTTTTATTTCGTTCTCTTGTTATGGGCTCTCCTGGGGCTGCAGAAGCTGTTTGCAAACAAGCTAAAAATACCCTGCATTGGATCAGCCCTGTATCTAGACCCTTCCAGGCTGGGAGGTGGCTTGGCTGATGGGATCTGGGTCCCTTGGCCTCAGTGCAAGGATTAGGGGAGAGGAGAGGAAGCTTTGGCTGGGTCATGGAACAATCCTGCTGCCTGTGCTGTTTTCTGGGCCTTGTGTCGTGTGTAGCAGTAATTCTGGGAGAGATGTGACAGCCTGGGCATGGTGTGTGCAAGGGGACAGTGCTGCAGCTTAGGGAAGACTCTCCAGAGTGGCTTCCTTGCCTGCTCCAGTGTTTGCAGGAAGGGTCTGACCTGGGTATTTGGGGTGATATGATGGAGAAGGGGACTAGGGCAGAAGGCCAGCGTTAGGCCGTGAGGTGGGTGGTGACCTCGGGTCCGTGGGATGTGCACAGGCCATGCCGTGCATCCCATTGTCCTGGGAGGGAAGCGCTGGCTCCGGGGGTGCATCCATCCCCTCTTGTTGCTGGGCAGGGCGATGCTGGTTCCTGGAGTGTGCTGGGAACCCACAGCTTCTGGGGAAGCCTCGGGGCAAATGCCAGGAAAGGAAAAACACAATAACCTGGAACAACTGCAGAACACGTGTCCTGAAAAGCACCAGCAGATCCTTCCTGGAGGCCCCTGCACTGCTGCTCTGCCAGCTGCCCGGGGCGGGAGGGCGGACGTGTCCCCTTAGCCCTGCTCTCCTTGTTTCAGGATCCATGTCCTGCCCGGGAAAGGGCCGGCACCTTCCTGTGCTGGGCAGAGCATAGCTCAGCGCTGAGCTCAGGCACAGCCCTCCCTCGCTCCCCGCCCCKCAGCCACATCTGGCTGGGGTCAACAGCCACATCTGGCTGGGATCCGCGGAGCCAGGGCTGGCGGGAAGGTCCGGCGGAGCTGGTGGCTCCTGCCCGTGCCGTGGCCGGTGCCGAGGGGACAGTGCTGGCCGGGAGCCCGGCAGCCACATCTCCCAGCCCRGCTCCTCCACGCCAGAGGCCGTTTCCTCTCTCCCAGCTCGGGGCGTAGCTCGCAGGCACCGTATCCGGAGCTGTGCCGTGCCCGATTCCCACCCTCGCTGCCTTTGTGGCCAYTGGGGCAATTTGGCATCCTGGTATTATTTTCGTTCCCTGAGACCGGAGGAAAACTGGAGGCTGGATAAAGCCTGGCTAAAAGGAGGCC
Source organism: Amblyornis subalaris (assembly GCA_018881555.1). Taxonomy (NCBI): domain Eukaryota; kingdom Metazoa; phylum Chordata; class Aves; order Passeriformes; family Ptilonorhynchidae; genus Amblyornis; species Amblyornis subalaris. The sequence continues at coordinate 2,968,938 of JACAXG010000028.1, forward strand.
TGTGACTTATTAGGAGCGATGAATGCAGCGTCCAAAAATAGCCCATGTCTCACTCGGTTCGTGCCCTGCCCAGCAGAGCCAGCAATTACAGGGGAATGTGTCTTTAGGGAAACTTGTTTGTGGGTTGTGCAGGAGCTCGCTGGCTCCCTGCTCTGTCAGGCACTCGCTGGGCTGAGCATTGGCCATGGGTTTTTTTCCCAGCTTGAAGCAACACGTATGTAGTTGGTGTGAACTCAGGTTTTACCTTGCTGGCAGCTTTTTGGTGGTAGGAGAAAGTATTGAAAGCAGGTAAAACCCATTTGAACTCCCTGATAATTAGAAATTGAGTTGTGTGCATCCCATCTGAGAGAGGCTTTGCACAGGCGTCGTTAGACACGCACAGGTGTATTTCTGTATTTTTGGGATGTGGGGAGAGKTGAGGGATCCCCAGCTGCACCCAGGGACTTGGAGCTGTGKTGGAGGCTCCTGACTGCTGCCCGTKTTGGCACAGGAGCTGCTAAAATCCTGCAAATAGCTCAGCAAGTGCAGAAATACCCTTGTGTGGGTAATCCCGAGCAGGCAGAGAGGCACCAACCTTTGGTGCCCTTTCTAGTGGCAGCGTGCCCTGGCTTAAAGGATGAAAGTCCTGATCTCCAGCTGCAGAGGGGGAATTAAATGAGCCCTGATGAGTGTGGGGTGAGAGGGTTTGGGCTGTGATTCAACAGAGCCAAAAATACACCCATCTCCTCCAAGTGTGGTGCCCCTGGAGTCCTGTAGGTACTGTTGTTTGAAATGCTCTGCAGAGTGAGCTGAAGGTGTTGCTGATGGCCTTGGTGRTAAGTGTGCTTGTACCTGATGTTATTTTTTTCCTCTCTCCCTGAAGAACTTCGAGGTAGAAGCTGATGACCTGGTGGCCATTTCGGAGCTGGGCAGGGGGGCCTATGGCGTGGTGGAGAAGGTCCGGCACGCGCAGAGYGGCACCATCATGGCCGTGAAGGTGAGGACACCTCAGGGGGATGGAGATCAGTGGAGATCAGGATGGGCAGCTCCAAGGGAGCAGGGGAGCTGCTGAGCTCCACTGCTTGTGGCAAAATGGGGACAGGCTTATCTGGATTTGGCAGCCTCTGGTGTTCCTGGTGTGGTTTGGCTGGTGAAGGGTTTGTGCTGATACTGGCTGGGCACGGTGGGATTGATAACAGGCTTGGAAATCCTGGATTGGTGCCTGCAGTGCAAGGCTGGGATGTCAGAGTGCCTGTCCAGCCTGCTGGCCTGGCCCTGCATCTGCTGCAGAGCGTGCCAAGGGTTTGGCATTGGTTAAGGTTCTGTCTGGGAGAGGGAATCTGGGCGTCTCCTGGGTGCTGCTGGCTGCAGGATACGGATAAAACACTTGCCCTGGCCCCAGAACCACAGGTCCTGTGAGTCAGACTGGGGGATGATGGTGTTACCCCACTCACACCAAAGCCTTGTTTTTTCATGTTTGTCTCAGAGGATTCGAGCCACTGTGAACACTCAGGAGCAGAAGAGGTTGTTGATGGACCTGGACATCTCCATGAGGACAGTTGACTGCTTCTACACAGTCACCTTCTATGGAGCCCTCTTCCGTGAGGTACTGAGCTGGTGGGTGCCTGCTGGGCACCTGGGGCTGTGGGATTGCACTGGAGSCACCAAACTGTCCCCAAACACCTCTGTGTCCCTCAGCCCAGTTTGAGGTGCTGCCGTGGCTGGAAGTGAAAGGCTTCCCTCCCTCAGGCAGATCCCATTCCTCACTTCCATGGCAGATGCCTGAGCATGTTCTCCGTGGCCTGGACTGACTTTGGGGCAGACCCTCAAAGGGAGGCCACCACAGGTGGCTTTGGTGGCTCCTGGACATCTCTGCCCATCTCTGTGCAGAGCCCCTGTGCTGATGGTGTGGCCAACAGTGGCTGTAAGGCAGGGCCCTTGGCTTGCCCTGTGTGGAAAGAACAGTGTCCATTTGTCCATCCATGCCCACCACTCTCTTCAGCTCCCACAGATTTCTGGGGAACTCCCTCTCAACCGCTTTCTCTCCGTCCGCAGGGTGATGTGTGGATCTGCATGGAGCTCATGGACACCTCCCTAGATAAATTCTACAAGAAAGTACTGGAGAAGAAGAAAACCATCCCTGAAGACATTTTGGGGAAAATGGCTGTGTCTGTGAGTGGCTCTTGGGTTCTTATGTGGGTTTGTGCATCCCCTGAGCCTGTTGGAGGCCTCTCTTGAGGCCTGTGGTGTGTTTGCAGTGAGAGGCTGCTGCTGTGTGTGACTGATGGGTGCTTTTTCACTCTGTTTGTCCCCAGATTGTACGAGCTCTGGAGCACCTGCACAGTAAACTGTCTGTAATCCATAGAGGTAAATGCTGGATGGGGTTAGTGGAGTGTGGCTGGAGATCTACCCTTGAAATAAGCTATGGGAGGACTCCTTTCCAGGAAATGTGTGGTGTGTCCCTCTGGGATGCCTACAAGTGGGATCTGCCGGTGCTTAGGACCATGGTGAACAGATCTAGATGCTTGCTCCTGAGCTGCATCCCTTCTTGCAGGATGTTGTTCTCTTCCTCCTTTCCAGATGAAGGGTTGGAAGTAACAACAGAATTCCTCACTAACTGTATTTTAAGAGCATCTCAGTCTCTCTTGGAGCACAGAGGTGCCTCAAAAGCACAAATCCCCAAATCCTCCTGGCTGGGTAGTTCTAGCAAGGTGAGGGCTGAAGGAGACCTTATAAAATCCCAGATGGGAACTGTAACACCCAGCTCCTGCTCTCCGTCCTGGTACAGTCCCTTGTGTAGTTGTGGGCAGTTCCTGATGTGCATGAGACAAACCATCCTGAGAATTTGGTAGAGTTGTGCTTTTAAGGCTGTGCTGGGCACATAAATCTCTCCTAAGGAGCTGGGGATTAATTCCTCAACATTTTATTTGAACCTTTTGACCTGCCTCATTGGAGAGAGGGCTTATTCTGCCTGGAGGACATGGTTATAGTTTACCTGTGAACGACTTTTATTGAAATAAGACTGGTGGGGTTTTGTCTCCCTTCCCTTGTGTTGGGGCCTGCCTGGTCCCTCCCAGGCCTGCAGGGAGTTGTCTGTCTTGTCTCAGACTTTTCAATACCCCTGCAAAGGCCCAATTTGCCCTCTTGCATTTCCTCTCAGACGTGAAACCTTCCAACGTGCTGATCAACAAGGAGGGACACGTGAAAATGTGCGACTTTGGGATCAGTGGCTACTTGGTGGACTCTGTTGCCAAGACCATGGATGCTGGCTGCAAACCTTACATGGCTGTAAGTGCAACCCTCAGCCCTGACTGCAAGAGGCTGCTGCTTAGAAATCAGTCTGCTTCACCTCCACCCTGAGATAAAAGCCACTTGAGAGTGCTCTGGTCTCCCTGACTCAGCAGAGCCTCCAAGGATGGGATTGCCCTCCCTGTAAGCCCAGCTCTGTGTTAATCCCACAGTGACTCTTCCTCTGCCCCTTCCATCTGCAGAAGGATAAAAACTGGCTGGTGCTGGTTGTGGTGGTTGGAAGGGCTGCTCCTTGTTGGATAGAAAATGCTGAGGCTTTTCTTGGCACGAKCATTTAATTTCAGCCTCAAGTCAGTATGAATTTCCCTTTGCCATCTGTGGYATCCATGTGGGAAGTGTGTGTTCCTGGGGCAGGGATTGTGCTGCAAGGACAGTACAAGTCTCATTCTCCTGCAAATAGGGAGAGTTGATGTGAGTTGTGTGGAGCAAGACGTGGCTTTCACCAGTGCTAGATTTAACCTCAGACCCTGCCTCCATGGGGACGTGAGCCAGGGAAATCCACCCAGCCTGGCTTTTGGAACCAGAGATTTGCCCTGTGGGGCTTGCACGGGGAAAACAGGAGTTGTAACATCTCCCRTTTTGCTGTTACAGCCAGAAAGAATAAACCCTGAGCTGAACCAGAAGGGCTACAACGTGAAGTCGGATGTCTGGAGCCTTGGGATCACGATGGTAATGCCAAGGGCTGGGATCTGTATCTGCGGCCCTGGGGKTGGGATGGCTGGTGAGCAGTGGCAGCTGGATGAGTGACCATCAAACAGGACTCAATTTAAACTCAGGGCACGAGGTTAATTACTCAGGGAATTCAGGCTCCCAGCAGACAATATCAGGACGACAATGGGTTTAGCTGAGCATCCAGGAGTCTGGCTTTTAATTGCTCTGCAGTTCGCTGTGTGCTGGCTGGAGGGGTGGCCAGTGGAGCAGGGTTTGCTGCAGCTGGGGCACAGCCTTCCTGCTTCACCCCCCCCACASCAGCAGAGCCTTGCAGGGGATTCCAGTCGTGCTGCAGTGAGAGCTGCTGAGTGTGGTTTGCAGCAAATCCTGCCTGCGGGGTAGCTCGGAGCAGCCAACAGGAAGGGGAAATACTTTCAGTTCCAAAATCGCAGCTGCTGGGGATGGTTTATCTGCCTCCTGCAAGACACGGATCCYGCAGAAAGCAGCTGAGATCCTCTGGCGCCAGCGGACAAAGGAAATCCCAGCTGCTGGCTCCACGGGATGCTGCCGGAGAAGCACGGCTCCTGCTTTCCAGGAGACTGTCTCTCTGAGGGTAGATTATTTTCAGGAATTCTTCCTGTGCCCTCTCAGCCGTGGCCTTTGTTTTGGGCGCTGCGTCCCTGCGTTCGTGTGTGCTGTGTCCTGGCAAATATTCCCTCTTCCCCAGCGTGGTCTCATCCACAGTGCCAAACCCGAGCCCCTCTCCGGGGTGTCCCCAGGCCAGTGCAGAGCTGGGCTGGCTGACTGGAAATGTAATCAGCTCCGGGCTGCAGGAAGCTGTGGGATGACTGTCAATGATGGAATATCCAAACCTTTCCAAAGCTGGAAGGGAGAGGGGACCTTGCTGAAAGCCAGCCAGCCTGCAGCTGAATGGAGCCCCGAAATGTTTGATTCCCTCTCGTGTCTTCCTCCTGGGCTGGCTTCCTGGGGTTTTTTTTTCTGTTTTGTTTATGAAGGGGTTGGATTGATTTCAGACCAGACAGTTCTTGGGCCATTGAGTTACARGGCTATTCCAGGCCTTCCTGGGGTGGTGGCTTCATTCAGTTTTCCAGCAGCAGGAACTGAGCTGCTCCAAACTGAGCCAGAGGCAGGGAGGGACACTGGGCTCTGTCCCCGCTCTGTCCTTTCAGGTTTGTTATTCCTTCCATCTTGTCACACCCTACCAGGGAGGTCTGGAGGTTCTGTTGCCCGTTTTGAGACAGRAACTGATCCTTGGCATGAGGAGACTGCCCAGGAGCTGTGACAGGCTTTTTCCTGCTTGAATGGGTGATGGAGCAGAGGTGACTTATAGGAAGAACCCAGTAATGGAGGTGGTTTTGGCAAAATGATGTTCTAGCACTTAATTTTTCTTGGGTTTGTGGATTTTTTTTTGTGTGTTTAGCTCATGCAGTACCAGCCCAAGGCCCAGAGGCTGCCTTAGGGCCAGCAGAGCACTTCGAAAGCCAGTGCAGAAACTGTGTGCTGTTATTATTATCTTTTCAAATAATCCCATTTTACATATCTTTGGTGGCTTCCTGTAAATGCATTAATATGCTGAACCAGCCTCAAAAGGAAGTATTTTTGGCCTCTGGGTCTTTGTATTTAAAAAAAAAAAAAAAAAGRAGGTGGTATGACCCAAATTGAAAATGGTTTGTAAGATAAGATGGTTTTCGTTTGAATGTGAGCTGGCTGAGCAGGCTTTGTGCTTGGTGTGTGTCTGACATTGCCCTGGCTCCATCCCCAGATCGAACTGGCCATTCTCCGCTTCCCATACGAGTCCTGGGGGACGCCCTTCCAGCAGCTCAAGCAGGTGGTGGAGGAGCCCTCGCCCCAGCTGCCGGCCGACCGCTTCTCCAAGGAATTCGTGGACTTCACAGCACAGTGGTGAGGCTCCAGAGGGACTGGTGGCTCTCCAAGCCTGGCTGACCAGGAGCCCTGATCCGCAGGGCTTGCAGTGAAGTGTGGGGCTGGGTTTGCTGTCCTTTGGGAGCCCTTTTCTCCTCTCCTTGCCGTGCCAGGGCTGGTGCTCAGCAGGGCAGGAAGCGCTGCCCAAACTGGTTTTGCTCTCAGCCTGACTCACCCGGGCTGGTTGGAAGGTGCAGACGTTTCTCTTCCCCTTTCCCTGTCGCTGCAGCTGAAATGTTGGTGTTTTCTGGCAAAGTGGCAATGAAACCAGAGYGAACCCCTGGCAGCCTCGGTGTGAAAGTTGCTTTGTGGTTTTGTGGGAAGCTGCTCCCCCTGGGGTGTCCCCTGCTCCCTGGGTGCTGCTTGGAGCAGCCAGGCAGAGGTGAGCTCACCCTGCAGGTGCTGGGAAACCATCTCCTCTCCTCCCCAGTTGTTCAGGTTTCTGTGGGGCAGACTGCAGAGCTGCTTGGCTTGTGCCTTTTGTGGCAAAACTCTGAGTTGTCCTTTCCCGGTTACCTGCCTGGCTRCTTTGCTGGTGGTTCAAACCTGCTCGGCCAAGGAGGGAGAGGGATGGGTGCAGCCCACAAGAAGCATTGGTTGGGAAGTTGGAGATTCCCTTTGAAAGACCACATACASCAAAAGAAAAAGGTCCCTTAGCCTGTCTCCCATTTTTTTTTTCTTCCAGCTTGAGGAAGAATCCAGCTGAGCGAATGAACTATTTAGAACTTATGGTAAGTGCAGAGCTGTTTCTACTGGTCTTTATCCCAAAGCATGTCAAAAGTCAAATCAGTGATCCAGCAGGTCCTAGGGAAATGGGACAACATGTGGGTGATTTTTCAGGCATGAAGGGATGGGTGGAGTGTGTCTAAGGTGGAAGGATGTGTTGATTTCATGGGTCAGGGTTTCTAGGTGCTTTCTCCCTCTGTCCTGTCTGCTCYTGGAGAGTTTAGTCCTCAAGGAATGGTAGTACAGCTGCCAAGGTGGGGTGTCCTGCTGGGGTTGAACCTAGAAATGCCAAAGTTCATCTTCTAGCTGAAGAATGGTGTCTTTGGGAGCCTGGGGAGGAGGCTGGTGTCCACCCCCAGCCTGTGTGACATCCCCCAGGGTCTGCACTTGGGTTTGTCTGTCCTCACGTGTCAGCTGACGTTGTCTTTGCTCTCCTTGGCAGGAACACCCTTTCTTTACCTTGCACGACACCAAAGAGACTGACATGGCCTCCTTTGTCACAGAGATCCTGGGGGAAGACTCCTAACTCCCAGCTCCCAGCTCCGTGCAGCCCCTCCATCCCGGCTTCCCCGCAGGAGAGCGAGCGAGGACTCGAGCTCACGGTGGTTTGCACAGATCACACCTCCCCGGCCCCATCTGGCCTCGCAATCTCTTTTCTCTTCACCCTGTGAAAGAAATCCCCCAGGATGAGCCCTTTGAAGCCAACACCTTCCCAGATAAGCCACGGAGACTGACGGCTCAGGAGCTCCCGGGACAGGATTTTGCCTGCGGTGCCTGAGCAGGCAGAGGGTGCCAGAGGCCATCTCCCCTCCCCAGTACCTGGTGCACAGCACAGGGGGTCTTGGTTTTTTTTGCTGCCTGGGGGAGACAGAGAATCAGTGCTGCTGTGCTTCTCCCACTCCTCTCCTGCCTGCCCAAATTCCCTTCCCTGGGGTCTGGTCTCGCTCGCCTTCCCTTTGTGCCTGGCTCTACCCCCAGGAGCCTATGCAGCTGTAAGGGGTTGTGGGGCTCYCTGGGCTGCTCTTCACACCAGAGGCTGTTTCAATGCCTGGCTCAACACCTTAAGGACCCTTTGAGGCAGTACCAGGTGGGGCATCCCTCTCCCTCAATCAGTGCTGCTCCCTTGGTGGGGGGGAAAAGGCATTTTTCCATGAGCCCACCGGGACACAAGCCGCAGCCCACGCTCTCCCCACGCTGCCCGTGGGACTTCATCCAGCATCCATCCCTTCCCTCGTGGGACACCCACTCTGCCTCTCCTCCCTCCAGCCCCGGGCTGGGAGGACACATCCCTGCTCCGGGCATCGCCTTCCGCAGCCCTGGCTGCCTCCACCTGCCCCGGCTCCCGGAGAAGACGCTGCTCCATCCGTTTTCCAACCTGGAGCTGATGTAAGACCTCGCACTGTGACACGCGCTCGTTCTGGAGCCTGAACTCGCCCCCCTCGTGTCCCAAACTGTCCCCAACCCCTCCGGGTGCCAGCGAGAGCCAACCCCAGGGGCTCGCCCGGGGCTGCCGGCAGTTGTACATTTGATGTCTATATATAATGGACTTTGTAACATGTTTCCTAGTTTTAATCTAACTCGCTATAAATTAAAGCCCTTCTGTGTGGGAGGAAGGAGGAGCAGTTCCTTCTCCACTGACAAATCCACTGTGAAAACCTGATGTGTTTCCCCACGCTCCCAGCCTGAGGAGCCAGGGGAGCAGGAGGGGTTTCTGGCTTCTACTGTACATGGTCACGGATAAACGCACCGGCTGTGGATTTTGTTGTTTTTTTTTTTTTTAAATAATTTGAGTTTTTCAGAAGGATTTTTTTTTTTTTCTTTTCTAATATATATTTGTGTGTGTGTGTATGTGTGCGCTATATATATATTATATATTTTTAAATCAATGATGAATGTGTGGATGTCTATGTGGCCAGCAGATTTGGTGGAATAGCATTTTTCTGGCTAAATTTGGGCAGGTGGGAAAGGGGTCACTAGAAAACACTTTGGCCTCAGATTACCTTTTTTTTTTTTTTTTAAAGAAATGCATCTATTTTTTAACTGAATCTTTTAAAAATCTTRCTCCTGAAATTCATGCCCTGGAGGTCTGGATTTCAGGGTGAATTTCCAGCGTTCAGGGTCCCCCCCGGATGAAGAATGATAGCCCCTTAAATTCATTGCTCCCACCTCCTGCAGTCCAGGGTTTGATGTGGTGCTGGGGGCCCCCTGCCCGGGAACTGGGGTGCTCCACACCATCTGTCCCCACAAGCTGCTCCTGGGAACGCTGCTTTGGGGCAAATGGTTTTCAGTCCTTAGGGCATCACACGGCCATGCTTTTCCCTGTGCCATCCCTCTGATCCCTGTCCTGAGTTGACAAACCCTGAGAGAACCAGCCCAGACAGAGCTGCCCAAACCCTGTTCAGCTTTGGTTCGACCCTGASCCCCCAGCCCACCTCTGGATGGAAAATAAGGAAGTGATTGATGTTCTCTATGTCTCCCTTCTCGTTGTGCTCTGCAAACCACCCGATGCTCACCTGTACCTGCTTGGTTTGAGCTGCTGAGATGTACAATTGTATTTTTTTCATAGTTGGTTACTTTGGATTATTTTTGTTTTGAGTTGAGCTTTGGGGTTTTTTCCCTTCTCTCTTTGTTTCAACCCCTTTCCCCTTCCTCTGTCTCACCCTTTTTTGGTGCTTTGGGGAATGGTGTTTATTTTTTTTGCATGCTTTTTATTTTTTTCTGCATTTCTCCTCCTGGAGAAAGTTCTGATTCCTGTATTTTGAGGAAAGGGAGCATCTGCCCTTTCAAACACGGGGGAGATGTCTCTGGGGTGGGCTTGGGCCCCTTTGGATGAACTGAGGCTTTGCTGAGGAGGCTAACACAGCACMTCCATGTGCCATCTGCCCTGCTTCATTCAACAGGGGTCTTACCTGTCCAAATCCCATGTCCTTCTTCACCTCCCTGCTTCCCTGTCCTGCCTTGTTCCCTCTGTGATGGCAGTTCCCTGGGGGGAGCCAGCTTGGCTTTAAGGTGGGTGAGGATTTTGACTCGCGTTGGAAGCCCCTCTCCCCTTGTACTTTTGGGAACGGTCTGTACCCCCCTCAAGCCCTGTCCTTGTTTTCAATAAAATTCACCCTCAAACTCAATTCTTGTTGCCTCTTGTTGCTGTTTGAGCCTCAGCGTTGGGCTGCTCGGGCTCCTGAGCACCCTGGGGCTGTTTGGGGCGGCAGCTGGGAGGGGAGTGAGTCCTCCTTTCTCCTTGTATTTTGGGGTGATGCTGCTCCTGATTTGGGAATTGTAGAACCCGGGGCYCTCCAAGCACCATCCCAGGAGTGGGACCCCCGGAGCATCCCCTCGGGAGCGCTGCCGCGGGGTCCCCAGGGTTCTCCTCCGCGTCCAGCCGGGCAGGAGGGTGGGGGCCGTGGGGTCCTGGGCGTGAGCCGTGGGGGGCTCACCGTGGATTGGGGATCCACCCGAGTCGGGGTCCCGGGGCAGCACGCGCTGCCCGCGGCCGCGAGGGGGAGGCAGCGCCCGGCGCCGGGACCCGGCGGGATCAACCGGGACAAGGCGGGATCAACCGGGACAAGGCGGGATCAACCAGGACAAGGCGGGATGTGCCGGGACACGGCGGGATGTGCCGCCCCCGGCGCGATGAGCCGGGACAAGGCGGGATGTGCTGGGACCCGGCGGGATGTGCTGCCCCCTCCGGGATGAGCCGGGACCCCGCGGGATGAGCCTCCACCGGCGGCGGGACCCGGCGGGGTCCCCCCTTTCCATCCCAACCTGCCGTGACCCCTCCTCTCAGCACCTCCAAGCCCTCCCTCGGGGATGCGTGGCCGGGATTAGGGCAGGGGGAGTCTGAGCATTGTCCCCACGGGAGACGGAGCTGCAGGTTTGGGCGAGGGTTGTGTGTTATTGGAGGGGGACAGGGAGCAAGGAAACAGCTCCTTTCTCAAATATTTTCGCTGTCAGCCCTCTCCAGGCAGAATCAGGCCGGGGACACCGGGACCCTCTAGCACCGGGATCTTGGTGCTGATGCTCTGCCTGGAGATGGGGTCGCGGGGGGGTCAGTGATGCTGGGCGGAGCAGGGAGCCCAGGAACACCCACCCGTGTGGTGTGGGGACACACTTGGAGGGGGTCTGACCTGCCGGGAGCTGGAGACTGCTCTGTTCCAATTACCAGCTTAATAGCTACATCGAGACCATTAAAAATGCATCAGTGCCTCCGAGGGAAGAACTTCAGGAGAAGTGGAAAATTCATCACTTTGAGTTCCCTTATTAGGAGAAAAGGTGTTTTTTTTCCCCCCATTTGTCTCAAACAGAGGCAAAAAGAGGTTATTTCTGCCTGGCGACTTCCCCACGGGACTGTCACGAGGTGTGAACAGGCAGTGCCCAAACCTGGGTGAGAAGGACACAGCTCCCACTGCAGAGACGGGAAAACTCAGCACACCCAACACAGGGAGAGGACATGGGGGCTGTAAGGGCTGCAGCAGCTCAGCCCTCCTCAAATGAAGGGCCAACAGCTTCCCCTGTGCTGGGAGSAGTCCCTCTAAGAGGGCAGACCCCAATGCACTCCCCCAGTAGAGTGTGGGTGTTTGTACTGGTCATACTGGCACTTTACAGGGCTGGTTCATCAGGAACTGCAGTGGTAGGACACRGAATAATGGTTTCAAACAGAAAGAGGGGTAATTTAGGTACAATACACAGAAGGAATTCTTCCCTGTGAGGGTGGGGAGGCYCTGGCACAGGTTGCCCAGAGAAGCTGTGGCTGCCCCATCCCTGGAAGCATCCAAGGCCAGGCTGGACAGGGCTTGAAGCAACCTGGGATAGTGGAAGGTGTCCCTGCCCACGGCAGGGGGTTGGAACTGGATCTTTAAGGTCCCTTCCAACCCAAAGCACTCTGTGATTCTGTTCTATGGTGGTTCTCTCCAGGAGCTCCTGAGCTGGAGCTCACGCTGTTCCTAAGAGCCGTGTGCGGAGGAGGGCTGGCTAATGGATTAGCAGGGGGTGTGATGATGCAGACAGTTTTCTGGGGCTGCGGGTTATTTATTTTGCTTAATTTTTCTTTTTTTTTTTTTTTTTTCCCCTGATGGTGGCTGAGCCCGTATCTAGGACAGGGGTTTTTTTTTTTTTTGGTTCAGGTGGCCTGTGGGCACCTTGCAGATCGATGGTGTAAATTAGCGAGTTCACGCAGGCCAGGGGTTTGTACGAGACGTGTTCAATCCTCCCCTAATAGCTGCCTCACCCAGAAACTTCCAACGCTCTTGTAGCACCTCAGCACTAATGAGCTGAAGCTGCAGAATAGCAATGAGACCTCAGGAATATGGATCATCCTTCCCTGGCCCAGCCAGAGGCTCTAAAATCGTTTCAGCTGGCACCCGGAGGGACCAGCGCAGCCCAGCAGGGAGGGAAGGGTGTAAGTGAGGTGCATTGCTTGGAGAAGGCCTTTGCTGCCCACGATGAGCTGCTGGGGATATCTTCCATCCCTCCTCTCCAAACAGAAGGGTAGGTGGCTTGTTTTGAGGTGAGGCCAACTCAAACTCCGGTTTACCAGAGTTTACCGAAACACATCCRGGTGTTTTGGTGCCCTGCCTTTCCCCTCTGATAATTGGTTATCCCTGGATATGAGTTTCTATGCGCTGCTCTGTTTTCACCTCTGGCTTGGATAAAGCACCTCCAAGCATTTTCTGCCTGGTTTGCAAATCCAGTCCCAGCGTGTGCGTATTCATGGAGCGAGTTGTGTGACTGCTCCGCGTGCAGCTGCTTCGGGAATTGCACCGGGACCACCAGCAACTCCCCATCATCGGAGTGCTGGAAAACCGCGCTGATTTTTCCGCCGGAGCCCCRAACCAGGGGAAAACTCCTCGCCCAGCGAACGTGAACCTCCAGGCTTCCCTCTCAGCTTGAAATTCCTATGGATTTGTCAGGGGCGGGAATGCTGGTGGGGAATCGTGGGGGTGGGAGAAGGAAGCCTGAGCCGCGCAGAGCCTGAAAATATCAAAGCTCGAGGCGAGCGCTCCGGGGGTGACCGGGGAGGTCACCTGGCTGCGGGGAGCCCCGGTCCCCTGGCGGGTCCGCCGGGAGCCTTCCCAGCCCCGCCAGCGCCGGCTCTGGCCCCTCACACGCTGCGTTAACCTTTCTGGAAATACCAAGCGGAGCTGGAACAGGCTGTTTATTTCCAGACGCCGGGAGCTGCAGGCACGTGGGCAGGGGGCTGAGAGGAGCCTGGCGAGCCAGGGTGGCTTTTGCACTTGATTTACGTCTCGGGGCGGAGGAGACAGAAACCTTGATGAACCAAAGCTGCTGCCTCGATATCAGCCGTGTTTTCCTGACTGTCACTCCCCACTCAGGGCCGCTTGTCTCTCCTCGGGTGATACACTCTTTTCTTCTTATTGAGGCTGAGATTTCATAAATAAACCCCAAGGTTTCAGACAAAAGCTCTAGCTTGGGTGTGAAGCTGCCCCAAATGCCGCAAATTGCGTGCGGCTGCTCCGAGCACTGCTGCTCTCCCCAGTGAGACAATCAATTAGCGTTTCCCAGGTCATCCCGACCCTCTGCAGGGGCCCTGCAGATCATCACTGCCTGCAACAGGTCCGTGCCGGCAATGAGGAGCTGATGAACGAGCTGAGGACGTCCCAGGATGTGGCTGTGCAATGGAAACGGTGCCGGCGAGCCCTGGCTGTGGCAGGAAGGGTTTGGCTCCTGTGCTGCTGCCCCGATCCCAGGAATGGGAGCCCCAGGGATGCTCTGTGCCTCGTACTGGCTGTGTAAATACACAGCAGCTGCCGGGAATCGATCCGGGCTGGCTCTGCACAGCTCCGGGGGCAGGGAGAGACCCGGCAGAGCCGGGCTGGAGCGATGGGTAGCGTGGTTGGGTGGAATTTTGGGAGCCTGGGGTAAGCCAGGGGGATGCAGAGGCGCTGGTGGCTGCCAGGGTTGTGCTGGTGTGAGGTGAAGGGGTGGCAGTGGGAATTCTCAGGCAATGGTGCCTCCAGCTTGTCTTCTCACCCCAGTGTTTTTCATAGGGGTGTGGGGTGGATCTTTTTGGAATCTTATGCCATTCCTCTTATCAGGAACCTCTCCAAACAGCCCCAAAGCRCTCTGGGGATCCTGGTGACAGCACCCCTGCTCCCAAAGGCCACCATGGCTTCTGACCTGGCCACTTCCAGCTCAGAGGGGGTGAGCTAGGGTCGGGACCTTGTGGTGTGAGGATTCTCCTGCCTTGCTCTCACCTTTGCCATAACTTGGAGTGGAATCCATGGGAATTTGGGTTTGCTGTAGGCTGGAGTGCCTGCTTGCTCCATGGGAGACCTCAGCCAAGGCCAAAAGGCGGGGTTTAGGGGTGCAGAGCACCCTCTGTGACCTGCATTTGGGGGGATCCTTCCTCTCATGGAGGAGGCACCAGCCCCACAGRGCTTTGGTTGGGGTCTCCACTCTCCTTTCACTGCCCTCCAGAGCTGAGTCYTGTCGAGAGGAGGACGTGTCCTTCCTCATCATCCTGCCCCACCCTGAGTTTCTTTAATTACAGCTTTGGGAGRGATCTTCCCCTTTATTCCCCCAAATCTTCTGATTAATTAAAATCCCCGATCTGGGCCAGCAGGAAGCAGCTGTTGCCTCTTTGCAGCGAGCTCGGGTGTGCTGCAAGCTGCCAACCTGATTGTGGGCCACGCAGGGACAGGACAGGGACGCTGCGGGGACAGGGCTCACACAGAGCTGTGGGGCACTGGCCTTGTCACTGGCACACCTGGATTCTCCAGGCATCCCGAGGGGATGCCGAGGGGAACTGGCTGCTGGGACCAGCCTCGCCTTGCCCACGGGAGGGTTGAAATCATCTGAGGTGTGAGTGAGGAACGAGGACTGCATYCCTCTGCATCCTTCACACCATGGAGCCCTTCCAGGGGGGACGCAAACAGCCTGAGGGCACCGAACTCAAACCCATTTTGGGTTTGTCCAGCTCATGACCTGGAGAAGGGCTGGATAATGCAGATGGATGGAGGTGAAGCTGGGGCTGGGATTGTTCCTTGAGCTTTGCCCCTGGGATCCATGACGTGTCTGGMCAGGGTCAGCTATTATTCCTTCTCTCCTTCAGAGGAATCCCATCGGGAGCTGGCTGCAGCCCTGCAGGATCCGAATCCATCACTGGCTCCTCCCAGGACTCCTGGGACACCCCTGCCACYCCCGTGTCCCCATTTTTGCCACAGCTCGGGGACATTCTGCAGACCTCTGCAGTCTCCTTATGTTTTCTCCCAGAATTAGCCCGGAGAGGTCACTTTACCCCTCCCTGCCCGCCTGGGGCAGACATTTCTGCACTGATCCATCCTCAAAGCAACAGGGAATTGTCAGGAACAATCAGTGAACTGGTGGTGTCAACTTTAYCACGGCTGATGTGTCTCTTCTTAATGAAACTTGTGGAAGAGAAAAGCGGAAAAAAAAAGGAAAAGGCTGCTGACAACAGAGGTATTATTTCACCTCGGATTTACCGGCGCATGCATTTTTCATTCATGGAAGAGACTGATATGCAGATTTATTCGGAGCAGAGCAGGTACAGCCCTCAGTGGATCAATTCCTGCAGCAGGCTAAGGAGAAAGGGATTTGGCTGAGCAAACAGCCATGCAAGGCACTTCCCAAAGCCAGCCCCAAATGTTGTGCCCAAGATGGGCTAAAACGCCAATCATCTTTTTTTTTTGTTCCCCACCAAATCTATGCTCTTTAGCCCCAGTTCTGTTCCTGTTTTCGGCCAGGGGAGATTTCCACYGACCTTTATGGCCCGTGTCTCCCATGTGTTTCAGCTGGGGTGGCCTGGGTTGACTTTGTCCTTCTTCCAGCTCTGCTTTGCTGGGGACCCAGTGCTCGGTGCCCCCRGGGTGGCTTCCCCCCTGCCCTGGTTTGGAGAGGCTGAATTTATATTATGGCCAATATATATATAACATATGAAATTGTATTATTTATGTTGAGGTGGCTACTTCAGGAGACCCTTCATCCGTCTGTCAGATGAGTTCTGGCTCCTTGATCACCAAAGTCATCCCTTGAACATCCACACCAGACCCAGGTGTCTCTTACTGGTGACTAAAATTTGGCCTTTGGAYGTGTCTGAAGCTCTTCTCCCTCCATACACAGCACATTGTGGTCTCTCTGCGATTCGGGGGGCTTGGCTCCCCTGGGGGAGGACACCTTCTAGAAGCCAAGCAGAGTTTAATCTCCCTGCAGTGATGAAAGGGAATCCAAAAAAGTATTTGAGATGTTTTTCCYTTCTCATTAGGAATGGAAGACAGGAGTCTTCTGTCTTCTGGGTACTATACAACCAGCATGAATTATTTAGGACCAAGCATCTCTCCGATAAATAATTTTTTTATGTGGGGAGATTAAGTCTGAATTTTTAAAAAAATACGAAAACAAAAGCAATTTCTCTCTCGTAAGTCCTCATATTTCACACAGCAAAGAGATCCCAGGCATCCATTCCCGTATCGATCAGCAAATAGGTCCTTGTATAGATTTAGTTCACCCAACCTTGTTTAATTTTGGATTCATTGATTCAAYGCAAAGATCTAGATGAAAAGCAAGTGGGCTGTTTCCAGTGCTGGTGATGCTATTTTTAAATAAATCTAGTGCATGCTAAAATAAATATGCAAAACATTTTGTAAGGCCGTATAGGGGTGGGGAGAGCAGATGTACTAAAATATTTAACAAACTTTTTCCCGATTTCTCGAAATGCATGTTTCATTTAGTAAACGCTCGTGGAATTTAATCTCACCCAATATTTGCTCCCAGGCTGTCCCGCACCCATTGTCTGGGGTGAGCAGGAACGTGGGACCTTGGAGGAGCTGTCTGTGTGGTGACATTGGTGGCACATTTAAATGCAAAGCTCATTAACCGTGTCTGGGATTTTTTGTTTGTTTCTCCCTTTTTTTATGTTCACGTTCGTTACGAGAGCAAGAGATGAAACACCCATCTACAATTCCCTTTCATCTCCAGGCATGTTTGGGTTTTTTTTTTTCTCTCCTCTTGCTCAAATGACAAAGTTTCTCATTTGAAATTTTATTTGATTTCAAAAGATGAGAAAGAATTAAAAGCATCTTCAAGGAGGYTGGGCTCACCTTACTCTATCCAGGATCCTTCAGAAGGAGGATGAGTGACTTGGCAAAGGCTCCTGCCCCCACAGGATGGAGTTCATCCTGGGGTCAGAGCTGCATCCCTGCTTTTCCTTCACCCGGGGTGACCATCYTGCAGATCCTACAGATCCCAGCCTGCTTTCCTGGGAAACAGCATCCCACCCTGGGCGTACGTGCCTGCCTCCTTGAAGCCCTCTGCTTTCAATCCAATCAAATTTAATTGAATCGTGGTTTTGATCACATCTGACGGTGGCAGAGATCTTGCTGATAATCAGATTCCCATGGGTGACATGGAAACGGGGCTGGGGRAGGAGGGAGGAGAGACAGGGCCTTGTGTGGTGCCACTTGGTCCTTCTGAGACGCCAGAGAAGGGACAGGGCAGCCAGGCTCCATCCACCTGGAGTCAGGTCATGTTTTGGGGATGGCTGAATTTGCTGCCTGTCTCAGGGGGGACTGAACCAGGCAGGTTTTGGTTAAAAAAAGGGCAATTTGCTTGGCAAAGCCCTGAGGTGGCTCCATCCCGCTGTGGGTRGGAGCACATCCAGCATCCCCCAGCACTCCTGGTACCTGGCTTAGCCTCATCCCGACCTGCCTGGGGTCTGTGCAGGGATGTGGGCTCAGCTCTCTGCACATCTGCTATCGCTTGCACACGTGTGTGGCAGCGGATGGCAGCAATTAATTACAGAAATTCACGTGTGATTTACATGAATTCAACTGGAAGTGCAGCCCCTGGGATGGGGGGAATTCTCCTTCCCCCTGCTCCAGATGCCTTTCTGTCAGCAAGTGTTCCCCGGGGCCTTTGCTGTGTGCGTGATTTTGGGGGTAACGAAGCAGGTGGGAGAGAGTGAGAGCCTCTCCTCCATCCCTGGTCCTTGGCAGCAGCTTGGGCATGGCAGGGAAGGTGTCAGATCCTGAACGGGGCTATGGCTCCTCACCCGAAACACTGGGAATTTTCCCTGAAGTTGGGGTCAAAACAATGTAATCATCCACCCTGACCTCAGCTTCTCCCCTGAGATGTTGGARGGACTCATGTCCACCATTACAGGTGCCAGTGCTGCTGACCCTGGGGCACGTGGGGGTGAGGAGGTGGGGCTCCACAATGCAACCCCAATACCTGCAGAGCTGGGATATGGTGTTGCTATTGCATGAGACCACGAGCCTTGCACTGAGTTTGCAGTTTGCCAGGACAGAGGCTTGGTGGACCTGCTCTGCCTGAACTTTCCTTGACCTTGCACAGCTCTGTTTCCCTCGGTTTAGATGCTACAGCAGTTTTTCTCACTGAGCAGGTGGCTGTGGCTAATTTATCTCATTGCTGTTTGCGTGATACAGCCCTGTGGTTTAATGCATCTAATCACCTTGGATGCACCGATCAGAGAATCCCAGAACGATTTGGGTTGGAACTTCGAGACCATTCCCTTCCAACCTCCCTGCCATGGGCAGGAACACCTTCCACTAGACCAGGTTGCTCCAGAGGAGGATGGAGGGATGTAGTTGTGGAGTGTACATGAGAAAAGAGACTGCAGTGTGCCGACTCGGTGCAGGAGATAGCAACAAGCCAAGAGATGCAAATATCCTGGCCAGAAGGAAGAGAGAACATTGCCAAGACAAGCAGGTGTCCAACAGAGCAGTGCTGGGCCTGGAGGAGACTGGGGGAGTCTGGAAAAGAATGACTAGGTCAAGAAACTGAAATGTTACAGCTAGAAATAGAAGGGAGCAAGTGATATTTGTATGAAGGCATGAAGGAATCCAGCCCTGAGATCCCCAGCTCCTCATGCTCAAGCCTTTCCTCTTAAACCCAACACAAACCATCTTAATGGCTCGTCCCAGCTCACCCCACGAGAGGATGGAACCGGGCACTTCCACTGGTCCACTGGCTTGGTTCACACTTCCACTGGTTTGGTTCAGATCAATAATGAGCTAATTAGTTGCTATGGAAATGTAATGTGGGAGAACTTTGGGGAGGAAAAATTATAGGTAATTTTTATTTGTTTGGGCCCTGTTCCTATAGCAACAGGAGAACTTGTCACTGACTTCCAGTTGGTTTCCATGGAGTTGGCTGCTAGTTCTGGGTTATTAATGCCTCCAAGCGTGAAACAACTTACCTAGTAGGACTGTTGGATTGTCCTCCATCATCCATGGGAACTTTGCAGTTTGCCAAAGTCGGGGTGGGCCTTGCTCTCGCAGTGGAATGTGCACGCTCCCAAAAGTTGGGCTGGAGAGTTCGTCATCAACAGACACAGTGCTGGAAGGATCGATTATTCTATCCCTCTCTTGAAATGAAGACATCGTGGAATGAATAATCCATCACTCCATAGCCTGTTCTACTCGCAGCGTTGCCTGATTTTTAATTGGATTTTCTCCGGCTTCGGCTTCCAGATGCTTGGCGTTGATCTGCCTTTCTCTGCTAAATTAAAAAGTCTTTTAGCACCTGGCAGTTTTGCTGTAAAGGGACTTACTGTAATTAAGTCCCTTCTCATCTCACCACGGCCGGTTCTCCTGCATGAAGCCGTTTGTTTTCCTCCAGCCCCGCGCCCGACGCGTCGCCCGCGCCTGTGCTTTGTGAACAGAAGGGGTGTGGTGTCTGCTTTGCAGAGGGTTGGAGCTCTGTCGAGGGACCTCTCCAAACTCCTCCAGAAGCCGAGCCTTGGAACCAGACCAAACAGTCCTGAACACGGAAGGGACTGGATTCGGGAGAGATTGGTTTTATGATAGGTTGTAATTTCCCTCCCACCAGCGAACTCCTCAGCTTTCCATACGTGATAATTACCCAGTAGGAGCTAAAATGTCTCTCCCCACTCCCCACTTATCAACCCATTCTCCACTTTGAAGGCATCACCACTTCTTTCCAGAATGCCCTGGCCAATTGCTGCAGCCAAGCGAGCTCGGAGCGCCTGCGCATCCTCTGTTGGTTTGGAAGATGGTGCAACATCCACCCCCCCTCCCCGGGGAGAGCGATCTCGCTCCAGCCTTGGAGGCAAARGAGTTGATCAGCCTGTGGATAAACCTTTAATGGTATTTGGCTGAGTGCACCACGCAGTCGGAAGGGAGGCACGAAGCAAAGGGCAGCTCCTCGCAACCAGCCCTTCCTCGGATCTCTTGGCAAGCTCTGCTGCTGGCCCCCAGCTCCGCATGCTGTGCTCGCAGCTGCTCCGTCCCCGGCGTGAGGCACAGCCCAAATGCCTCGAAGCGAGGGTGCAGAGGGGGATGGAGGGCGAGTCTGAGATGAAGGCTGGCTGTGGAGGCAGGAGGAAAGTCCCAAACCACCCAGGCAGGGTCTGGCAAAGCCRGCGAAGCCAAACCTTCAAGATGGAAGAAAGGCTTCATCCAAGAGTTYCTGCATCCCCTCAGGGCCACTTGATTTGCAGATAAATTATGTAAGAAATCCCTCTGCAAATTCTGTGTTTGTTCTTCCATATGTTTCTTTCCAATGGTGGTACCCACGGAGGGAGAGACTTAGGAAGTTCTGTATTTAGGCAGCTGGCAATGTTGGCTTTAGCACAGATGGGCCGCTGGATAGAGAGTGTCAGCTGGGTGAAGGGGGCACATCCAGCACACTGGGAACCAGCTCCAGGTTGGGAATCCAGGCTGGGGGCCCAGGGGATGAGAGCAGCAGGTGTCCAGGAGGTGACGTGCTGGGAATGCACCGTGTTGTCCCTGCCTCGGGGCAGCTCCCAGGGTCTCTGTGCCCATATCAGTGTCTTGGCTATAAATAACAGGGATGTTCTGGGTGGTCACCTCCAGCCTGGCTGTGACCCATGACTCACCGGCTTCCTGTCCACAGCAACGCTATGGACTGACTCATGGCTATGGGAGTGTTTCACCCTGATCCCACAGCCCTTTGATTTCACCAGACACCCTCACGTACTTACAAACGAGAGATCTCCATCTCAGGGCTGTGAAAACTGGTGACATCCTGCAAAGCCATGTGGCAGATGGTGCTTCCTCCYGAGCTTCACCTGGTTCTCCTCCACCCCTTCCTTCACCTGTGGCTGGCAAGAAATGCTTCCTGGCTTGGTTTGAGCTGCAGATCGCCCGAGCTGGGCTTTGCTTCCCTTGCGTTGTTGCAGCCCCTTGCAAAAACCAGCATTTTCCCACTTAATATCCCAGCCTTCCTGAGCCTGGAGCAGCCATGGCTCTGCACCAGAACAGGCATGTGGCCTCATGGAGGTGTGAGGAGGTGATGAGGGCCTTGTTCAGCCATCCAGAAGCTGTTTGAAGCAGCATCTGAAGAGGAGYCAGACCATGGAAAGTATCCAACACCTGGAAAGGGTGAGACCAGCCTTTGGAAAATGGCTTTGAGCCACAGAATCATGGAACGGTTTGGGTTGGAAGGACCTTAGAGATCATCTAGTTCAACCCCCTCGTCACAGGCAGAGAAGTTGTGTCCCCAATGATGGTGGAGCTGCTTTGCTCCGAGCATCCGTCACCATCACGGCATGGCAGGGGAAGGATGGCGTGTGCCATGGCACGAGGCAAGGCTGGTGCCAGCTGAGAGAGCCAYCCCTTGGGGATGTGATGGCTCCTGGCATGTCCATGCAGGGCTCCTCTCTTCCAGCCCATGCCCGTGCTCTGAGGGACGTGGTGGAGCCACCTCGGAGGGGTGTGATGGGAAAGGGCGGCGTGGCTGTGGTGAGCACTGGGGATCCCGCCCGGCTCCGCGGGGACTGTGGTGGGAGGASGACGCAGTGTTTGTTTGTATGACACACGAGCACATGCTTTTGCTCTGAGTAACCCTCTCCTGCCAGAGAATGGAGCCTCCTGCCGTGCCTTGTGCTCCCAGGGAGGTCGGTGGGAGATGTGGGGCCGCGGGCGTCGTGTCCTGGAGTGTGGCAGCCACATCCAGTTCATGGGAGCTGGAAGCAGGAGGGTGGCCATGGAGGAGCTCCATGCTGGGACAAGCCTGGGTCAAGCTCCTCATCATCCAACAGCTCTGCCATGACTGCAAMAGGCAGGTTTGGGTTGTCCTCCACAAAGTAGGCGAGACCTGTTTGGGTACGATGTTGTCCRAACCCCCTGCTCCAGGTTCTGCTGCCCCCAGCCCTTTGTGACGTCTTCAGCCAGCCCTGTTGGGAGGTTCTCTGGTGCTGAGGTGTCCAGGTGGCCTTGTGGTGAAGCCTGGGCTCCTTCCCACCACTTACCTCAGCCCCCTGACGCCCCCAGGATTTGTCCATGCCGTGAGGGTCAAACAAACCTTAGAGCAGCTGAGTTATAGAACCACAAAACGGGTTGGGTTGGAASGGATCCCAAAGATCATCTTGTTCCAGCCCCCTGCCATGGGCAGGGACACCTCCCACTAGACCAGGTTGCTCCAAGCCYCATCCAACCTGGACTTAAACACCTCTTCATGGTTCCCTGATTTTCCRACCACGTTGCTGGTTTTAACCAGGCGCAGCTTGGACTCGGAGCATGCTGTGTCCCTGCAGAGCTTGGTCCTGGAGCAGCTCAGGAAAGGGGAGGGAGCAGCATTTGTCCAAAAGCCTCATGTGTGACCTCACRGCTTCAGCCTAAAATAAAACTGAGGAGCATGAAGGTGTGTTACACCGTCAGATATCAGAGCCACGTTGGAGCAAGCCCAGGCTGGATTAGTCCTGGATGAGAAAACCCTTTTACCTTTAGGAACGGCCACAGCAGACCCGATCCTGCACAGAGGACTTGCTGGCAGCCTCTTCTCCTCACCAGCTGTGGCCAAGGGGAGGTTGCATGTGCCAAGGGGTGGATCTCCTGCAGCCTCCCRTCCACTCCCTGCCCGCTGACAGCCTTGCGTCACTGGGAACATGTCTTTCCAGGTGAGCCTGGGAAGGTGTTTCCTGTGCAGCCACTAACCAGTGGTTGAGCAAGCGCTGCTGGCTGAAGGCAGGTTCTCCTCCTTCCCCAGTCCTTTCCCTGCTCTCGATCCATCCATGGGGAAAGGTCTCTGAGCTGCCAATGTTCCCAGGCTCCTCAGCCTCACCCACGGGAGGAGTGGAGACGTGGTGGTGAGGCTGGCCCTGGAGGGGTGAGGTCTTCCTCCACTGCTGCTTGGGAGGCAGGAGCATGAGGAGAGCTCCAGGAGCCATCACAGGAGCTGAGTGAGCGTGAGTCCATACGGATGAGTCGGGATGGGATGGGATGGGATGGGATGTGATGGGATGGGATGGATGAGCACCTGCACCTTCACCTCCCACCCAGGTCCAGGCGTCTCCTTGATTGCCAGGAAGGGGCATTTGGAGGTTCAAAGCAGGGATCTGCAGCAGTCCATGTCTGCTGGAAGTGTCCCAGAGGCTCAGGGGATGAACCAGCCGTCTCCCATGGGACCCAGAAGGGTYAGGAGGAAATCTGGGTGTTTTTCTCCAGAGCTGGGCTCCACCTCTGTCCCCAACGGTGAAGGGAGGAGTGGATGTGGTGGCCTGGGGGTTACCTCGGTGCTTGAAGGGACTCAAGGTGGTTTCCTGGTCTAGCTTGGGGTGCAGCAATGTGCTCCAGACCCAAGCAGGGCTTTTCTTTCCTGGCTGGTGCAACAAGGCAAGACYGGGTGCTTGTTTTTGGAGAAACTGTGTCTGCAAAGGGGTTTCCTTGCTCTCCTTTCCCAAATCACCACAGACTTTTCCATGCCTGTTCCTGGGGGCTGTCTGCAGCACGCTGGGCTGTCTCTGACAGGACTCCCTGGACTTCTGGGCACTGACAGGGGTTTTTTTCTCTTTGTATGGACAGGTCATTTTGTGTCTCCCATAACCTGCAGGGCAGGTTGTCCCAGGGCTGGTGCCTCTCTGGGGATCCCACCCTCTGTGTCTGTGCCAGTGAGGTGCTCCCAGTGTCCGGGGCTCCAGGGGYGCTGCCGTGGGGCTCTGACTCTGGGCAGGACCCACGAGGCCGTGTTCCATCTCTAGGACACCGTGCTCTGTTCTCCCTTCTCCATCCTGTTTAAACTTTCATCTCCCAATCAGCTTCTGCAGCAGAGCAAACATCGTCTGGTAATTAATCTGCACAGATGGGCTTTGTTTGAGCAAGCTGGTGYGCACCGGCCGCAGAGCAGGGTGCAGCAGGGGGCTGGGGCGGGGGCAGCTCGCCACGCCCTGCCCCAGGCTTTTCCCCTGTCCRGGAGATTCCTGGGATCACCGGATTTCTGGACCAGTGCTTGGAGCTGGGGTGGTCCAGGGCATTTGGTTTTGCTGAGAGAGAGATGTGAGAAAATAGATTTTGTGGCTGTGACACCCTGATGGAGCCAGGGATGGAGGGAGGGAGGAGGCTCCCACTCCTCTCTTGGGTGCTTCTTGCCTCCTCTTGAGCCTCTGTGGTCAGAGCAGCCAGGTTTGAAAATGGAAAATGTTAAAATGCTGTCAAAGATCTCGCCCAGAAAAACCTCAAAGTAAATGGGAATCTGCATCTCCCAAGAAAAAAAAGCTCCTTTTGGAAGCCCTCAAGTGCTTCGATACCCTTGAATTATTTTTGCTCCCCTGGTAATTATTGCCTCAGTTTGTGCTGAATTGGCAAAGAACTCCTGTTGCCCCAGAACCTCATTTTTCAGGTGAATTGCTGTTGTCTGATGTTTTTTGCAGCAGTGGTGGCTGCAGGGRCTTGCAGCCACCATGGCCATGGCTGAGGTAAGAGGAGGCAACTTCCCAACCCCATTAGCACCGGGTCTGATTCCTTGAGAACTCAGGGCCCTGCCTGCCCCTGCCCTATCCAGGGAGTGCATTTTTGGGGACAACCTGGAAACATGGAGCTCTGTCCTGAGCCCTTTTGTGGCTGAGCCCAGCCAGCCATTAGGGAGGGAGACCTCTCCCCCACCCACATCTGCTGGCTGCAGGTGACAGATGCCACGGAGCTGGGCAGCTCCATGTGTTTATAAACCCCAGCCGAGCAGAGCAGCACTCCCCAGCCTCGGAGACTCCCACCTGCCTGGCAGCCGGATCCGAACACGAGCTGCCCTCCTCCCTGGCCTCGATTCTGCTCCGCCGCCGGCAGCTGGGGCTGCTCTTGTTTTTAATAGAGCATTTCTAGATTACAGCAAGTGACAGGAGAGTGATTTGCGATGGGTCAGGTTTCCTGCCCTTTCTCTCATAGCCCCGGCTTATGAAAATATGCTCCCGCTGGGATTGCTCCGGGTCCATCTTTGCTGGCCCGTTCAAATCCCTCTTTATTATTTGTGTTAGGAGGGCTTGGGAAAGTTTGCTGCTTGCTGGCACCAGTGCCCAGCAAAGCCCAGTCCTTGCCACGGCTCCAGGATGGGGAACATTGATTTCCATCCCCGGGGAGATGAAGGGAGGTGCCCTGGGACACTCAGGCAGGGAACGGTTCACCTCGACACCACTGGAGGCGAGACCTGGCCCATCCCAGTCCAGTTTCACAAAGACTCCTCTCTCGTGCCCTGTGTGTGCTTTGCCTGTATTTAGAGGTCCTGATCTCACTGCCTTTATAAAAATCCCTGGTTCAACAGGGAATCTGTTGGCTTTGGCACGTGTCATGGGGCTGGTTTTGGTGGGGATTGATGTCTGAGTGGGCTGAGAGCCTCATGCTCCAGTGGCCACGGGTTTGGGGGAGCCAGGAGCTCCTGCAGATCCTGGAAACATCAAATGAGCAATTAACTGAGGCTGATGAAAGGATCTGAGGGAAGAGTTCGATGCAGGACGCAGCATGGATC
The DNA here is from genome assembly GCA_018881555.1 of Amblyornis subalaris. Lineage (NCBI taxonomy): Eukaryota > Metazoa > Chordata > Aves > Passeriformes > Ptilonorhynchidae > Amblyornis > Amblyornis subalaris. The sequence goes on from JACAXG010000028.1 coordinate 2,994,255, forward strand.
ACATCCACCATTCCCCACCACCCTGGCATGCCATGCCCTGCCTCCCTATGGATTCTCCCTGCTTTGGGAGATCTCAAAGGGCTTCMCAACCACCAGCAAATGGAGATTTTACTGGGGGATCAAGACTGCCTCTACTTTCCAGAGAGGGAAACAGGAAGGGATGAGATGAAAAGTTCACCCAAGCCAGTGCAAAACCTCAGCAGCAGATCCCAGCCCCAGCCTCCAGCATGGCTGCAAATCCTCCTGCTAATCTCTGCTTCACTGAGGAGCACTGGGGGATTTTTAGCAGTCCCGTTGAGATTACTGTCATTTTCCTCTCCTTAGTTGCTCTCCACCTTGGCAGAATCGATTTCTTTTATTGCTTCAAGCTTTCACTGCGGTGACAAAGCTACRAGAAGATCCCTTTCTTCTGCAGGACCCCTCTTAAAAATCCAAGGAAGCATCCTTAGCACAGACGAGTGGATGCAACTCTATTTCCCAGTGCTAAAGTTGCCAGTTCTTCCCTCTGAGAGCACTTCAAGCACTTCCACTCCAGCCTGAGAGAGGTACAGCACAGATCTGGCTGAGAAAAGGACATTTCCAGGACCTTCAGGAAGACAAGGAGAAGGATCCTTGCAGGATGGGGTGGCTGGGCTGAGCCGGCGCCGCATGCATCCCGAACGGGTTGGATGTGCTGGTTCCTGGCTGCATCCCTGCACCGTGCTGGGGCTGGGCTGCCAAGCTGGAAGGAGCCCAGGGAGAGAAAATTGGCTGGCAGAGGATCCGGCGAGCAGTGAAGAGCTTGTTGCTCAGGCAGGAGACTGCCAGGTGTCCCAGAGCTCCGGCCTCTGCTGAAGGTCCCCCTTGTCCAGGGATGGTGTGGGCAGAGCTGTGGTACCCAGCCTGAAAGGACCTGAGGAACCACAGCTCAAACCCAGCTGGGAATCATGGAAATGCAAGTCCTGGCTGTTGCCACCTGCAAGGGGACTGTGCTGCAGTGTCCCAGCACGGCACAGCCCTGAGCTCGGCTCCCGGTGCCTCTGCCCGGGCTCCCAGGGCGGGGAATCATCCTCTCTTGCCAGTGGCAGCCCTTTGGGTGGCTGAGACACTTCTGCAACGGCAGGACCTGGCTTTGAGTCTGATCCTGACCTGGCAAGGCTCTGCTAATGCAGCTCSTGGATTGGAGCCAGCAAAGCCGGGGTGGAATTTCACCTTTCTCCACGGAGGGAGATGCTCAGAGACTTGGATATGATCAGGCAACAGCTCTCYCCTGCTCAGACATCACTCTGATTCCCCAAGCCAAGCGGCAACGGGAGCTGCTCTCCCTGCAGGAACTGTGGGGTGGGATTGGCTTGTGGCACAAACATGGGCTCAGCCTCCCAAAATCATTCAGGAGCGCAAATCTTTGCATGCTGCAAGCACAACATGGATGGATGTGGTGGGTTGTTGGTCAGGATCAAGGAGATACATATCTGAGCCATGGCAGGGTGGGCAGGCAGGGGAAAACGTTCAGGGTCTTGTTTGAGACCCGGAGCTGTGAGCAGCCTCCGTCCCTCCTCTCTCCCCCTCTGAGCTGTTCCCAGCCCTGTGGGCATCTGCTACCAAAAGCAGGTAGGGAAAATCCTCCACTGCGTTTAGAGGATTTTAGAGAGAAATGGGGAAACTGAGACATGGAGATGTGCTGAAACTCATGCCAGAAATTAATCTCAAGTGCTTGGACTCCCTTGGCTTATGTGTCCCTCTGTCTTCTCCCTCCTTCTCTGGGCTGAGGGGGTCAGGAACAAGGTAGAGTCCCATCTTCATGAGGAAAACAGAGAGCTCCATGTCCATAGCCTGGATATGCAGCAAAAACATTTGCAAGATGGAAAAGGTCCGGAGAGGCTGGTTTCCAGGAGAGGTTCTTGGATGCTGAAGGACCCAGAAATGCCAAAAAATTCAATGGCTGTAGCAAATCTAGCGATCCAGCAGGTTTGAAGATGCAGAGGTRGATGCTTTTCCAAAAGGGAGGGAAGGGGATCTGGGGGGTGGGAAATCTCCCTGGCAGTTATGCCATCCCTCTAGGAAACAGGATGCCAGTCTGAAGGAAGAAGCCCCAAACCAACTTCCACCCCCCCGATTAAGCAGGAGGAGACAATAATAAAAGCGCAGTGTCCCGACAAATATAATTAACAGGGGAAAAAAAGAGATTTTTCAAAGTTTGGGTCCTCAGCAGCAATGTTTTATTCATGGCCCGGCAGGGAAGTGCTGGCGGTGCCATTAATTATGGGAGCTGCCTGGTGCCGCGCCTGCTCCGGCGAGCTGGGCTCGGCTTTATCATCCTGACACATGGAACCGGGAATTGGGGCAGCCTGGGAGCCTGGGGGGCCACCGTGCCCATGGGCACGAGCCTCGCTTCTCCTCCCTGCGACCATCCATGCTGCTGGATGTCCTCGGCCATCCGGAGGGTCCTGCCGCCCCTGCCGTGCTCGGGGGATGAGCATCACATTCCCAAAAAACGCGGAGGTGGATGGAGGGTGGATGAGCAGCCCCAGGGATCACCACCCTCCCTCCAGCTGAGAAGATCTTGGCAGTGCCACGAAAGCAGCACAAGTTCACGGCTTGGTCAAAGACCCAAATCAAAAAGGATGGTGATATAAAAAAGCACATTCAAAGCACACCTAAAGCGCTGGTTGGAACCATCCCTGGGCTTGGTGCAGCCGCAGGAGCAGCTCACAGCTCTGATTATTTCCTATTCTGGGAAGTCTCCCCAGTAACTTTCCAGAGAGGTAATAAATAAAATATTTAGTGTTCAGCAAACTAAAGCAGGTGCAAGAACAACACAAGTAGGAGAAGGGACTTGGGAAGGGTCCCTGTGGGACTTGGCTGCAGCTTCCAGGGAAGTGAAGAAGAGGGACCAGGACAAATGGGTCCAGTCTGGGAGGAAGGTGACCCTGCAGCAGGACATCCCTGTGCATCACATTTATATCCCTGGAAATGTTCAAGTTCAGGTGGGATGGGGCTTGCAGCAACCTGGTCTGGTGCAAGGTGTCCCTGCCCATGGCAGGGGCTGGAATGAGATGAGCTTTAAGGTCCCTTCCAACCCAAACTGTTCTGGGATTCTGTGATGATATGGCCGTGAAAGAAATTCCTCCAAAAATACCTTTGAAATACAAAAGTGGTGAAACAAGGCTGGAAACTGGGACAACGACSTGGGGGCAGAAGAGGGTGACCTGTGGCATCACTGGATCTGCTCCAGGGTGGTACCCAGGGGTGCTGGTGCACCCGGCCGGTGGCATCGCACAGGGAACAGGGTCTTTTGTGCCTGCAGCGCCTGAAAAGGCAGGTGACAAAGCACGAGAAGCTTTGAAAGGGCAGGAGCATCCTCAGAGGAGCAAATGCTGGATTAATGAGTGAAACAACCTCTGGCTGCCTGGCAAGGAGGGACGATCCCCGGGAGTGTCAGACGCTGGGTAGTTGGGGACCCACCAGGCTCCCGCTGTCACCTGTGACTCGGGGAGCTGGACCCGATGACGGGGGACAGTCCTGCCTGGCTCCCCCGAGAGGCTGCTGGGACCAAGCGCTGCGTTCACCCATCTTTTTTAATCAAAGTAATGCTGAGTTGTGCCGGGGCCCGGGCGGTGTCACGGCGGGATTGATGACCTGGCACACCCAACCCCGGCTCCGGCGGCAGCCCGGGCTCAGACGGCCCCGCTCATCCGCGCTTCCCAACGCAAACTGCATTTAATTTCTGGARGAGACGCAGTAAGGAAAGGGGCTGTCTGAGCATTCCTGCCTGCATTCTCAGCCCCAAATCTCTCCTGGCCCCGTTACCCCATGGGCAGGGCTCCACCAACCCCAAATCGCCGCTGCCCCATGGAGGGACGGGCTCTGCTCCTGCACTTGCGGTCAGATTCAGTGATTTTTTAGGAGCAAATAATGTGTCTARAGGGTTTTRTCTGGGGAATTCCATCCTACACTCMAGGGGCTCGTATCCCYGAAAGCGCAGAGGGATCCAGAAGCCCTGGGCTGTGTGATCAGGGAACCAGCATCAGCTACTCAGAGGATGCAATTAGCTTAATTGGGGTGAGTATYAGAGGGAAGATGGTGTACTCTTGCCCAGACGAGCCTAAGGAGAGAAAAGGCATCCTCGTCCCCAGCCTGCTGGTTAYGGATAGGGGTAAACAAGCCGGGTGAGTTGGATGCTGGAAGAGGGTTGCCTGGAGTGGGATCTGGTGCCGGTGGGATGAGTTGTGCCTGTGCTCAGCCCCTCGGTGCCTCCCCCAATTCCCGCAAGGGGGTCTTAGAGCAGCATCTTTGGGGGAGGCGGCGTGGGACAGTCTGTCACCGCAGCAGGGCTGGGCTGGCTCCAGGCATGGCAGCTCCATCTGCTCCTGCAGAAAGCCCTCCTGTTCCGCCTCCACAGCCAGCCAAAGGTACCTCGTAACCCTTGCTTGGAGCTGGCTCCACGCAAAGCCACGAGCTCTATAAAAAGCCACACTCCCTGGGAAGAACCCCCCTCCATTAGGATTTTTTTAGAGACACCTGATGATGAGCAAACCTCCCCTACAGTCTGGAGTGGATGCTCTTGGAAAGCAGATCTGGGAAGACAGCATTTGTGAGGAGACAAGGGCTTGTCCATGGGGGCACAGGGGCAGGGACCTGCTCCTTGTGGACTCTGCTGTTCAGGGTTAATCAGCAGCAGCGCTTGCCTTATCCCTGAGCCCTTTGTCTTGCTCTGAACGTGTCAGTCCCTGAAACTTTAATGCTTTTACACTGATGCTTTAATTATTAAGCGKGGAGGTAATGGAGAAGCCAAGCTGGAAGAGGTGGCTGCTGTTCAGGYGTGCAATCCTGCATCCCGGGCACGCAGGAGGCTGCAGCGTGGATCTGAGCATCCCGGGGCTGCTCTGCTGAGCAGCACAGCTCAAGCACCGCTTTGGCTTCATTCTCAGTGCTTTTTGGAATTTCACACATTATATTCCTGCTCTGCAGGGACCACGGAGGGTCTTGGTATCTGTTGGTCTCTGCCCACGGTGTGTTTGTCTGGTTAAGTTTGCCASAGGGGATGGATGTTCTCGAGGGACTGACAGAGGAGATGTTTGTGACCCTGTTGAATTAATGTCTGTGGCTTGGTTGTCTGTAATTTGGGAGAGACCTGTGAGCTGTGTGGCTGCTTCCAAGGTCTYTTCCCAAAGGTATGAACTGTGTTGGATTGAGGTGGAGGGAAAGGAGCTCGTCTGCAGGCATGATCGGAGCCTGATGGTGCCGGGGAAGAGCCTCCCTCTAGCTACAAAACTGCACTGTGCATGCCAAAAAATGTAAAGCTCTTGTGCTAACAGGGTAATTAATTAATTACAGCTCATTAGAAGAATTACAATCCCATTAGTTCCTTTGGATCATGGTGGGGGGGGAGCTGATCCTCTGAGGATGAGAGTGAGGGCACTGCAGGCTGCTGAGAGCTGCTGTTTGCACTGGGGAAACTGGGGGTGCTTTGAGGCTTTGTGGGGATGGGGTCATGATCAGACAGCCCCTCTTGGGAACCCCCAAATGATGGCACTCTGCTTCCAAGGGAGGCATACACTGCAATTGCTCCTGTCATCCCAGAACAGAAATGCCAGCACTGCTGTGTCCCCGTCTGCTCCCAGGAGCTCGTGCTTGGTGTCAAACTCTGCTCTGTCCTGCCGTGCTCTGCCTACATCTCTTTTTAGAGATGCCTCATGAAACTCTGCCTGAGGGGGAAATTAGATCAGGATAAGGGTCTGATCCCCTCTGGGACAGGTCATGGGGTCCTGGCATGGCAGCTCTCCACTCCCTCCGGGAGCAAATCCTCCCTCCTGCCCTCCTTCTCCCCTTGAAATCCCATTAACGCTTCCTTTATTCTTTGCTTCGTGTTGCTGTCACTCGCCGGTCGCTCGATACTTTGATCCCTTTAATTTATTATTTTTATTTCACGGAATCTTTTATTATATTCTTTTTTTCTTTTAAAAGAAGAGGCTGGGTGAGCGGGGACCTCTCCGATTAAATATAGCAATGAGACGTGCTGCTCAACGCGTGCCAGCCCCGGGGTGTAGTGCTTGTCCTCCCAGAACTTGGGCTGTTTCCCTCCTCCTCCTCCTCCTCCTCCTCCCTGCTGGGACATGGAGGAGTTCTAGGGCCTGCCACGAGTCCAGATAAATTGCTCCAGACCTTAAGCCCTGCCTGGAACAAACACCAAGTTTCCTCAATTTCCGTTCCCTGAGCCCGATGCTCAGAATCTGGGCGTTCCTGTGATGCAGCAACACACCTCATGAATAAAGATTAAGTTGATTAAAAAGGAAAACCCAGAGCAAGGCTGAATAAAAGTGATTTGCAGAGATTAGATGCTCTGGCACATCAGGAGTTCCCTAAAGGGCTGAGCTAACATGTTCAAACATAAGAGCTTTAAGCCCTCTTCCCTGTTTTGTAACTAATGGCTTTGGGTCGGGAAGACAGATTCTCCCACTTGATAATTGTCCCTGTGGGACACCCTGAAGTTTCGTGCACTGCTCCAGAGGCCAGCATCCCCCGTAACCTGTTCCCTGCTTTCCACGGGATGTGCTTTGGGCAGTTGTTGCACGAACAGCTCCCTTCCCCGTGGCCAGATGTGGGGGGAAAGGAGCAAAGAAGGGGGATGAGCCTTGTACCCCAGCAGCCCCAGGCTCTTCCATCCCCCTGGGTCCCAAAACTGGGGATAACTCTCCTGTGTGACTGAGTCTAAGGAGGAAAAAAATGCAAATCSAAGTCTTCTTATTTGCCAAAGCAAGACTGAAAATGAAGTGTTTCCATGTGATGCCTCAGCAGGCAGTGTCACGTCCTGAGTATTTGGTGCAGCCAAGGAAAAATGCCCTACTCCTTTTGCCATGCATCAAATCCAGTGGGCTGCCAGTGTCACAGCTTGAGATTTCCCTCTGCCACACAAAACTAAAGGTACAGCCTCTCCGAAAATTGGGGAAAACGGTGACAAAAAAAGTCTCCAGTCTTTTCTTTCCCCAGGGTATCTCCTCCTCTGGATAGCCCTGGATCTCAAAGCTTTGGACCTGCTTGTTGCATGCCTGGGGTGATGCTCTGGTGTACACCAGGAAAGGGGCACTGTGTATTATTTAACAGAACAGCAGGGAAAGGAATGTGCATACGTAATCTGGAAAATCCTTTGCCTGGGATTTGCAGGGATAGCTATAAGGGCAGAATCCAGCTCGCTCCATTTTAATGATGCAACCTCTGCCTTCATCAGAATTTCCTATTTGTGCTCAGGGCTGCAGCAACTTTGCTGCTCTGGGCCGGGATCTTGTCTCGGACCCTGTTTGAATGAGTGAGACCATTCCTGTACCTGAGAGACTATAAAGTAACCAACCTTTYAATTTTTACCCGAAAATGGGAAGTTTTCCACACCACATATCCCACTCCCCCTCCCCATTCTCTCTCCTCTCTAGAGATGCTGTCACTGAGCTAATTCTGCTTATGCCTAACTGGGAAACCAACTCCAAGGGGATGTGTYCCTGTGTGGGACCTCTGTGTGTCCCAACATGTGGGCACGCCTGGAGTGGAGCATCCTCAGGAGGCAACTCCGGAGCAGGATAACAGCAGCAGCAGGGGGTAGAAAATGGAGCTAATTTAAAGATTTGCATGACAGATTTCTGAACTGGATTATGCAATGTGGTGGCTGGTGATGGCAGGGTCTGAACTTGACGATTCAGGGTCCTCTTCCTCGTCCCTGCGTGACCCAGGAGCTGTGATTCCCGCCGGAGTATTTCTTTTGTGTGAGTCAAATTCCGTCGCGGGTAATTACACCCCGTCTACTTCGAATTCCTTGGGGAGCACCGAGGCAATTGCTGGTCCTGTGCCTGCCGAAGGAGTCTCAGGTGTCAGCGAGCTGCAGCCTGGAGGTGGCTGCATTGCAGGCGCTGAGAYGCTCACAGGCACTGGGGCTGCTTCATCCTCGGATTTCTTATCAAAATAAAATGCCTGTCTTGCTCCGAGTTTCCGAAGAGCGACGGGAGAGGGGAGGTTTGAAGGGTGTATTCATGTGCTGCCTGTGCAGTTGTGCTCGGATGCTGGAGGATGCTGTCTTGGGAAGGTGGGAAAAGCTTTGAATCCGACTAGAAATGCAGCTGGTGGAGCAGCAACTCCCCCCTGCTCCTCTCYCTTCTCCCTGCAGTCACAGCCATTCATCCCGAGCAGTTGCATCCAGCGCTGTATTTCAGCAGGAATTGCTTCCCCATCCATCCAGCTGCTTTTGCTTTCCCCCCGAGGCTTCAAAAGGCAGTGAGTCCGCAGCAATGCAAATATTGAAGTGCTGCGTGTGGGGGATTAGTGACTTGGCAATTAAAATATTTGACCTACATCTTGTTGAGCACCAGCAAGGTCAGATGGAGCCGTGCTTCTTCCCAAAACTTCTTCCCAAAGGAATTTTATTGTTGCTGTTACTTCTATTTGACCAGGCTGTTTGCTACTGAATGTAGAATGGAAGGGCTCAGGGTCCGGATCTATGGGGCTGTGCAAGGGCTGGACCCCTTAGGAGGGATTTTGGGGGTGCTGGGAGCAGTTTCTGAGGGTGGGTCGGGGATCTCGACAGCACAAACACCCGTGAATATTTACAGGACTCTTCCCACAAACACGGCGGAGAACAAGCATCTCCTTTTGTTCCCGAGATTGTACGTGCCGAGAATCCTCGTCCAAACAAACGAGCGGGTTTTTCTTCCAGCAAACATCACATTTTTTTTTTCTTTTTTTTTTTTTTCCCTCTTCTCCTTTTCACGTGTTGTTCGCTCTGTTCTGCAAACAATGTTCYTTTTAAGCCAGGGCAGAAAACTCTGTGTGTGTCCAGAGCTCAATGTGACGGCAGGAGCCGGCGAAGTCCGCCTGGCAGGGGGATTAAGCGGAAGTCTTTTATAAAGCTCCTCTCATCCCAAAGCGAGGGGAGGGGGAACAAAAACAAAGCCCCTCCAGTCCTTCTGGATTTGGATGGTTTGCTCACAGCTGGGGCTACAGGGACAGTAGTCAGAGGGCTCCTGGGCACCCCCAGCCTGAGATCTGGCACAAAACCTGCTTGGATTTGAATGGCAAYGAGTGGCTGTAGCAGGGCTGGAGGGACAGCGTGGATTTGTTCCTTTGGACTGTGGGCTGTTGATTGTTCCCCCAAAATCCACTCGTACAGCTGGCATCCCCCAACAGCCTGGGGAAGGTGTGTGGTGTAACATGGGCTGTAGTTTGAGTCATAACTTCTTGTGGCTGGGTCCAGCAGCTCTGCCTGTTACTCCTACCCTTGGACAAGTGTCTCCTCTGAGCCTACCTGCTCCAGGCAGGGCTGCTGAGACACCAACTTGCTGCCACTCCAAGGGAGTTTGGAGTTCCTRTCTCCTGGAGCTGAGCAAGGGAGGCTGTTTGGATATGCTAAATAAGCACAGAGGTGGCCACAGCCCCTTGGATGTGATCACAGGGAAGGGCTGTGCAAAAATCCATGTGGCTGGTCTGGGAGTTGCTGCTGGCTCCAGCACCAAGAAATCCCAGTGCTGCTTCCTCAACCTGCCAAGCTCCAGGGTGCTGTCTCAGAGCAGGAGAAGCCCAGGCCATTGTTGGTCCCAACAGATGCTCAAGCCAGAGCCCAAAAACTGAGTGGATCCTCACCTCCTGATAAATCCCTGACCCTGAGGTTTTACCTGTCTGACTCAAGAGCATGCACTTTTACCAAGAGATTCAAGTAACAGGTTTTTCTAACAGGATTTTGGCAGAATARTGGTTTGCAAATGGAAAACAACAGGTTTGTAGAAACCCCCATGGTCTGTCATCCCGGATGGAAGCCACTCACCCATCTTCTCCATGCTGAGGGGTTCCCCATCCCTTCTCCTGTTTTCAGTGGGGTGATGCTCCTTAAAAGGCATGGGGTTGGGGTGAGAAATTCTCAGTTGCTGTTGGGGACTCAGTGAAGGTCACTGATGCTGTTTGCAGTTCTGCTGCCTGCCCTGGTCCTGCCTGGCTTCCCTTGCCTCGCCGGGATCGCTCCAGGTGGGATTTGATAGCTTGTCTTTATTGAGTCGTGCTGTCCTTGGAGTGTGATGGCAAAAATCTCTTGCAGAGCCATAAATGTCTTCGGGGCTACGAGCCTGTGAGCCAGCAGGGAGCAGGAGTTTGGGTAAACTTGTCATTAGAGAGAAAATAGTTCTTCAGGTTCTTCCCTGAGCAATACACAACTTAAAATAAACCCTCAAAACAACAAAAAAACCCCAATAAAAAAACCAACCTCCTCAACAACAAACACCTCAGCASGGCTCAAAAGAAAAAAGAACGTCTTTTCTCATTCAACAGATTTTCCTGCAACCTCTCCCCGATTTTCTTTAGGAAATGAACTTCTGGCTAAACCTATTCAATCTCACAAAGCATTTCAATTTTGACAAGAGTGCATATTCTAGAGGAACGTGGTCTCATCAGAGTTTCCTCCAGCCAACTCTAATCCCAAATGCCTCGCTGTGACTAAACCTCATTTCTATGTTAAGTACTTGAGCTTGCCTGTAAGGACCAGGTAAAAACTCAATCAGTCGAGTAGCCTCCCTGCAGCTGCCTTGTTAAACAGTGGGCTTTTAAAACTTCTCTCCTTTTTATCTTAATGGAGAAGAAGTGGAAGACCCCCTGGGGAGAAGCACAGTTTGATCCCTGATAAACCAACCCAAAAATTTACACTGGAAGCTTGCTGACATCCAGGGACATGTGAGGGGCTTGGGGGTCCTTGTCCCTCGGGACTGGGCTCTGGGAAGGTTTTTGCTGCTTTGTCTTTCATCATCCAGCATCCAGAATGGAGGGAAAGAGAGGAAAAACAGTCAAGGAATTCTAAAGAAGCGCATTTGATGGGAAGCACAAACTGCTGGCTGCAGTCCTTAGGGAAGGACATACATAACTTCTGCTCTGCCACGGGCATATACAGCTGGTGACAGCCAAATTGCCATCCCAGTGGGGCTGGATTTAAGGCATGGGCTGCTGTGGGAGAGGGAGGAGTTTCCTGTCCTCCCAGACACCTGGATCACCCCTTCCGTGGATATTCCGCCTCACCCATGCGATGCTCCTTGCTTTGGTGTCCCCATTTGCGGTGCATGTGCCACCTGTGCGTGGCAGAGGGGTGAGGCCCCTTCCGAAAAGGAGGGGTTTGGGAAGTTCTGCAGCAGCTCCATGTGGGAATCACCCACTCCTGGTCCCTGTAAGCCATTGCATTGTAGCATCCCAGAGCAGCAGGTATCACCTGATGTGCAAACCCCACATCCCAAACGGCATTCCCTGGCTCACCCCACAGGGATGAGCACCCCAGGAAAAACGGAAGGAGCATTTTCTCACCCCTTTAGGATCTCCCTGCCCTCGGCTTTGCCGGGTGCTGCGTCCCTACGGCCGAGCTGTGGCTCTGATCTGGAGCGTTCCGGCAGCTGCGTGTGCTCGGCACCGGCACTGCAGAGCCTGGCACCCATCCCAAACTCACGCAGCGCCTGGGAATCACATGTGATTGCACAAAATGGGAGAGAGGAACAACTGGGAAGAAATGTGAAGTTTTCAGGAAGAGTCAGAATGCTCTGTTTGGAGATTAATTTTTTTTTTTTTTGGTTGGGCTTTGCCTTTTTTGGTTTGGGAAATGTCTTTTAAATACTCTAGAGGAGAACTGTGATTTACAAATGAGCGCAACAGCCTGGTGAGGAGTTGGCTCCTTTCGGATTGAACAAACCACTTTGAGCCTTACGGAAAAAAACCTTTATAATTTAGCCTTTCACTTAAAAATAATTTGTTTCCATCTGAATGTAGAGTTTTCTTTTGCTCAAAAAGCCAAAGAATGGCTCAGACTTTCATCTGCCTAGCCCTGGGCACTACTGAACCTCTGTTTTCCAAGTCCCCACCCTCCAAAAACCCATCACAGGCAGGTGATTCCTGTTACCTTCCTAAAATAYAGCTCCATTTCAGACCGGCCTTTTGAATTCCCTGGCACAGTCCTAGTGTCTGGTGCGGGTCTTGCCYGTGGCTTCAAGCAGAGGGTGAAAATTTGGGGCGATTGTGGCCAGTTTTGACAGTTTCTTCACTCTATAGAGTTCAAGCGCTTGGCTCTGGAGCCTGCAGCTGCCCAGTGTCACCTAGTGCTGCATGCTTGGGGACAGGACTTGAGCAATCCCGAAAGTTTTACCTTTATTGCCGTACCCGGATCCGAGGGCCGCCACAGGCAGCTGCCGGCTGGACCCGTTTGCCCTTTTCCAAACCCTGGGAGCTGCCAGCRTTGGGCAAAGAGGCCTTGCCAAGAGCAGGAGAGCACAAATATTTGCGGATATGTTCCCCTCTGCCAGCTCCAGCGACAGAGACCCAAATTCTGTGTCTGCCTCTATTTTCCGCTCCAGCCCCGGGCCGGTGCTGGCACAGCCGGCTCAGCCTGGAGCTCCAGTGCTGATGGAGAAGCTGCTGGTGCTGATTCTGCAGGGATGAGTTTAACCTTGCTCCGTGCCCAGGACCGCCCCGGGTGGTGCAGCAACGCTGGGGCTGCTTTATTTAGCAGCGAGGGCGGGTGTGAAATGCCTCTTGTGAAAGACGGGGCGGGTTTTCGGCGGCTGCAGTGTTTAAGTGACCTGTCAAAGGGGAGCGGGAGGCTGGGGCGGGTCGTGTCCTGTCTGCTCCCTCGGCCTCCTGCTGTCTGTGCCCCCGAGCATCCTCCAGATGATGGCTGAACCCACCGAGCTCGCGTGTGACCTGGTTTGGCGCAGAAGTGGATGTCCCATGGATGGGCAAGTTTCCCAAGGCTGGTGCTGACAAAGTCAGGCTTGAGACCACTTATTTGGGATTTTTCTTTGGCCAAAACCACTGTGGGTAAATCCCTTGAAGATGTGAGCCCAGAAAGAAGACAGTGAGGGAGGAATCAGTATCTGCCAGCAGAGCCCTCAACACAGTTTTCACCTCACTGAGCRGCAGGACGTCTGGCATTGACCACTTAGGTGATGAAGATGCTCACAGGTTATCCATCCTCTGCATCCTGCTAATCCCTCAACCCAGCTGCTTTTACCCTCAGCTGTGTCCATCCATGGGCTCTCTCCAGCCTCTCAACTCCAGTGGTCTCCAGGAGGCTGTTTGGGACAAAGAGGAATGAATCTCTCTCTCATGTCTCTGGCAGTGCTGAGAAATCTGGAGGCTAGCCCGGCCCAGGGGAGACTGGGATGAGAAATTTCCCACATGGTGGGAGTTGAGCCCTGGTAGAGTCTCCTGGCTTGGTGTGATGTCTCCATCAGCGAATGGACTTATGGTCCAGCACTGGCCTTTTAGGAAGGGCYGTTGGGCTCTTCCCAGCTCTGTACTCAGCTACCAAGTCTGGGAGGACAAATAGTTTGGGGRCAGAAGTGACTTGCCATTTTGACCCCTTCTTCTGTCTTTTTTTGCCACTGGRGATAGGTGATTCCTCTCCAGACACCAGGCTTTTTCCTGGAGCCTCTGGCAAAGCTGTGAGACGGGTCACCAAGGGGGTCTAACAGGACCATGCTGGGGAAAGCCCCTCCAGGCCCCTCAGGCCACCTCTTGCGCCCCTGTCCAGGAGGGAATGGCTGTGTGATGCGGCTGAACTGGCTGCGACCCCAGGCCAGAGGTGCTTATATAAGATATTTACTGTGTGCCCCAAGACCGCCTTGGGAAGGAGCCAATGTGCTGATTAGGTGACGTCTGCTCGGGGCCGGCTGGATTTGGCCTCGGAGCATCTGCTGCCTGGGCTGGTGGTCTCGGAGGCACTGCCCCGAGGTCGTTTATGTAAGAGGCCAGTTGGGCTCTTCGGCTGCAGCCAAACCTCTGGGTCATGTGAGGTGCCTGTCTGACCCCCGGGGTGACTACGAGCAGCCACAGGTCAGCTCCTCACTGCTGCTTTTTCCTCCTCCCTTCCTAAAATAATCCACCCTTTGGATGAGAGGAAGGGGAGCCGAGCAGTGGTGGTGGAGTGAGGAGAGCTGAAAGGGCTCCATGGTTTCTCCTGGGTGCTGTGAGCGCCGTGGGCAGCCCAGAGGAGCTGCCCCTCGCCGTTCCTTTTGGAACATCCCATGGTAAAAAGCTAAAGCTGTGCTCATCCCAACTGGCCCAGGCCATGGAGCTGGCACTGGGCTTGTGCACAAAGTCTGGGAATTCCCATCTGCTGCCCCAAATCCTCCCCCCAAACACAGCAGAGCACGACAGCAGCAGGTAAGCTTCTTTCCTCTTGCTTCATCAAATATTTTCCAGGCAGGATCCCAGGGTGACAGACTCTCTGGCCTGGTCTTGGAGTGGTGGCACGCTGAGGGTGTGTGGTTTTCCCAAACTGCTKCTTTTTCTGCTCCTCAGCTGTGGATAAGGAGCAGGCTCCCGCCTCTGGCCATGAYGAAATGCACTGGCCAAGGTCTCCTCAAGCGTTTGTCCACGGGCTGGGCCTCTCTGTGTGCCGCGAGGCAGGGTCAGCACCTTTCAACTCCTAAAAGGTGTGTCATGACCAGGTGGAAAATCCTCTGGGATTGTGGAAGGGCATGTTTTATGGAGGATAAGGTTGTTTGGACCAGCACTGCTCACGGTGGAGCAAGGCTGAGCCATCCTGAGGTGAGCAGTGTGCGCGTGAAGGAGGAGAGAAGCGGAGGAAGAGTCAGAGGAGGATCCTGGGGAGCGACATTCCCTCGGGACCCTGCTGAAACAAGCTCTAATGGGTGAAATTAAGCTGAATAGAATGGGAAAATTTCCTAAGGTATGCTGAAGCCTCCCAAGGGACACGGTGCTATCCCAGCAGCACGGTCCCCAGGGCAAACACAGGGAAGCAAAGGGTGGGAGCAAACCTGGCAGTGGGATCTGTGTCCATGCCATGGGACAGTGCTTGGGTTCGCAGYGAGCCCGAGCCCGTGGTGTGGCACCAGTGCTGGGATGCGACGGGGGATGCTGCCAGTGTCCGTGTTGTGGCTGRGGCTGGAATCCAGCTGGAAGCTGGACGGAGCAGTCCTTTATTAGCAAAATCTGCAGAGTTTCACTGGCTACAAGTGGCATTTCATTTTGTCAACTGGCAGAAATACAAATGTCTTTTTTTCCCTGTGCTAGCCATTCCGGGGAGAAATGGCTCACCTGCTCCATGCCTTTTCATGGAACAGATTGTTGCTCCTGGCTGATGGTTCCTCAGGCCCAATCCTGCCTTTGCTTTTCTCTCCTGGGTGAGGGGATACAAAGGTGCTGAGCTGAGGGAGCCAGACCTGCTGGGCACGGTGCAACCAGCCTGTGGAGAGCCCCTCCATATCCCTGTGTGGCAGTGGCCAATTCTTGCCCCCATCAGCAGTTTCCGGTCCCCAGGATCTCACTCATGGTGCCATAAAAGCACCACAACCACTGACCTCAGCCGCCGTGCTCCTCCTGCCGGCAGTCCAGCTGCTTCCCTGCCCTTGCTCCCTCCCTCCTGGCCTCGCTGAAGCACAGCCAGAAACCAGAGGTGCACAGGGATGTGCATTCCCCTTTTTCCAGATAAATCCATGGCAGTGGCGCACTTCACTGCTCCTCATGCCCTGAGGTCAACCTCCCTGAGCTATTTTGGTTGTGCTCCCTCTGTGCCAGCACAGCCCTCGAGATGCTCTGGACATGGAGCGTAGGTCTGAGCATCCCTCTCTCCATCATCCAACTGCTCYTGGATGTCCTCAACTGCTCTCCCAGGCTGAGATCCCCCGGTAAACCCCATCCCCGCCACACAAATATCTTTACTTTTGCACCGAGCCAGCACCCTCTTCTCCCTTGCCAGGCGACCACGCAACCTCCGTGAGCGCTCCGGGGGACAGAGCGGCGCCCACAAACCCATGCCATCCTCCCATCCGTCTGCCGCATCCCCTGGCCCGTTGTCTTCCCAAATCCCACCAGGACTTGGCCCTCTGCGTCCCTGCGCCGGCCAACAGCGCGGCCTGGCAGAGCCGGCATCCCGCGCCGGCGGCGCTGCCAGCGCCCGGAGCAGATGGCGGCAGCCCACCGGACCCTTCCCTGTGGCCGGGTTTGGGCCGGGAGCTCGGTGGGCTGGGTGGGCAAGGGAGACGGGAGCCAGCTCGGCCGGAGCGTCAGGGCRAGGCGTGGCCACGGCAAAGCTCAGGGCTATTTTTAACCTCGATGGATGAGAGCTCATTTCCTGAGTTGGCTCGCACGGCATGTGTGGCTCCCACTGCCCCTGCTCAGTGGATGGGGATGGGGGGCACGTTTTGGGTCATCAGATGGCAGCCCTGAGCCTGAAAATGGCCTTTTCTAGGAGTAGAAGTGGGAAGGGAGCGGGGTGCTGGGAGAGGAGCTRGTATTCCATGGGGATGTCCTGCAGTGCTGTGGTGGGCTGGTGTGGCTTGAGGCTGGGATGTCTCGCTGGGCTCTGGGGCAGGTGCTGCATCAGCACTGGGGCATTCTCAGCTTGTACTTCCAAGTCCCAGTTATCCCACTGGCACCTACCATGTGGCTTCAAGCCTATTTTCCCCAGCACCCCACCTTTCTCCTGCTGCAAAACCCATTGGAGTAAATGGGTGAAATCCCCATGGGAGCAAAACCCTGCCCTGAGGGATTTGGGAACAACCCTGCACCTCTTGGGGTTCAGCAAGCCCAGTTTGCTTGAAATCCCACCCTCTCCAGCTGCTAGGCTTTTGGAGGGGCTGGAGGATGGTGGGCTGTGTCCGCTTGCAGAGCGGGATGGGGTGGTGGCACCCACTCCGAGCTGCCCCGTGCCATGGGGAGGACGGGTGACTTAGCACGTTTCCCCATCCCCGCTCCCCCCGCGCCTCCCCCTCGGCCTCCTCCTCCGGGAGCCCTGACACTAATGCAGCGGGAGTGGGGGATTTATGGACGGCAGCCCTCCAATCGGGCCATCCGTCTTGATTAAATTAGCCCTAATGGCTCAGTGCTGACTCGCTCACGGCCCCGCGCAGCCGCGCTGCGGGCRCTGGGAAGGGGCTCGACCCCGCCGGCTGCACCCCTCGTTTCACCCCCTCGTCCTCCTTCCCTCACTTGCATAATTCCTAAGAGAGTGGCCACACCTGGACTGGAGGCATGGGGAGGTTGGATCCTGGCTGGAGCTGTTCCCTGGCTGGGACCYCAAAGGACATGGGGGTTCCCGGGGCTGTGGCCCTGCTCCCACAGAGGGGGACAAAGGGCTTCCCCGCGCCTCTCCCCAGCCCTGATGGGGAAACATGRGGAACTTCTCTACTCCCCAAGAGTAGAGAGAATCCGGGGCTTATCAGGATGGAAATTCCAGGCTATTTATTTGCATTTCCTGTAGCAAACTGGGGRGTGAGGGACAAGCCACCAGCATGGCCAGGTGATGAGAACAGCAGCCCTGTCAGATGTGGCTGCCCAGCTCCATCCAGCCCTCCCAGCCGGCCCCARGGTGTCCACGCCTCCCCCTGCATATAAGACCCAAAATCTCCAACTTCCTGGAAACTGGTTGGCAGTCCTGGTGGAGMACAGAGCCAGGGAGCAGCTGGGGAGAGGGGCCTGGGACTGGGGATCCTGAAGCTACTCCCCTCATGCCAAGGGGTGCCCATGGCCAGTCTCCCACCCCAGCTCTGTGGCCAGTTTTTTGGCTACTGGGTGTGTCTATTTTTGGAAGGAGCGGAAGGAACTTTGGGCTGGCACTGCTGGCTGGGCATTGGGGTGGGGAGGGATTTGGGAAGGCAGAAAGGGGCAGTGTTTTGGCATCAGGTTGTCCCTGGGTGGTCTCGCTGAAGACCACCGTGCCCAGTGTGTGAGCTGGTGTCCCCCCTGGTCTGCAAACCCCAAASCCCTGCTGTTATCTGAGYATCCATYAGGGCTGTGGCAATGCCCTGCAGTRCTTTTCATCCTGGGATTTCAGTGTTGGTTAAAATTCAGTGTTTCTGAGGAGGTGGGACAAGCCAGTGTGGAGAGGGGAGTGCAGGCAGCGCTGAGAGCATTGCCCTGGCTGCTCTGGAGTTTGGGGTGTTCGGGAGCAGTGAGGGGAGGATGCTCCATCACTGTGTCGGGAGAGAATGGGAGCTGGSAATGATGAGAATTGCTGTTCCAGGATGCTGTCAAAGGGGAGAGAGAGGAATTGCTGGTCACAAACTTGTGGTGGGAGACAAGGAAGAGCGAGGAAGAGGCTGCCAAAGGGCAGGTGGGGAGGCAGCCTCTTCATGTGCTGGGTTCTGGGGGGTTTATGGTTTCTCTGTGACCTGCCAGCTCGTGACAGCCACGCCGAGCAGTGCCGAGCATCGCTGTCRAGGCTGGAGGTCTCCTGGCTGTGATTTTTTTTTTTTAACAAAGCCCGTGAATCCCCAAAAAAGGAGCAGGCAGCAGCCCTGGGATCTCGCGGGTGACCGAGTGTGGAGGAAGTGTAGCAAAAATTACAGACGGTGGCTGGTTTGCATCTCCCTCTGGCTGGAAGCCAGCCGAGGTTGTGAGCCCACTGCAGCATCCCTGTGCCTCCCGCTCCCCTCCGCGGGGGAAAGAGGCTGCCGGAGCGAGGTTTCACTTTGACCCTCTCCAAAAAGGCCTCGCTATTATAAGGATGAGGTGACCTGGAGGCACCCGAAGCCTCCCAAATGGCTTAAAATAATGCTCAACCACCAAAGAAACAAACTTGGACTCCAGTCAACCTTTAAAAAAAAAAAAAAAAAAAAAAAAAATCCCCGCCCGCAATAAAAAGAAGTGGCTCCAATTCCCAGCCCTCCCTCTGCCCCCGGCTCCTCTCCGCACGCGCAGCCCCCTGCCCCTGCCACCAGCCCAAAGCGGAGCCTTCAGGGACGCTGCCCCCACCATCGATTTTCCATGGAAGGTGCCCAGGAAGGACGGTGATGGACTGCGGGGCCACTACCCCCCGACCGCAGCCGCCGGCGCGGGGGAGCTGAGATGGATCCATCGGGAAAGGGTTGTTGCTTCCCTGTGGCTGTGGTTGTCGGAGCCGGGGCCGGGCTAGAAAAAGCAAGCGGAAGCCATCAAGGTGGAGGAGAGGAAGCGAGGAAGAAGAAGAAGGAGAAGAAGGGCCGAAGGGCTGGGGCGAAGCAGCCATTAGGAAAGTGCTGATGCAGAGGTTCCCTCGTGTCTACGGGCAGAGTTGGAGGAGTTGCTGTTCGCGGACAAAGGCAGCAGGAGGGAGTGGAGCTTTGTAGAAGCCGGAGCCTGTCTCACTGGGTGTCTGTGTTTCATTCCCTGTCAAAAGCCTGGGAGCTGGGGGGAAAAAAAGCAGGGAAGCGGCGAGCTGCAGCGCTCGCTCAGGATCAGATAGCAAGAAAACCAATAGCGGCGAGAAAAAAAAAAAAAAAAAAAAAGAAAACCAACCCACATCAACCAACCAACCCACCCACCCTCCACGCTGAGGCTGGAACAGGCAGGTCCCTGCCAACTCCACAGCACGCAGCAAGCAGGGAAGAAGGGAAGAAGTCCACCCTCCCCGGGCAGGAGCGGAGTTGAGCCCGAAGGATATTTGATGACACTTTGGCAACGATGGGTCCCCCAGCATCTTCCAGAGCCCATTTGAGGGTGAAGGCTCCRAAAGCGCAGAGGGAGTTTGAAGCTAAATTCACCTGAGTCTGGATCTCTTGGTCGCTGGGATTTATCTATTTTTCTTTTTTTCTCCACGGGGAAACCGAACCAAGAAAAAAAAGCCTGTGTGCTTTTTTTTTTTTTAATCTCCCTCTTTTTTTTTTTTTAATTTTTTTTTTTTCCTTTTGGAAGAAGATATATATTTTTTTTTCCCTGTGGTTGGAATGGAGGGGTTGGGTCTGTGCCTAAGAAGCAGCAGCCGAACGTCGGTCCTGGGAGAAACCCGAGTGGATGTGGGGTGCCCTGCCAGCTAACTCTCCAGGAGCTGCAGCCCCACGGCCGGAGGGGCTGGATGCAGTGAGAGGTAAGTGCCGGCTCCGGTGCCTGCCGACGACGGCTCCTCCGCTCCTCCAGCTCCGTCTTAATCCCAAGTCAGAGGCAAAAACAGCAGTCTCATAGTGAGTCAATCACTTCCACCTCTTGCAGCCCTAATGGAGAAATAAGACGGGGAAGTTTCGCAGCAGCAGCTCCGAGGGGGAAGTTGCCCCTCACCCCCATGCCCCAAATGCCAGGCTGGGGGGGATGTTTTGCCAAGCGTCGTCGCCGTGCCGGTGCCGTGGGCCCCCTCCCTGCCCAGCCAGCACCGAGGCTCTGCTGCTGCTTTTTGGGTTCCTCTCCGGGCTCCCGCTCCCCTCCGCTCGGCTTCCCCCTGCCAGCTCCTCTTCTCACCCAAAACTTTTGCACACCAGTTGTTTTGGGCAGTGCCCACGCGGGGTTATGCCCCTCGATGCCCACGCACGGATATTCACACGGGTGTGTGACACAACCCTCGCCTGACCCTCTTATCCCCGAGTCCCCGGGCCCTGCCGGCGGGGACAGGCTCGGGGTGAGCCCGGGAGCTGCGGGGCTGGGGGTGCTTCGAAGGCAAACTGCAAAGCGCAGGGAGAACGCCGAGCGAGCGAGCACGGCAGCGGCAGCAGCAGCAGCAGCAGCATAATTGCATCACTGTAATAGTATCGGCGCTGAGCACGAGCCAGGCGAGTAAAATTGTCCAGAAAATGAGCTGTACTAAAGTGCCTCCAGTTAGCAGCACCTGCACGCCTTTGCTGGGTGCTCGAGGCCGTTTGTATTTTTAGAAGTCTCTCTTAATTATAGAGCAAAGAGTGTGAGAGGGAAAGTGGTGTGTATTTAGCAGCATTCCCGGACAGTTTTGCAGCGAATCTGAGCACAAAATTACCAAATAGGGGGTTTTTTTCTCCCCCCCCTCGCACTTGTGATTTTGAACCACCTGTTTTGCTGTGGTGTCAGCAAACGAGGGCTGGATTTTTTTCTTTCCTGTTCTTAGAAAGCGTGGCRGTGACTTTGCCCGTGGAAAAGACGGGAAGCGATCCCGCTGCCTTCCTTCTGCACCCCACATCAACCCCGGTTTCTGAGACCTCCCCACTCCCATCCCASGGGTGACAGTGGTGGGGACAGGGGACTCGCATATCAGTGCCAGGTCTTGCACAGGCAGCAAAGAGCTGGGGATGTTTTACAGGTCACTGCGAAAAAAAATCCACAACAAACCCTGCAACAACTCGTTTTGCTTCTATAAACCTCCTTCCCCTCATCCCCTTCTCCGCAAAACTTTCCAGGGCCTTTTGTTTGGAACAGCAGGTGAAATTCCCTTTGTGTGAGCACAAAGCCATGAAGCCACCAGAAAATAATGAAAACAAGACTAAAAAAGACCTAAAAAAAAAWAAATAAATAAAATCCTTGCCTGCTCTTTTCAGGCCTGGAATAACAGCGAGCGTTCCCGTCCGTGCCGGATAAGCTTAATAAAGCTCCAGCTTTGCTGGGGAAAGCACCGTAAAGGCCACTTTATTTCTTCCCTCTGATCCAAAACACACTTTGAAATCCTGCGTTGCCTCTGCTGCTCTTTACCCAAAAGAGTTGCTTTACCTGTGAAGTCAAAGTAGTTTTTTCCTTAGCCCCGGAATGACCCCGGGGATGTGGCGAGTCCCTCGGGACCAGCTGGGGTGGGATGTTGSCGTCACCCCGGCTGTGGTGGTGTGGTTTTCCGCGGTGTTCCCAGTGGGGTTCCCCCCTCTCCCTGCCGGCTGGGGCTGCTTCACCGGCAGCGCGGTAAAAACCGTTCCTGCTGCGGATAAACTTCGGAGGAGCTGTGGGGGGAACTGCACCGTGAGCTTAAAACCCGGCATTTCCACCCRGTTTGTGCCAGCTTTTAGGGGCTTTTAGGGTGAGAACGTGCTTGAGAGACACGGGAGCCTCACCCGACCTCTGTGCAGGGGGAAGGAGGCCGGGTTGGCAGTTTTGGGGGTGCTGTCTCTAGAAAGAGTGGGAGCGCTGTCACCGTGAGGGGCTGCTGGAGGGACGGATCCGTCCTGCTCTCCTGCCACCGCTCGGGTGTGTGGCACTCACGGTGGACACCTTATGTAAGCAGCGTGCCCTGGCCGTGCCACCCTGCTCTGCCACTGCCAGCCCCTTGTGGCCTCAGCCACCTCACGCAGTCCCCACTCTGAGGGTCCCCTCTGGGTGCAGGTGCTGTTGTATCGCTGTGGAAATGTCCATAATCCCTCCTGTCCGGAGGGCACCKGGTGGCAAACGGCTCCAAGCCGAGGGGTTTGCCTGTGGTTTCTGCAGAGTTCATGGCTGCATCCTTCCTGGTGCTGGCTTTGGGATTCCCAGCCCTGGGGAGGTGGCAGCGGGCTCAGGCCCCTTTCTAGGCTCTTCTGCACCCTGTGGCTGAAGTCCAGCTTGGGTTGGGTACAGCAGTGCAGGGCAAGGGCTGGCTGTCATGGATGAGGARGGAGAAATTGTCCCCTCTGAGTGTGGGGACGCTGATTGGCAAAGGACTCGTGTCCCCGTCCCAGATCATGAGCCTCCATCAGGATCACGTCCCTCTACCCCGCTGTGGGCCCCTGGGTGCCCCAGTGTGTGCCCAGCCACCTGCCCTGTACCTGGTGTGCCCGAAATGGAGAAAAGGAGATCAAAATAGCAGCATTAAGGGGCTTGGGAAGCCCCTGCACCCCGGGGAGCAGGGCACAGTGGGTGTCTTGTCACTCCAGCTCCACTCCAGCTTCTGAGTTGGGGTGGGAGGAATAAAGGTGGGAGTGGGKTGGTGGGGGGATCCCAGTGCTGCTCTCCACAGCTCCGGCTGCCTGTGGGCCTGTCACCTCACAGGGATGTGCCCCTCTTTCAGCATTCCTGGCTTGTCCCTAGCTTGGTCCTCCAGCCCCAGCTTGATCCCGGTTCCGAGCTCACTCCCTCGTTCCCAGCTTGCAGCGAGGCAGGACTGCCGGTGGGCGATGGATTTCTTGCAAAGCTCTTTCAGATTCCCCCGTTGGACTTTTGAAGCATCTGGTATCACTATCTCAGCGTCATTATGAATTAATTAACATTAATTTCCTGCTCTGGTATCTCCCATTGCTGGGAGCTTCAGCCTGGGCTTTTTTTCCCCGCCGACATCCCCAAACACAAATGCCCAGATCCAGACTGTGCCTGACAGAAAGCCAGAGAGAAGTCATGTAATTGGGGGACCATGGGCTACCCACCCCTGTCCCCATCCCACACCGAGGCAGGAGATGCTGCCAGGATCCCAATGGTCTGTTAGCCAGGATAAGGCTGATCCTGAGGGAGCCCCGGTGCTGCCAGCACTGCCTGCCCACTCGCCGTGCCCCCGGCACGGGGGACTGGTGTTTTGGGGATGGGTGATCCGGGTGATGCCGGCTGTGCCATCCCTCACCTCTGTTTCCCCGCAGGGATGCAGGGCAGGCGAGGCCATGGCTGTCCCGCAGGGGAAGGATCTTCCCTTCAGCTCTGGGAAACCCTGATCCTGGCTCCCCAGCCTGTGCTAGAGGCAAGGATGCCTTCTCTGGGATGCTGTCCCAGGGATGCTGATCCCGGGAAGGCTGTCCTCAGGGATGCTGCCCCTCTAGATTTGTGAGGATGTGGGATAGAGATGTAGCAGGCTGGGATGAGGGCTGGATCCTTTCCCCTGGCCGTGTTCATCCTGCTCCGGGAGTGACCCCGAGGGAGGCACAGCACAGGAGTCACAACCTGACCACCTGGCTCCATCCCTGAGCTCTCACCCGCACGGGTGAGCCCTGGTGAGTCCGGAAGGACTCGGCGGGATGTGAGCGCAGCACCCGCTGCCTCCCAGCCCCGTCCCACACCATCACCTCCCCCATTCCCTGCCCCACAGCAGCACAACCCTCCTATCCCCCCACTGCTGCCCCCGTGCCACCACCGTGTGCCCCATGGCAGGGCCACAGCCACCCAAGGGCCACCCCGGCCCCCCTGCACCCCTTGCAGTGTGGGCTGAGCCGGTGGGGCTTCCCCCCAAGCTCCGCCAGCGCCGTGGCTGGGCCGGGGTGGGGGTGGCAGCCCCGGGGGGGCCGGGGGATAACCCCGGTGTCCTACATCCCCAGAGCTGGCTCGGGCTTACGTAACGGCCGTGCTGCAGTGTCTGCTCTGCTCAGCGCCAGTGCCACCGGCAGAGCTGCAGCGCGGAGCCCATCTCCCTGGATATTTGCTTTTTGGGGACAGGGGGGAGGGAGGGCGACACCTGCGGGGTAGCTGAGCTTCAGGGAGTGGCCAGGACCTGGTGGGGCTTGTTGGCAGGGCTGGCTGGGCATGAGGTTGGGGTGTCTGCCCCCAGCTCCTTCTATCAGTGACCTTGGGAGCCAAAATTCCCCCTGGGTGGCAGCACCCTGTRGAAGGAGGGGCTGGGGATGGGGAGAGCAGAGAGGGCCCTGTCCCGGTCCTAAGTGAGGGGTCAGGTTGGAGACCCTGCTGC
Organism: Amblyornis subalaris; assembly: GCA_018881555.1. Lineage (NCBI taxonomy): Eukaryota > Metazoa > Chordata > Aves > Passeriformes > Ptilonorhynchidae > Amblyornis > Amblyornis subalaris. The sequence continues at coordinate 3,018,475 of JACAXG010000028.1, forward strand.
ACCCCCTGGCAACCACACTCCTGCCTCTGCCCTCTCGGACAGCACTGTGCAGGTGGGGAGACTGAGGCAGGAGGCCGTGACATCCCGCGGGGAACAGGTACCAGGGACCCTCTGGATGGGGAGGGGATGGGAAATTACCAGCTCCTCAGATAACCCCAGGTTGGAGATGCCCTAAGCTCTGCCCCCAGTGCCGGTGTCCCCGCTCAGGGCTGGCACATGGGCACAGGGACCTGCTGGCACTCGGGGCAGCCTGGCAGGGAGGTGCAGCTCTGGAGTGTGTCGTGACATGGGGCATGGGGGGACATCAGGCCGGCCGCAGCACCCTCTGTGTCCCCAGCTCGAGTTCCCAAGGAGCCGCAGGGTGCCGGAGCAGGGAGCCGGGGGGAGAGACCTCACTGCCAGGTTGTGCCGAGGCAGGGGTGTGGTGGGGGACCAGAGTGTCACCAGGTGTCACCGTGCCTGACCACTGCCAAGTGCTGGGGTGCATCTGGGAGCTGACCCAGCCCTGGGAGCTCGAGGGCTGTGGGTGGGCTGAGGGTGCCGACAGCAGCCCCAGGGCTCAGGGTGGTACTTGCTGAGGATCCCTCTCCAGCTGAAATGCCATCCCAGTCCCACTCCGGCACAGCTCTGCTCCGGCACAGCTCGCTGGAAGCAGGAGGGGGGTTTGTGTCTCAGTGGTCACCCAGTGCTGTGGGACCTGGTGGGTCTCTGGCCCATCCCGATGGTGCACGGTCACCCAGTGCCACCGGCAGCTGGGCTGTGCCTCCGTGGTGCCTCAAGGCCAGTGCTGAGGTGTGGGCAATGCCACCACCTGTGAGTGCCACCCGCCCGCAGGGATGCCTGGCAGGGCAGCGTGGATGTCACTGCAGTGCTGTGGGAAAACCCAGCAYGATCCCGGTGTGAAATACATGGTGTCATCCACCAGTGAGAGCCAGGGTGCCCCGCAGGGACCGAGTCACCGAGACCCCCCCCYTTCTCTCCCGCTTTGCCCCTCATTCCCAGGCTCAGCTGGCATTTCTCCCAGGGTTTGGTGGGATGGAGCCCAGCCCCCCGGCATTCTGCTGAGTCCTCTGCCCTCCTGGGTGTCCTGAGGAGCCGCGGCGTGCGCCGTGCTCGGCACAGGGACCCCGCACTCTGAAGCCAGGGGGAACCAAGGACGCCAGTGAGCTCATCCCTCCTGCCCGGGCTGGGAAAATCATTGCATTGTGCTCCCTGCAAGAGGCTCAAAGGCCTTTGGTTCCCTTTTAGGACACGGCTGGAAAGGAGCCACCAAAACAAATGCCAGGAAAAATAATCATTCAGTAGTGCTACTTTCTTCGTGGGTTTGGAGGCATCCGAATGTGGATCCCTCGCCTTGGGGAGCCCTTTGGGGAACCCCCAGTGCTTGGGCTGTGGGGATAAAACTCGGCCCAACTCAGGCCCTTTGTTTCTGCCAAATTTGGACCTGTTGGATGATTCAAATGTTCGGGAAAAGTCTGTGGATCGTGCTGCCCTTTGTCTCCGCAGCAGCGCACGGGAGCCCTGGCACAAAGGTCGGGGCAGCCGGCGTGGGGGGATCCTGCTCCCCGGCCAGGGTGGGATCTGGCAGTGAGGTTCTCAGCTGGGCTGAGAACACCCTCCAGCTCGTTACACACATGGGCCAGCTAATCTGCATCTGACAGCGAGTCATCCTTCCCACCGTGCTGAAGGCTGGAATGACAGTGTGGTTAAAGGGGCTGATGAATTAAGTGCATCTTATAAATACACCAGATATTAAAATTCCCGTATAATTACAGTGCAATGGATTATGTGTGGTGCTGAAGGGGAAGCAATTCAGCGGAGCAAAGGAATTACAGTGATAGAGGAGAGGCAGCGAAGCGTAATTGCACCCAGCTCTGCTCTGCTGGGGGGTACAGCAGGGGCTGGTTTGGAGCTGCAGTAGGAGCGAGGCTGAGCGGCCTCAGAGCTCTGCTGGAATTCAGGGCTTGTTCGGGATGCTGCAGGGATTAGGGAAAGCGAGTTGGACCTGCAGGGTTTCAGGGAGGGGAGTGAGAGAGGGCTTTCCTCTGCTTCACCCCTTGCTCTCCCAGGGAGAAAGGCACCGTGCTCCCAGTCTGGCTCTGGCCAGATGGATCCACAGGCTTTGGCCATTGCTCACTCCAGCATCCCGCTGCTCCCAGTGCTCCAGTGTGTGAGCAGCAGTCAGTGCCTGAGCAGATCAAAGACAAGAGAACCTGATTTCCTTCCCTTCCCTTCCCTTCCCTTCCCTTCCCTTCCCTTCCCTTCCCTTCCCTTCCCTTCCCTTCCCTTCCCTTCCCTTCCCTTCCCA